>JANKOE010000205.1:18469155-18486430 GCA_026284465.1 Erythroxylum citrifolium | reverse complement strand
CCGATCGCTTTTATGTGTGAAAGTCTAATTGCATATATTATGTATTCAGCCCAAAGGTGTTTCATAATATGTGTGATCGGATCTTCAGGGAAAGATACTATTAATGGCTTTAGTATCGCTGTTGTCCTACATTAGTGCTGAATTAAAGATTATGATCTAGAAGTCACTTTTCTAGTCAACCAAATTAGTGTCTCTATTGAAACCCTTGTTGCTTCAATATAAGGAATTAGAAGGAGAATTGGACGAAGGATGTTTTGAAGGTTATGGAGATAGGATTGAAATGGCCATATAGACGGGTAAGCCATCTCCAATTACATCCATGAGCTTGACAGCTCATAAAGTAGCCTATGAAGCCTAGGATTGGTCTAGCAGATTATATCTGATGACCATTAAGAAATTCGTACCTAGCCCTCTGCAAAGTGGACTTCCGAACGTAGACATAGCGAAGGAGTTTCTTGACAAAGTCTCCTGGAGGTATACTGTCTCATCCGATGTCGAGATAAAGTATTGTTCTCCATAAAGTATAAAGAGGAAAAGGGGAGCAATGGAGTATTTATCAAGAATAGTTTATTTTCACAGTAGGTGAAGATATTAAGACTTCAACACTTTGATATTCCATCGAGTTGCTGAGGTGGAGAAACTCAAGTTGTTACTCCTACAGTCCTCGAAGCAACTTTAGGGAAGACAAAGATGAAGCCCATTTAGTTCAAAGGTAGAAGTTCAAATTATCTCCACATGCTGATGCTGGTCAAACCAGTTCCTTAGGACATAGAGAAACCAGAAATATGAGGTTTAAAGGGAAGACTAAGATCATCAGGTTATTCTTTGGTTTATCAATTATGAATTTAATTTGCGGTAGTCGCATTAAGTATAGGTGACTATTTAGTGGAACATCTGATCAAAGTGGTTCCACAATGTAGTAATTCATATCTTGGATAAAACCAAATAAAGGGAATAAGGAACTGATGGTTCACAGCAATAAAGAGATGGAAGTAATACCTATAAGGGGTGTATGTACTGAACTTTATAGTAAGGTAATAGGGTTTACACGACACATTTTATATGTGAACTTATGATCAATTAAGGGCACTGAAGGTTAAAGTTTTGCATTTAATACTTCTGTTGTATAGTTGTTGTTTAATGCAAAACATAAAGGTACAACTTTCTTGTCATATGGTTTGTATATAATGTGTCTTACCCCGAATTAGATATATACTACATCGTATCATGCTAGACAAGGTATAAAGGACCTGATGAATGAGAAGTCATACGTGGTGTGACATAAAAGTTTAAGCCACATTTTTAGAGCTAGGATTGGGAGATTGATCAAGGAAACCATTTCTCAATTCTAGATTAAGATGATCTAGAACATGTATTGACGATCACAGGGGTAAGTTGACTAATAAGGACACTGGGGTCAACTCATGCTTCTAACTTGTTGAGTTTGATATATAAAGATTTCGGTAGACCTCATACAATTGCATTGTCCAATTTTGAAAGTATTTTGACATTTCTTAGTGATTATTCACATCAAAGTCATGCGTTCTTGCTTAAAGACTGAAGGTTGAGAACCAGCTGGAACAATTCATCAAGATAGTCAGATTTGACCATGGAAGAGAATATCATGGCAAGCATGATGTGTCAGGACTTTAAAAGATCTGTTTGTCAAATATATTAAGTTAGTTGGAATAGTGACTTAGTTCACTATGCCGAGTAGTTTTGAGTAAAATGGCTGCCCTTCTGAGGTAGGATAATCCTTATAAAGAAATATTGCATACTCGTTTTCATTGCTATTTAGTAAAAGATCTCATCCACTTTACGTCTACGGATTTTACTGTAGATAAAGAGAGACCATAATAGTGGAATCACAAACAGCCAAGTTTCTGGAATACCATGTCTATGACGATGGTGGGTCTTTTGACCCTTCGGATGATAGCAGGGTGGACACTAAAGTTATCCCGTATCCACTACTCTTACAATTAGATCTAGCGGATCTAGATTTTTGTATCGTACCTGTACAGGAATAAGAATCCATACCTGTACACAGAGGGATTCCTGAGGGTACAAGATCTAATAAGGTTAAGTAAATCCACTGGAGTGAGACGACCTGCTATCCCATCTGATAACATAGTCTGTCAGGTGTACTGGACTATATTATTAGACATATTACAGATCCAATTACCTTTATAGAAGCTGTTTCTGGACCCAATGCGGATGTGTGGTGGGATGTGAAGAATGACAAAATGCAAGCCATAAAGCATAGTAAGGTCAGGGGAGCTAGTTGATTTGCATCAGGAACTGCAGACTAGTCAGTTGTAAATAAAGTTGAGACACCTAAAGGATTTCAGGATAAAGGTCAATGGTTTATGGACTCGCTCAATTGCCTAAAGATTCACTCAGGGAAAAAGGTTGACTTTGTGTTATCTTTTCTCTCGTATCCTCATAGGATACATTTTGAGTGATAAAACCAATTGTAGCTAATGATGATGCAGAGTTACACCAGAAAGTTGTCATAACCATCTTCCTGAGTAAAACCTTTATAAAGTGGTCTACATGGTATAATCTGTAGGGTCCCAGGATCCAAACAGTACTGACATAGTTGTGAGTTATGCAGATCAATATATGGTTTACAGTAAACCTCTTGAAGGTGATACCTTATGATTGATGAGGTTATGGCCTCTTCAGGCTTCTTGGAAAATAAAGTTAAAGGATGCCTGTACTATGAAGTTGAGGGGAGTAAAGGGGAGCAAGTTATCTTCCTATTACTGCATAAGGATGGTAAATTGCTCACATCAAGTCACTTGATCTTGTTGTATGAGGATAAGCAACTTTTGGTCAAGAACCTTGACATAAGGACCTTAGTATAGCATCTTCTGTCCTAGGTATTTGGATTTATCAGGACATACCTCAACTCTCATCAGATCTCTCAAAGAATATATACATTAAGTATGTGTTACAAAGGTTTAATATGGTTGACAATAAACCTGACGTAACACTTATCTCTCACATTGAGAGATAATCTTTTGTACAGTACCCAAAGAATAAAGTGAAGAGAGAGATTATGAGGAATGCTCTGCATTCTAATATGGCGGATAGCCTGATGTATGCTAGGCTATGTACTAGATAGGACATTGCATTTACTATTTGACTGCTTGGTCAATATCTAGTTAATCCAGTTATAGACTTTTGGAACGCAGTCTAGTGAGTATTGAGATACTTGAAGGAATCAAGGATTATATGTTGACATATAGTAAAGTCAACAAACCAAACCTCGTAGGGAATTCAGGTTTAAAGTTAGCTATGTGTTTGAATGATCGTTTGTTCACTTAAGGTTACAGTTCAAGTTTGCAGATGGTACATAGTTGTAGAAGTGTGTCATAGAGACACGGGTAACTTCCTCGACTGGGCATGCAAAGTGCATGCTAAAGGGCTGCTTCACAGACGGTTTAGCTCAGAAATTTAATTTCTGGGTGGTCTGTGGTACATTCAGGGGCTAGACCCATTTGGTTTCACTGTAGTATTCTTCTTACAGTGTTGTTTAATGACAACGAAGAATATCACAGGGCCATAGCAGTTAAAGATCAATTCTTTGGTCATAAGGATGTTGACACGGAAAAGTGACATAAGGGGAGCATTTAAAGAACTGAGGAATTGTGAGTTGATCCTTTAACTAAAGGACTTCACCCACTTGTGTTTGTAACACAAGTATACAGTATAGGTGTTTTGATGTCCTTAGACACTGCTAATTAGGGGAGCGTTATGTTTGTTCCATGTACATTTGTACATTTTGAAGTATTATGATAGTATGATAGTTACTGATAAAGATGATCATCGTTTAGCCTCAGTATTAAGTTTCATCATACATTATCATAGTGCGTATGAAAGTCTTAAGATTTGTGTCAATCTTAAGTATTTGAAGGTTACTGGACATTTATACAGATTGACCTTGTGCCTATGTCATTTAGACGCATACAATTTAATATAGCTAGCTATAAAGTTTGGCATGACATAGAGCGATATAAGTTTTTAATCCCATAGGGGTTCTCTAATGTAGTTTAGCATTTAGTTGGAGAATATAAAGGTTTTATCTAATGTTGTTTAGCATTCGGTGAGAGAAAATAGGATTTCTCTAATGCAATTTAGCACATGCAGTTTAGCATAATGAAGGAGAAATCGAGAGAGTTACAAATGAAGATGATACAATTTAGATCATAAAGGTATCATCGTAGTTTATCACACTTTATTTTCCCATTCATGTTAGTGGGGTATTAGGTATTTGTGATTGTATTGGATCTGTGTCACATAGGTCACATGCATTTGATGCTTTTCGGTACTGAAAGCCTTGCGGTACAGAATGATGGACCTTCGTTATTTTTGGATCAAATGTTTTGTTTTCAAAACTTAGTCAACTATACAGTAGCGTGACTTAACCGGGTTTTTAAATTGTTTTTAAACTAAAGTCTACTGCAATTAATGATAATCCAAAGGGGAGATTGTAAGACATTTTTTTTACTTAGGGACAATTTTGTCCATGTCTCATTAAGTTAGACTAACATTAATTGCAATTTGGTTTTTAAATAAATTATCAGTTAAGTTACGCTATTTGATCCAGATAAAGATAATAAAGTGGCCCAATAAATGATCTAGATTAATGGGTCAAAGTCCGGGTGAAAAATGGGTCCCGATTAGTGTGGACCGGGTTCATATCAGCCTTGTGATGGGATATGGAAGCTATATAAAGGTAAGATCTCCTACAGTTACTCAGAGAGAACGTTCACGAGCATAAGGATTCCTGACCTGTTAGGGAAGCTCAAAACTTGAGGAAACTGTAGAAAGTCCTTGCCTGTAAGTCGGCGAGCACATTCTGCTAAAGGTTCCGAGAGATTCGGAGTCGTTTGAAGCTCGGAATCAACATCGGAATCAAATATAGAATCGAAATCTAAGTATTCCGCATTACTTTCGTTTCTAATCCTTTCATGTAGATTCGGGGTACGTAATAAGGCTCTCACTACGTACTTACATTAAGAATACACTAGGAATATAATACCTATTCCATTGAACCAAACATGCCATAAGAAGATTAAGACTAGTTGGCCCCTAACCAGAATTATTTCAACTCTGGATAGAATTCCTGGGGAGCCACTCGTCCCCAGACCGTCCAAAAAGGCTGAAACGGAGAAGATATTCAGATGCATGAAGGATTCATTTATTTTCATGCTCAAAATGTGTATGCATTTACTTGCGTTTCATGGTCCATGTAAGATACGCTTCATTTTGGTTTTAGGGCATGCCAAGGGCACCTAACATGAAAATGTATACAAGGAAAGGGAAGACTTGGTGAGGAACAAAATTGGTGATAATGATGATGCTGATGAAGATCTCACCTTTGGTAATTTTAAATCTAGAGAAAACAGAAGGAAAAGGTCACGATGGGAATCTTAGGAACCAGCGAGACTTTGGAAAAGCATGCCAAGGCCTAAAGCATACAAGGGGAAGCTTTATAATTTTATAATGTGTGGAACTTTTGCACTTTTTTGTTTACGGCATGAGAGCCAACTTAGAAGACCGTAGATTCGAAACAGCTGCCCTCTTTTCTAAGCAATTCCTTCTCGGAATTCGGAAAGCTCTAATACTCTTTCCACACTATACGAATGCTTTTCACATGGAAACCATGAGCTATAAATTTACCAAAAGAACAACCTTAGAAATCGAATATCAGAATTTTCAACATAAAACTTCCACTCATTTTTCTCAATTGACTGTCAATAATAAATTTAACTTACAGACAACTTGTTTTTATCAGAATAAGGAAGCAAATCCTTCGCTATAACATGAAGTGGCCATAGGAAGATGGTTTTGCATCCATCTCCACCACCAATACTTGCAATTAGGAGGTACATGGGTTTCATGTCATCTCATCTTGTAATGTTGAGTTCTCGAGACCACACATCGACGACCAGTCAACGAATATTTGAGCATTATATCCACATCACGAGGGTTCTTCTTGTTTGGTGCCACGGTTAAGTTGCCAGTCACTGCCTCTCCTTCACATATGGTCAGCACATCTTCCAGGTACAAAACCGTTTGCTTCCAGTGTGTAGCCCGTGATCTTGGCCCTGCATTATACATGAACTTCGTCAGAATAATGTTCCAATTCACTATGTTATTACTGGCAACTTGAATCTCCTGTTGCTGGGGTGATCAGGATCAAAACAATGTTCTTATCGGCATAGTTCAATCCAAGCAGAATCATTCTAATAAATCATTTTCAAGTGATTCATACAAGCTTGACTTCCACTTGCTTGAGAGTAGTCGAATTTTACAAAAACATCCATGTCAGACTAGTCAAACTATTGCCTCAGTACCAGATTGGTCATCTTCCAGTCTCAATAATTCCCCGACTTTTATCATGTAGAACATGCAGACACATTAACAATATTCATACCATGTCAACAATAGAAAAATATTTACTTCAGCTGTTTATTCTGGAATGGGAATAAGCATGAACAAAAACATTTTTTAGTTCCTTCAACCATCTAATTTCAGACCATGAAGCCAAAAATAGACATCTAATGCAAAAATTATATGTGGCTAGGAATAGATGATTGACCTGTGGAGAAGCCCATAAACTTATGGCACTTTGTAAATGATACATCAAAGTAAGCTACCAAAGCATGGATGAAATCGTCACGTTCTGCCACAAGCTTAAAAGGAGCAGTGAAGGACACATCCCCAGAAACCATTTTTGAGATGTCCATCGTCTGAACGGGATAAAAGATATCCAAGGTATCAGTCAAAATGTGAAGAGTGACCAAATAAAGTATAGTGAAGTAAGATATACAGGAAACAGATGTAAAGATGAATATAATCATGTCATAAGCCCAGCCTACCTTAAGTAGCTGACAGGTTGTAACAATTTGATTCTGATCAACTGTGTCAACAAGAGGCTCCATTATTGCTTGCTTCTTGATGCAGTCCATTTTGAAACCATAAACATTATTCCAAACTGTAGTAGCAAATTGGGCAAATGGAAAAACACCCGAACATAAGTAGAAGTATAGAAATTAAACAGAATCAACAGACACACAACAGTATTCAATAACATGAATTAATTGGCTTCC
Organism: Erythroxylum citrifolium; assembly: GCA_026284465.1. NCBI lineage: Eukaryota > Viridiplantae > Streptophyta > Magnoliopsida > Malpighiales > Erythroxylaceae > Erythroxylum > Erythroxylum citrifolium. The sequence continues at coordinate 18,479,309 of JANKOE010000205.1, read as the reverse complement.
AAGCCCCACATAAATATAGATAAATTGAAAGAAAACTTTAAATATCTTGGACACAATTGGAATATAGCAACCATTTTACTTCTAACCAGGAATGGGAATAGACTAACATTCAATCTTATCCTCTCTATACTCTGCATCCTCAATGGCTGTCAGATGAAGAGAAGCTTTATCTGGCAGTATAATTCCATCTCTAACCTGAAACAAGTACAGTATTAGGAATGAAAAGTAATCCCATTGATTTCACATGGGGTTAAATTGTTGGTTAGCGCCACTAGCACTGAAGATCTAAATTTGACATCCATTACGAATATAAACAGATACAAACAAGGATCCTTGATAGAGACATGTTCACTGTGATGTGTGGCTGTTATCAGTACTTCTGTGTGTGTGTGCATTACATGTCATGGGTTGATTTTCCAGGACAGTGTTGGATGGTAGAATAACTAGGAATAACATGAAGACTTGAGTTAAACCCTAAGCACATGAGTTGGACCCAAGCATGGAGCTGCTAGTTGGATTTTGTCAATATCAAGGTCCTCCTAACCAAGCACATCAATAATCCTGAAGCATGTCAGCAAGAGTACTCCCAAAGTCTATAATGTCTAATCAAGCAATTATGATTGCTTCCTGCTAAAACTACTTCAAGGGGTGACACCAATACCTAGCGCACAGTATCAGATAAACATAAAAAAATCAAGTAACCAAAATCTTCATGTCTACAAATAATAGAAACCAGAAGCAAAATTTGATGCCTCAAAAACCTACATATCTATCATCCCAATTCAAACAGACTAGCTGCAGCTACAGCAGGAAACAGCAAGGAATAATTATACAAGTGGAGTAAAAGAGCAACTCACTAGCCACTTGTCACGGGCATAGAGCACTGACTTCAACATATTCTCAAATAACAGAAAATATCCCATCCACTCTGATATGATTATATCAACTTTAGGTACTGGTAGCTCAATCTCCTCAATCTTTCCCTTTAGAACAGTTATTACTACAACATTCAAAAGCTCGGTAAGTGGTGGAACAGAATAAGTTGAAGCAAAAAAGGAAAATAAAGGCAGGAAAATCACTAAAATATACAAACTAGTACAGTATTACCATTGGAATATCCATTTGCTTCAACAATCTCTTTTGCCATGTTAGCTACATGCGCACACTCAACCTGGATAAACAGTAATGCATCAGCTTGGATAAACAATAAGAATGACTGTAATGCATCAGCTTGGATAAACAATAAGAATGACTGTTTAGAAAAATGCTAGAGGCAAAATACATACCGCATAAACATGTGCTGCACCAGCTTTTGCGCAAAACAATGACAAAATTCCAGTGCCAGCACCAACGTCCAGTACAATTTTATCCTTAAACAAAAACTTATTTTGATAGATAACATTTTGATACGTCTTAGTTCTCACTACATCTTTAAGCATTTCCTGCAATGCAAAAGGGTTAATGAAATCAATCAGTCATCATCAAACAAGCAACGAGTTGATAAAACCAAACCAGGAGCAACATGCTTACTTCATGAATTCCTACAAGACAAAAAGTCAGAAAAAAAAGTCAGTTCTACAAGTAATATTTACCAAAAGTAATCCAGATTTAACTCAAATTTTTTGACATCAACAATGGAATAATAGATAAAAATAATAACCAAATGGGAAACCTCAAAATCTTTTAGTAGCAAGAATGTAACTCTTACTAAGTTTTCAATATATAACCATATAACACGAAGAATTAAACACATCAGACAAAATAATACAATCCACTGTTTAGATTGATATAATCACTAATCAGGAGGCAGTAAACTTTGAACCGACCTACTATATAAACTATATTTTCGGAGCATAGTTGATAACAGAACAAGACTAATCATTACTTAACTTGTAAGTTTGAAGTGGACACACATTAGAAAACAGACACCAGAATAGCAACATCTGAGACTTAACCCCTGGCATTCAAAAGGTCAACTTTACTCCTGCCCGTGAACAAACCCACCCCCCGGAAACAAAAATAGAAAGAAGAAAGAATTTCTCGAAAAAATAGATCCAAAATCTTAAGGATACAGGTTTCCAGTATTCCATATTTCATCTCACAGACCAAAAAGTGAATAACAAACAGAAAATGAGGGAAAAAGCAAGAGACTTGTATTTTTTTTATGTTTACCGAAGTGAGAGTAGGAATCGAAGTAATAATCAGCGCTGGTCTTTTCATCATCGCCTTCGACGACCGACACGTCGGGCTCACCCATGGATTCGTCTTGGATGGCAATGGCTTTGCCGGAGTCTTCGGGATTCGAGCTCTGGGTGATCAGGTCCTCGTCTTTGTCATCGAAGCGAGTCCTAGTACCAGTAAAGGCCATGGAATCTTGGCTGTTGTAGTTATTGCTGATGTTGGTCTTATTGTTCTTACGACCCATGGTGATATTGTAGTAAAATTAAAATTAGGGTTCTGGCATGTGGAGGCGGGTTTTGCTGTAGGGGTTTAGATGGGGAGCTTTTGGTAATTATTGTTGTCATTATTATTAAAGGTAGCAACGAGCAAGTGGATAGATATTTTTGGAAGCAAAAGTACTTCCTTTGTCCTTTGGCTTCATAGTTCATAGTCATACTCGTTAGAATTTACAATTTAGAAAAGAAAAGAAAAGAAGAAGCATGAATCATGTGTACACCACTGTTTAAGTATATACATATATGCGCGCGCGCTTTGCTTTAGTAGCAACAGCTACTTTCTCTTTTAGCGGAGGCAGCGGAGATTGACATTGAGTTTAGATATTTTGTTCAGTTTTACTTTTTCTTATTTTATCTCATAAAATTTCAGTTATTTATTTTATGAGCCTCACGTAAATTTTATGTGAGATTCATATAAATAAATTGCTGAGATTTATTAGACACAATAAGACACCATAATATTAAACAAGAGATCTGGACTCATTCATCAAAGTATTATGATTTATGAGAGGAAGTTGATTTTATATTATTAATATAATAAATATGAAATGAATTTTGCTATGTATATGCACGATAAACAGACTGTAAATTCGTTTATATCATGCCTAAGCCAATTCAAATTTTGGTCATGCAATGATACGAAATTCATAATGTAATGTCTTCTGTGTTTTTCGAAACGATAGAGTATCAGCTTGATATGAAAAATGTAAAAAAAAAGAGTCAATAGCTAGTCTTAGGGGCTGATTTTTTTAATTTATGTACTCAATTTACATAATGTTTTAGCTAATCAATGAACTTGAGTAGGCTTGATCATTGCTTTGGTTTCTTTATAAAGTTATATAAATATATTTTTAGCAGATGATAGTCAACTTTTATTATCTAGCTACGGAAGTTATAACTTTTGATTAATTAGCTTTTATGATCTTATAACATAAGAATAAGATTGCGTACTATAAGACTTCCTTAAATTTTACATTCTAGCGGGACTTATATTGGATATTGCTACTGTTGTAATTCTCTAATGGCAAACATATATGTCATTCATTTATGGCAGACATGACGAGATACATGTTTAATCTTTTAAAGAAGTATTTGGGAGTAGAAGATTTTGTTCCCAATAATTATGGTTGAAATAAATCAATGATTGTCTTAAGATTACTTTTGAAACATCTTGAGCGAATTCTTTGAGAAAATTGACGTGAGGAGCTAAGAAACAAGTAGTAAAAAGTCCCTTTACTGAAATTTATGTATAACTTACGATCTTGCATAGCCTATATACTAGAAAGAAACAAAAATAACACGTTCGTTTGTCTGCATTACAGTTAAGGAGTTGTTCTACTTATGTAATGTTACCCTTTGTTCAGCCAAAACTTGTTCACATTGTTAAGTTGATAAACCAAAAAGTGATTAATTGCTTATACGTTTCTTGTAAGCTTTTATTTACTCTTACATTGCGATTATAGCAAGCTGACATACGTCCACATTCTGAAATAAAGATAGAATGAAGTTTACAATGAAATTTCTTGGCTAATATAATAGCTTCTTTTCACTTTTCTTTTATTGCCACTTATATGTAATCCATAATCTGAAATAAAGATACTGAAGTTTATAATTATGAAATTTCTTACTTAATATAATAGCTTCTTTTCACTTTTCTTTTATTGTTACTTATATGTAATTACTTTTAATGGTGAAGGCTTTAAACAATGGACAATTGTAATGATTACGTGAAAATAGATGAAAAGGATACGGTATGGAATGATGTCATATAGGTGCATTTAACCTCAGTAATGATTGAAGAAGTGAGAAGGAAAATGAAACACCAACTACTTTTTCCCTTATTGGAAGAATATAAAGGCAAGTCTAAAATGAAATCCAACAAAGAGTGTATTGATTTTCAATTAAAAAACAAATATAATGTATTAAGAGCTAAATTAAAGAAGTTCAAGAACTTAGTCAAAGATACAAGAATAATTACAATGCCTTCACCAATGAAGTTAACGTTATAAGAATGTTAGAAAAAATATATTTAAAGTAAAATATATCTTTGCTTCTCAATATATCATATTATAATTTTTTCACGTATACACTTTTCATCATTGTAGGTGTAAAATGACTTACAAATTCAAAAACAAAAGATACAAAGAGTTTTTAGATTTGTGTCACATTTTTTTGAGGTACTACTGTAATTAATTTGCATGCACATCTATCAACTAAAATGCTATAAGATGGTACAAAAGAGGAACATATAATTTATATTGATGAAGTTTATTCATTCAATGAAAAAAAAGATCAATTTGTAAGTTCTTTTGAGAAAAAGATACATTCTAAGAAGAAGAAGAAGGTAAATAAGACATACTCTAATATTTTAGAAAATGCTTTGATTAAAATTAGTGAACAGCTACAAAAAAATGATTTATTTGTCAAAAAATAGTTGCAATATCATTCACTCTAGAGAATGGATTTGAAGTTTTATTAGTTAATCAAGAGTCTAATATAATGATGAAACATTTAGTTTCCTTACATGATTTAGGTGTTGAGAGTGTGCAATATGGAAAAGCAATAAATCTCCACTTTATAGGGAGATATTCATGAAGATGCTAAATGCAAGAAAGATGGATCCCATTGTATCTTTTTAATTATATTTCCATATTATGTGTATTGTAATCTTATTAGTTTAAGCAATTTTATTTTAAAAACTATTCTATAGTTTGAACATTTCAAGTATATGTTTTATATGAATATTTGATATGAACTTTGACTAAATGTTTTATATGAACTTCTTAAATTTATGTTAACTATCATGATGTTTCATATTTGTTTTAGCATTTATATTTAAATGTTTTTGTTAATTAGTTAATGATAATATTGTGGATAAAAGGCCTCCTTGTTAGATTTCAAATTAGTATTTATTGTCTCTTTAATTAGAGAAAAGAACAAATATTTTTGTTTACACAAGCAACCATGTAGAACCAATATTATGAATATTGTACCGATCCAAGTACTGGATTGAATTTTGGTACGGTACTGTACTGGTACTAATCAATATTGGGTATCATTTCAGGAAATTTTTTTAATTTATGAAATAGTTCTTGAATTTTTTTTAAATTACAAATAGTTTATTACCATATTGTACTGGTCTATCTTATAAATATATTATTAGCAAAGTAATCAATACAGTAATTTGCCATTTGGATTTATTAATTTTAGGCATATATGTAGTTTATCACATGAACTCTTTAACACGGATAATATAATTATTATTAATCGAGTATAACTATTGTAAGTTAATTAGCTTAATTTATTAAACTCTAAAAATTAGCTTAACTAATCAATTTAAGTACCGTGAAACTCCAAATCCAAATAAATGAGAAAATTTCTCAATGTATTGCTTCTAATATTCTCACTATTAAATATCACCAAACTAGATAAATCAAAACAATGCATTCAATTCAATTAAACTAAAACCATATAAATGTCATTCGATTCCAATCCAACCATTCACAAATCACAAATCTAATTCACAATTACAAATGCAATTTAAGAGTAGAAACAATCAATTGAAAACGCACCCAAAAAATCACAATGTTAACTTTAGTGGGTCAGGTCAGATGAAAAACTAGATCTGAAAATTTTGGTTTCAAATCTGGGTTGGTAGCGATGGTGGTGGACCGTGGACGCGTGGACAGGTGGAGGAGAGGAGGGAGAGGCAGTGAGTAGCCTGTGGAGAGGGGGGAGAGTTGGAGAGGCGATGAGTAGCAGGTGGAGCCGTGGAGGGAGGAGGCTCGGGTGGATATTAGAGAAGCAGATCGCAAGTGGAGGGAGGAGGCTTAGGTGGGTAGGCACAATGGAGAGGCATCAGTGGCGACAGTGAAGGTAAGGATCGAGAATAATAGCGGTGAGTGACAGAGTGAGAGAGAGAGGAAAAAAAAGAGGAGAGAGAAAGGAGAGGTGCAAGTGTGCGACTACATATGGTAGGGAGAGGGTTTTTTTTTTTTGCAATTTAGTCCTTGTATTTATCAACTTTTAAGGTACTGACCGATATTTGATTGATATTTTAAATACTATCTGGTACTAGCCAGTACTAACAGAAACTAGCGGTATAGGCTGGTTCTAATGGCTGGTACCGAATAGGCCAATATTGTTTCATTTTTCGATACAAAATAGTATCTGTAACACTATGTAGAACGTCTATTCTATTAGGCCATAATTGGTTATTAAAACTTTTGAATGATAATCCTATAAGGATTTATGAGAATTTTAGAATGAGTATAATAATCTTCTTAAGTTTATGTAATGAGTTGGAGAGTTTAAGAGGCTTAAAGTCAAATTATAAAGAAATTATTTGCAATTTTGTCGATGACTATAGGGTACAATAAAATAACTAGAGTCAATATAAAACACTTTCAACATTTTACCTGAACAATTTTAAAGAATTTTTTTCAAAGTCTTTCAAGCAATTAATCATCTTACAAAAAGAGTCACCATTCCACCATCATTTACTAATATGCCTTTTGAGATTTAGTATGACTAAAAAAAATCATATTTTTAAGTATATTCATATATATTAGTATTTTATTACATCCATTTTAGTAATACAATTTATTTTTTGAAATTGCATAGGAGCAATAAATGGTATTTACACATATTGATTCACATGTTTTAACAAACAAATATCACATAGGAGTAAAAGAACGGATAAAATTAACATCAAATTTAGTGAATCAATTTCTTATGCCTCTATAAAGTATTACATTATTTTTATAAATATAATGATTACAAATAACTTTAAATATTTTTTGTTAATATTATGTTCTTTATATGTTTAGCTAAGTTCCATTTGATTGATTCAAGCTACATTGATATGTCTAAATTTCTTTCACCATATCAAGATGAAAGATATCATTTACAAGATTATAGAAAAAGAGAAAATTTTCAAGATCCACAATAATCATTTAACTATATATATTCGTCTTTAAGAATATTATTAAAAGATATTTTGGTATTCTAAAAGTAAGATTTTCTATACTTTCAAACATTTCAAGTTAAGATATGAAGAAACATAAATACATCGTAATAGTTTATTATGTCATACATAATTTTATTATAATGAATTGTTAGGAAATAAGTGCAACACTGCTGTTCTTTTTGAAACAAGACTAATAAAGAAGTTGATTTTTGTAGGTGATATGAAGTGTAGAAAAATAAAGACACACAAATTTACTTGGTTCGATAGCTTCAATGCTATCTACATCCAAGGTTCCCACTGATGTGGTTTCAACTAGTATGGAAGAAGAATAAGCAAGGTTACGAGAGTATGAGTGTTCTTCAAGAACACTTGCAAAGAGTCTCACACTCTCCGTAGTACTCACAGGTTAGTACTCTGGCAACTCTCAAGCCTTACTCTTAATTCTTACACTCTCTATGTGATCAAATACAATCTAATGTGAATAATGAAGTCTCTATATTTTCTTATGCCTAATGCTTGTGTTCTCTTCCGATGTGCTACGACTGTGTTTTGGAGTGGTAAGTCTCAGACTTGAGTTTTTTTTTGTCATGTGTTTGTCATGTGGGGATGTCTTAATCTTCAATCTCATTTTGTTTCTGACAAACAAGAACCTTCGAGAGCTTCACACTTCGACTTTCAGACATTTCTACGTTTTCTTCTTCGATTCTTAAATTTCCTTCTGTAATTGTTGCATCTGAGTGTTGATTGTTGGAGTAAACGTGATTCCCGTCATATTATTCCCTCCTACTCCATCAATCTTCACTTAGATGAAAAAACCCAAGAGTGACTTTGAAATCCAAAACCCTAATTTTCGCCACACATGTGAGATCGGATGAAGGAGCCTTCGGTGTCAAGGGGCTTCACTAATCTATAAGTAATCCCTACAAAAAGTGAATTTCTTTTATGTTAATACCATAGTTTCGAAGTCTGATGGATTTTTGTTTCTTGTTATTTTTTCCATATTGAAGTCCCCCTTTGCGATTCGGTCTCTTACAAAATGGAGTCGCACGTCTATGTGCTTGGATTTCTCATAGAACATAGGATCTCTACTAAGGTACAAAGCACTCTGACTATCCGTGTAGATGACTGGCTTTGTGATGTTTGTGTTGATTTCTTTTAGTATACCTGATAGCCATATTAGCTCTTTTACTCCTTCAGTGATAGCATAATACTCTACCTTTGTGGTTGATAAACTCACTACTGATTGCTGTTATGATTTCCAATTGATTGTGTTTGCTGATAATGTGAAAATGTATGCTGAAATAGACTTTCTTGTGCCCTTATCTGCTGCATAATCTGCATCCACATAACCATATAGAGACAAGTGATTGCATTTAGTTAGTTCAGCTTTAGTAAAACATAGTCTATTGTTGATGGTTCTAGATAAGTATCTAAGAACCCCTTTCAGCCTTTGCCAGTGTTCTAGACCTGGATTGGCCATGAATTTACTTAGTATACTGATGGCATAAGCTAGGTTAGGCCTTGTGCATAACATAAGGTACATAATACTGCCAACACCTACATCATAGGGATAATAATCCATTGCTCTCTTTTCATCCTCATTCTTAGGACTTTTATCAGACACCATCTGCAGGTGAGATCCTAGGGGTACTGAACTAGGTTTAGCTTGTTCCATATTAAATTGAGCTAGGGCCTTTCTTGTATAATTCCTTTGAACAAGCCAGAGTTTCCCTTCCCTCCTATTTCTGATTATTTGCATTCCTAGAAGCTTCTGAGCTTCTCCTAGGTCTTTCATTTCAAAATGAATGCATGTATCAAACTTTACTTCTTGAATTCTTTTCCAGTCCTTCCCTGTATTGATAAGGTAATCTACATAGACTAATATAAAGACTGCTTTAGTCATTCCTAGATCCTTAAAGTATAGGCAGTAATTATATGAACTTCTAACGAAGTTCATACTAGCAGCAACCTCATGGAACTTCTTGTTCCATTGTCTAGGTGCTTGTTTAAGCCCATATAGAGATTTCTGTAGTAGATAGACATGATCTAGCTTGTTTTTGTCCTCAAAACCAGCTGGTTGCTTCATGTAGATTGTCTCCTCAAGCTTTCTATGAAGGAAGGTTGTTTTGACATCAATTTGGTGGATTTCCCAGTCATAGAGTATAACTAGAACTAGAATAAGCCTAATTGTTTTGAATTTGACTACTGAAGAGAATATCTCCTTGTAGTCAATTCCTTCCTTCTGTCTAAACCCCTTAGCTACAAGCCTAGCCTTGTAAATCCTAGGTTCTGCTTCTATCACCCCTTCTTTCAATTTTAATAGCTATTTGTTCTCAATTAGTTTAGCTTTGGAAGGTCTAGGTACTAAAGTCCAAGTCATGTTCTTCATCAGTGAAGAATATTCTTTCTCACAAGCTGTTTTTCATTGTTTTGCATCTTTACTTCTCATGGCTTCTTCAAAAGTTTTAGGTGCCTTATTTTCTATAGTTTCTGCCATAAAGAATGCAAATTCAACCAAGTTTGAGTCAAAGTACCTCCTATTAGGGATTCTCTGTCTTGGCTGCTTATCCCTTGTGAGCTGATAATCTTGTAGGCTTCTTTGTACATCAACTGAAGTTGTGTGTGGGGTTTCTTCTTCACCCACACCTTCAGTGTAGCGCCCCCTCATCGTAGGGTACACATCGGGAAACCCGAAGGTCGCTCCGACGAGTAACCCACGATAAAGGTGC
>JANKOE010000205.1:18369067-18380240 GCA_026284465.1 Erythroxylum citrifolium | reverse complement strand
GGTGATTTGAATGAAGGTTTAAGAACAAGGAGAAATGTCTATGAGCAAATGAGCAATTCAGCCTTCATCTCATTAGTGGAACCCAAAAATATAAAAGAAGCTCTAGAAGATGAAAATTGGCTATTAGCTATGCAAGAAGAGCTAAATCAATTCAAGAGAAATAACGTATGGGAATTGGTTGCTCCACCAAAGGACAAGACCATTATTGGAGTAAAATGGATAAATCGGATAAAGTATGATGAGAATGGCGAAGCAATCAAGAATAAATCAAGGTTAGTAGCTCAAGGATTTTATCAAGAAGAAGGCCTTGATTATAACGAGACATATGCGCCTGTGGCTCGATTGGAGGCAATCAGATTATTATGCGCCTTTGCATCGCATAAGAGGATCAAGTTAAATCAAATGGATGTCAAAAGTGCGTTTCTAAATGGCTACATCCAAGAGGAGGTCTATGTCAAACAACCACCGGGGTTTGAAGATCATGAATATCCGGATCATGTCTACAAGCTCAAAAAGGCACTTTACGGATTGAAGCAGGCACCAAGGGCTTGGTATGAAAGGTTAAGTAATTTTCTCACTCAACATGGTTATATTCGTGGTAAAATAGATAATACCTTGTTTATAAAACTTGTGAATCAGGATATGCTAATTTGCCAAATATACGTTGATGATATTGTTTTTGGTGCTACTAATGAATTTTTATGTAAAGAATTTAGCGATCTTATGCAAAGCGAATTTGAGATGAGCATGATGGGAGAACTCAAGTTCTTTCTTGGGTTACAAATTAAGCAATACAAAGACGACATTTTCATTCATCAGTCAAAATATACCAAGGACCTTCTAAAGAAGTTCAAAATGGATGGATGCAAAGTAGCAGCTACCCCAATGGCATCAAATATGGTTTTGGAAAAATTTGAAAATGAAGAGGATGTTGATCAAAAACTTTATAGAGGTATGATCGGCTCCCTTTTATACTTAACTGCTTCTAGACCTGATATTATGTTTGCTACATGCCTTTGTGCTAGATTTCAATCCTGTCCGAAATTGTCTCATCTGAGTGCTTGCAAAAGAATTTTTCGATTCTTGAGTAAAACTGTTAATCATGGTTTATGGTATCCTAGTTGTGACTCCTTTGACTTACATGCATATAGTGATGCTGATTATGGTGGTTGTAGGATTGATAGAAAAAGCACTAGTGGTTTATGTCATTTCTTAGGTTCATCTTTGATTTCTTGGGCTAGTAAAAAGCAAGTTAGTGTAGCAATTTCCACTGCTGAATCTGAATATGTAGCAGCTGGAAGTGCGTGTGCCCAAGTTCTTTGGATTAAATATCAATTGCTTGATTATGGTATTAGTGTTAAAAATGTTCCAATTTATTGTGATAATACCAGTGCAATTTGCTTGGGTAAAAATCAAATATTGCATAGTAGAACAAAGCATATAGAAATTAGACATCACTTTATAAGTGATCATTGCTTAAAAGGTGATATCTGTTTGAAGCATGTTTCTTATAGTGACCAATTAGCTGATATATTTACAAAACCTCTTAAGGAAGACATCTTTGTAAATCTTAAATTGAAATTAGGTATGTGTGATTTAAATTCATTTGGTTGATTGCATTTGTGCGCATATACTAGTACATCAAAAGGTCCATTAATTAGACAAATGTGCAATTCCACTAGAGTTACATCATCATGCTTTACACTTAGAAAATCAATTGATTCTTATGGGTTAAGGGGGAGACAAACTAACCATCGCGACAAGGGATTAAAAACCTTGATCAAAATTTTTATTTGTTTTAAATTTCTTTCCAATTTCTAAATATTTTGTCATTTTATTTGTATGTGTGTCTAATGCTTCTGCCTCGCTTTTATATCTGATGAAGAAGATGAAGACCTTCGGATGAACTTGTTTCAGTCAGCTCCTATGCATATGCCACTCACATGAGTCATTAATCACTCTACTCCTTTTGTATGGGTTTTATGTGTTGGTGCAGCTGCGTTTTTGTAAAATCTGGAGCTTATAACAAGTAATACGACAGTGTTTAATGAGTTTCTTCTGCCTTTGCATAAAATGACTGAGTTTTTATTTTAAAACTCTTCAGACATATGTTTAACTTTTATCCCCACGTGTTAGAGCATCTGTAGCTGAATCACTTGTGTCTGAATTTAGGAGCATCGAGCATTCTTCCCTTTCTCCCTTCGAAAACTTATTCAAACACACACATTCTTCACTTATGTCTTCAATCTCTACTTGCATTCTGTTGAGTTTGAGTGTTGATTGCTAGAGTATGAGTGATATTCATCACAAGTTTCTTTTTTTTCCTATGGAAATTTTGTATGCAAAATCTATATTAAATATTTCATGGACCTTAGACCTTTGCAGATAGCAAAACCTAAAGCTAAGTTGACATAAATGATAAATAAGGTCTTTCTCTGTGCAAAATGAGTCTCTCATTCTTTTTTTTCGTTCACGCCCTATTTTGAGTCTGCTTTGATACACAACTTGCTCCTTTCGGGGCTTATCTTAAGTGAAAATATGTGACCTTCACATTCAATGCAATTCCCTCTTTTCGTTCATTATCTTTCCCTTGTTTCTTTTCCTTTTAGAAGTCAAAAACAAAAATGATGCCCACAAATGACAAATCATAACCTTGAAAAAAACAAACACCAATAAACTTGAAATGTAACATATTCTAATTCCCTTTTCAAAATATTTATTTGAATAATCAAATATCTTTTACTAGCTACAATGTTGACTTTTCCTTTATCCAAAGGAGAAAAATCTTAACTTCAACAAATTTCAAAAGGGTAAGTAATAATAACTTCGAAGTTATAAGAATATTATATAAATTTTATTTCTAAACAAATCTCTCATATTACTATTTCTGAAACTTTCGCTAAAATTTGGATATTGATATTGAAATAATTAAATCGTTAATCAATTAACAGACTATCCCCAAATTTTTCTTCACGTAAGTAAATAAAAATCACAACTGCAAAATAAAGAAGACACCGACGTTTGGTAACGCAGTTCGGCACACTTTGTCTACGTCTGCGGGGCCCTCACCTAGATTAAATTCTTTCATTGTAGTTCACAAAAATTAAACAAGATTGATCTACCCCGTAAGACTCAATCTATGTAACCGACCTACAACCTAACTACCCGTGAAAGATCTTCACACCCAATAACACGACCGACTAGTGTTAACCTCATTAGAGGATTTTCCTAACTATTTTTATTTAAAAGCAAAAACAAATAAAACAAGAAAGCAACAATTTCATATCTGAAATTCTTCACCAAAATAGCCAAGTAGCAGCACCAACAATATATGTACTCATCTGTGACAAGGCCTTCTTTGTGCTGCAATCATCAATCAACTTCAAGAACCCAGCAAAAATAGCAACTACGCATAACCCTTGGACTGCTTGTTAGAGATAATAATAGTGTGACTGTGCTGCTCCAAAAGCCCCACGAAATTAACTCAAACAGAGGATGAAAATCAAAACAGAGCAGCAGCCAATTGAAAACCTTCACCAAGCGTCGTTCACACCAAAAAGCCAGAGCATATACACAGCCCACTACTCTTCACATGCGACTAACGCCGCTTTAACAAAATACCCCCTGCTATTTTTTTTATTGCCGCAAACCCCTTCTAGGTTTGTTTTTCAAAAATACGTGAACACATGGACTTCATTCATAACAAGGACTTATTTCATAATAAGGAGATATGCACCAAATAGATAGACTTCAAAGATTCGTATGTAGATACAACCCACGTGATCTTATATGTCCAATTTAAAGAAATATGCAAAAATAAATAGATATATCTAACAGATATATAAAGAGACATTTACACTATATTGTTCTTCGGAATTTCCTTAGTAAAATAATAAAGAGATAAAAGAGGAGAGTTTCATATTATATCTCATTCCATTTTAAACAATAAAAATGAGAAATTTCCGATTTGAAGAGAGTATGATGAAATATAAAATGATAAGCTAACCTTTACCAAAGGAGGAAATTGAATCGAACTTTACAACCTTCTTTTTTTTTCCCTTCCCTTAACCACGGAACAAACAAATTATAAGGTATACTTCACAAGATCAAGAAAGTTACAAAGATCCATGAATAACCAACTAGTTTATCCTTGTAACATCATCATTAATATTTGAACGTTCCTTTCTAAAAAAAATGACTTCTTATTGTGAACATTTTTCTCCAAATTTTAGAATTAGGTTTGAACCCCACAAGCATTTATCGCAGGCGGTGCGGCGCGTAATTAGCTTGCCTATTTGTAAGAAGGCAATCCACTATGCAAGAATATCTACGTGTTTGCCAAAAGTTAGAGTGGTCCGGATCCAATTCCAGCATATGAACCACTATTTGCCTTATGGTCGTTTCCGGGCTTTTTATGGCGTTGTTATTCCCCTGCCCTCTAAAAAGATATGATTCGCTACTTAGCAGCCAACCCTCTACTCGTACCAACCGCTTCGCTACTTAAAACAAGAACTTCTAAAACATAAAACAACACCTAAACCAACAAGCCGACTCGCTGCGCTCGTCATTTTACATTCCATCCTACATTCTTAAAATTGAAAATTTCTTATTTTTATTGTTTAAGATAAAATGAGATGTAATATACAACTCCCCTCTTCTATCTCATTTTATTCTATTTTATTATAATATTATATTACATTTTATTTCATTGCGGGACCGGAAAAGGAAAATACGATAATGGCCCCAACTCTTTAGAGTTTTATGCGAAACCATCCCAGCTCTGGTGAAAAACTGAAAATAATAAAACGCACCGATCCCGACCCGATAATAAGTTGGCTTCGCGTTACAGGGGGAGAGAGTAAGCGGAGCGGCGAGGTAGCTAATAGTACGGTACTGTCACCGTCGCTTCTTGAACAACTCAAGTCTCTTTACTCATTCTTCAACAAAGGCAATTCCCTTTTTTCATTGTCGTTCATGTGTTTTACTCAGTAGAGCCTTCATTTGTCAGATCTCGCGTGGTGGTGTGTCCGATTTGCTGTTGTCTGTCATGTTAGATGCTTCCAATTACGATTTATAGATTGGATTTTAAATTAGTTTCGTGTTGAATCTTTATACTTGATCATGGTGGAAATTGGTGTCTGCTGTTGATTCATTGAAGTGTGATTTGGTCAGTAATCTCTGATTCTTATATATAAGTACGGTTGATCATTTTGTGCAATTTAGACCCATGTGTATTTTGTTTTGTAGGTTTTGTCTTGTTTTCTATTGGTTCAACCTTGGAGTTTAAGGTTTAGATGAATTATGCTTTTTCTGCAAAATGTATGGTTTCTTGAATTATGATTTTTGGTTTATGCTTGGATTTAGGTTAATTTGTCGTGACCATGGCTACCAAGTTGCTGCAACTGCAGTCAAAGGCGTGTCAAGCATCTCAGTTTGTGGCTAAGCATGGAACTGTTTACTATAAGCAGTTGTTGGAGCAGAACAAGCAATACATTCAGGAGCCAGCCACAGTGGAGAAATGCAACCTGTTGGCAAAGCAATTGTTTTACACTCGTCTGGCTAGGTCTTACTTTCTCTTCCATTTTCATCTTGGTATTTGATTTTATTGACAAATGGTTTTCATGACTCTCACTCAATATTACTTTTGCTGTCTCAATAACATCATAGGCATACTTGTACTGTAAGATGCTAGATTGTATTCCTCAAGTGATGGATTACCTATGTGTCACGTGAGTTTCTATCATCTTGCGAGCTGGTTAATTAAATGTCTTTTCTAGGATTGAAAAGTTTCATGCTTGAGATGATCAACTTAATCTTTTCGTCTTGCTGGTTTTGGTTGTCTTTGGTCAGATTTTGTGTTAGAGTCAACTACTAAGTTGGTAAGTCCTAGCAGGCCTGGCGACTGATTTTCTAAATTGTGTTGGAGATTAGAACAAGGGCTTCTTTTTACTGTGTTGGTTGGCATTGTTTGAATTACTGTATTTCTCCCTCTAATATGATTGAGCCTGTTGTTTACACCTACTTAGAGGCGATTGCTTTGGCTATTCTTACTTATGGGTTAAAATGAGATAAATTCCTCCTTAAATGAACAAGAAAGAATTGCCATTGGAAGCTCGATAACCTTAATATATGTAGATGCCTTAAACATCATGATACATTCTAGTATAATTACGATGATCTGGATTATAAATGAACCAAGGAGGACCTTCGTCAAAACTATTAAAACGATGGAAGTTTAGTTAAGATTTGGACCCTACTCTCAGGTAGCAAATGCCATGGCCCTATGGCAAAATAGTGTGGATTTTATTTTTGAAGCCAAAAAACAAGAATATCAAAGAGGAAATGATCTGGAGTAGGCCCGAAAGTCAATTGGATGAACTGATTTAGCCATGATGCTTCTGTAAGATGCTCGAGGGAAAAAAATCTCACGCATCACTGAACGGAAATTTCATAAACTAGCTTTGATAGTGATTTCAGAGGAAAACACGTTTCTCGATATAACTTTCTTCATGCATTCTTTTTCTCTCAATGCAAATTGGCCTTTCTCTTCGTCCATTCATTTGCATCGATTTCCATTGTTATTTTGGGAAGTATTTGATGCTTGAGACCTTTTCTTTGTGAGTTTAATGTTTCAACTCTTTTTATGTAATTACATTTGTAATTAATCTTGGTGTTTAACCATTTGAACAAAATTGGCATTTTTCTCACTATCTTCTCCATGCTCAAGATTCTATAAGTTCCCAACTTACAGTTTTCAAGCAGGTATAATTTAGACGATATCTAACCAAGTTGTCTGTAGCATTATATACCTTGAATTTTGCATCTTATTTGAGATTCCACTCTTTTGTTATTTGTTTGCACAGTATTCCTAATCGTTATGAATCATTCTGGAAGGAGCTTGATCATGTGAAGAGCTTGTGGAGGAGGAGGCAGGAACTGAAGGTTGAGGATGCTGGCATTGCAGCTTTGTTTGGCCTGGAGTGCTTTGCTTGGTTTTGTGCTGGTGAAATAGTGGGAAGGGGATTCACTATCACCGGTTACTATCCCTGAGACAGCTACTTGCATAGAATATCTTTTATGGAGTTGAATATGTACTCTTCTGTTGTCACTTGCGTGATTTAATGGCAAAAACATGCAATTTTGTTTTCCTGCAAAATTTTTGAAGCTGAGAAATCAGTTCAATACCCTGATAGTCTCAATAATCTTACATTTAAAGCAGCTTAGGACACTGCTGTTGTTTGTTATCTTTTTCTGAAAGTCACTTTCTACGGATGAATTATGACAC
This sequence comes from Erythroxylum citrifolium, assembly GCA_026284465.1. Classification (NCBI taxonomy): domain Eukaryota; kingdom Viridiplantae; phylum Streptophyta; class Magnoliopsida; order Malpighiales; family Erythroxylaceae; genus Erythroxylum; species Erythroxylum citrifolium. The sequence goes on along the minus strand of JANKOE010000205.1, from coordinate 18,372,955 downwards.
TTCAAGCTTCTTTGTTGTTCTTTCTCCTCTTTTATATTGACAAGACCTCCACGTTTAAGTTTTGATTGCAATCGTGTAGAAGAAATTAGCATATTGGTTAACCTCATCGGTTGTTCAAAATATGGCGAAGAGCAGTTGTTACCGTATAATCTTGTGGATACAGATCTAAATTGCTTGCTTACGTTACATAGTGTACTTCAAAGTATTTCTTCTCTGTTATCTTCATCTATATAGTTGAACAAGATTAATCCCCATTGTGAAGTAACACGGTGAACATAATTGATAGTAGCTTGTATTACGCAAGATTGGCTGTTGCCTGGGAGACAGGGATTAACTGTTCTCCTGGGGTTGGATGAATCCTATGTCTATTTGGATGCTGAATTTGATGTTCAAGTTATCTAGGTCCAATCAAAATTATCTTGTAATCAAAACATGAAGTCAATATTTTAGTAATTAAAAGGGAAAAAGAAAATGATTTCTCTTGTAGTTTCATAGAAGTTTATTATATTTCAAAAATTTTATAAGGTCTTTTTTCTTATCCAATATTTTATATCTTCTTTCGTTAATTTTTTTTCATTAAAAATGTTAGCAAAGAACAAAAAACTATTTCCATGTGGACAATTATGATGTAGAAGAATAATAGGGAATTAATAAATTGTAGAAATAATATATATCAAACAAATTAATTTATTATATTTATAGATTACTACCTGTGTTAAAAATATAACAATAATTAACATATAATATTAATTATTAATAATATATGTATTAATTTAATATAATAATAAATTAAGTCTTTCATTAAATTTTTATTTATTACTTAAAATAAATAAAATGATCCAATTTTTATTTTTATTTATAATTCATATTTTATTAGTAATTAGTAATTAATTTAATTAATGTTTACTGTTAATAAATGAAATTAAAAATAATTGATAATAATAAATAAATTATTTTATTTAATATAGTGCAAGTAATAAATATGCTATAATATCATTTATTTTATTTACAAATAATTTATTTATACTCATTTTTATTTATAAGTAACTTGTCTTTATATATTTTAAAATATAAATAATTAATGATGACGTATGATGATGATAAAAAAAATTTAGCGCTTGTAATGATTCTAGCGGATTGATACGATAAGGAAAATTATTTAGAACTTTTGTTAAGTCTAGCAAACGAATAAGAGAGAAAAATTAATTATTATTGACTCTAAGTATAAGGACTTATATGGGAAGAAAAACTAATCAATAACTATGCTTTATTTAATTTTAAAAATATTTTTAAATATTAGAAAATAATTTTTAATTAAAGAAAAATTATTTGTAATTAAATTAGAAATATTTTTTATTAGAATACAATGTCTTACTTGTAAAATTTTGAAAAAAGAGTTTTTCTAATTTATAATAATTAAGAAGATTAATTTATTGAAAATAACTTTTAATTAATTTTATTAAAGGAGTCATGATGGAAATGGTTTTTAATTTGAATTTGAAAATTATTTTAAAATCAATTTAAATTTCTATTTGAAATATGAATTTAATTAATTTATGAATCAATTTGTTTAATCTAATTTAATTATCCAATATGTTATATATATATATGTGCAATTTTGTATTGATAAGATCATCTGAGAATAAATCCCTTCTTAAAATATTGAGTCCATGTTCAAAACATAATTGTTATCTTTCATTCTTATAATAATAAACTAGAATTCCATTTATTAATAAGTTTGTTTAGCAAAGTCAAGGTTGCTTTAACTCCAATATTTTCTTAACAATGAGTCCTACTTAACTTAATTTGTATGATTTGAATAAGTAAAAATATGATCACATAAATTTAGAGGCAAAGTTAGAGATAATATATAAGATATATGTTGCCAAGAGATGTTACCTAATGGATCTAAAAGTCATAAGAGATGTGATTGATAGAGTTGTTGTCTACCTAATTTAAGTTCAGTTGGTTTGTTGAGTAAACTCAAGATCAATATAATTTGAATAAGATTATAGTCTAGTAGAGAGATTAAAGTTCTCTTTTTGAATAGTAATGATGGTTATTATTTTAAATAAAATACCGGGAGTAACCAAACAAAAAATTAAAATTCTAATCTTATTAGTTTATCTTGACATGTAACTAATTACTAGCTTTTTCACATTTATATTATATTTCGAGTGGAAATTTTCTTTGTTTAATATAGTTGATACAAAGTTTTAATGAACTAAAATTCTTGGACATAGGTTATGTTTAAAAATAATTCTCAAAATTAGAAAGAAAAGTTGTATGTATATTACACAATTTTGCTATTAATACTTGTTGAGGATTTGGTGACAAAGTTTTAGAGATATGACAAAATCATATAGATGATAAAATATAATGACATTTTGAGTTGATTAATATCTTATGAACTTTAATAACAATATGTAAGAAGTATGCCAACATAATAATAGCACGGTATAAGAGTTTGCATAAAATAAGGTTAAAAGTATAGTATCTTGATAAACTTATTCCACTTAATTTAGCCTACTAAAAGCATAAACATTGTCTACACTTGAAGGCATTGACTTAGATATAATAATAGTTATGATTAGAAGGAAAATAATGGCATAATTTTTCTTGCCAATACATAATATGATAGAGATTATACATAATTTTCATTTATGCTTTTAAGTATTTGATACTAAGTTTGGATTCAATATTATTATAATGATCAAGGTATAACTAGAAATGAATGTGTTTATATAAATATTTTGTATAAGATTGATCAAGGGAAACTTATGCTTGATATAAGTGATAAGAACGCAAAGTTAAACTAAACTATCATATTATGCCATATTGGTTAAATCAATATAATGAGAATAATAAAGTTCCATATTGGGATATATGTATTCTTTGGTATAGTCCCATATGAAACTTGCGAGGCTTGTTAGGTTAAAGAATAACAAAATCAACTTTTGGTGAAAAGATGATGATGGAAATAAATTGTTAAATTTGATGTGTTGGATGTAATAACAATTCATAAAAGGATAAATACTTATATTTCATTATAATTAACAATAGTTTTCTATGATATATTTATATGTATTAAATGAAATACTAATTTAAAATTTTAAAATATTTGAATCTAAGTAAAAATTAAGGATTGGCTTTATACGATACAATCCTATATATTAAATGAAATTGATTTAAAGTTTAAAAAATTCAAAGTATTCAAATAAGTAGAAATCAAGTGTGAGAATGTTGATGCATTTTATTAAGATATCTAATACATATGAAATATTAAAAATATCTATTATTCTATATATGAGTTAGTATTTGAGTTTGTAGTATATGAATGTTAACTTTAGAAGCAAATTCTAATCAAGTTACATTTTACTTAGAATAATATTATTGTGAGAATAGAAATATTCCAATGTAGCATTAATTGCTAATTAAGATATAATATATTTTTCATTCAATATAAATTATCACTTAGACCAATAAGTTCTTTAATAAACTTTGTATATGTCCTTGCATTATTTAGACAATAATATATTATGGAACATTAGAACCATTGTGCATGTGAAAAGAACTACTCCACCTCATCAAAGATCTAATTATGTATTTAGAAAGTTTGTTTTAGTTATAATGATAATTGAGAATTTTTTTTTTAAATTTAAGCAAATGCTTACTATATAGAATCTTGTATAATTCTCTTACTAAACCTTTGGCCTAGTAGTAGCATAATCTTCATATGGTGATATGGTATAAGATAGACAAAAATGGCATAGATAATGTTAGGCCCCGATTCTTTTTCTCTGGTAAATACGTTGTCTAATTTTATTTTGAGGTTTAATTTGATATTTTTAATTTTGGTTGGAATAAATTGAGGATTTTATTGCTTAA
>JANKOE010000205.1:18197804-18209673 GCA_026284465.1 Erythroxylum citrifolium | reverse complement strand
AAAATGAAAATTGAAAATATATGCAAAAAATCAAGATAGAAAACAAGAAACTGTTTTTTGAAAGTAAACGCACCCTTAATTTTTGAATATTACACTTTCTTTTATTAAATATAAGATGTATTTAAAAAATGACTTGATTTAATCACAATTTGCTTTGGGTACTTAAATAGCTTATTTTATGTTAAACGAAAAAGTATTAACTTTAAATTCAAGAACACTAAACTAACTAAATAGTCATTCCCATTAATAGAAAAATGCAAATTACTTCGTTATTAATGATTGTTTTAAAAACTGGATAGACATTGGACCAATCAAAAGAAAATTAAAGGTTTAAATGTTCAATCGCTATTAAACTATTATAAAAGTAATATATAATAAATAAATAATTAAAATTATAAGAATAAGTATAAAATAAAATAAAATAAAATATTTTATTGAAATAAAATGAATGAACCTATAATGTCTATTAATATATAATAAAATAATAATAAATCAAATAATTCAAATTAAGATTGAATATAATATAAAATTTAGAATAATAGCAAAAATTAAAATTATATTTTTGAAAGAAGTTCTCCTTGTCATCATAAAAAGCTTTAAATTCTTCAGCATTATCTAAAGACTCGTAAAAGTTTAAGTATTTTAAAAAAAGACACTTAAAGAGACTCTAACTTTAAGTATGTTTGAAGAAGAGGCTCAAACTTTGTTATAAGTTCTTTTTCAATGTTTTTCTTTAAACATCATTCTTTGACGTATTCTTAAATTAACTTAAGCAAAAATACATATCTATACTAATTAATCATTCAATTCATTAAACAAATTTGGCTTTTTATAATTAGTTTTAATAATAATAATTTAAAACAAAAAATTTCAATTTAACTAGAAAGAGATAAATAAAAAATATAAAATTTGACAAATATATTTTATTAGTGAAATTAAACAAATTTATTAATTTTAAGAATAAAAATAATAATTAAATTTTGACAATAATAAAAAATTGATTGATTCATTACTATTTTTATTTATAAAAGTTACAAATATAGATGGGACCAAAAAACAGGCTTATTCATTTACAAATATAGATGGGACCAAAAAGCAGGCTTATTCATACTTGTTAGGGCCCGCTTGTGCCGTAAAACTTGTGCCCCTGTTTTCAACAGTAGTCTGCTTATTTGTTCCGGTCACAATGGCTAGTCTGGTCCAATGTTAAAACCACACTTTGGACTGGACTGTTGCTCCGCCCTGACCGCCGAATTATGGGGAGTCTATACGGGGCTTACTTTTGCGTGGACTTAGGGTTTTCGCCGCTTGGAGTTGGAGATCAGAGCATCCATTTTCTTCTTACTTGGAACTGGACTGTTGTTCATCGCCATGTTTATTGAGAGAGCAATAGGTGCACTGACTGGCTTGCTAATTATGCTAGGCAGTTGTCCGACGACGTTACTTACTTTGCTACCACACCCATCGAGTGCCATTCAATCCTTTTCGAAGATTTGTCGGGGATCTGTTTCCTCCGTTTTGTTCCTTAGTTTGTCCTAATTATTTCCCTTTTAAAAAAAAAAACCACACTTGCACTGCAGAAGCCTTTTTTTTACCCTCTTTTTCTCGAAAAAGGAAAGTTTTGGTTGGTATGGTAGTATTGTTATTTCTATCAAAATACTGGCCTCATTACGAATCACACGCGCCTTTAATAGAAATAAATATTGCGCGACCAATAAAAACCCGAACCATCTCTTTTGTATTCTATGGATGATCTACCGCCATCATTAATCACCGAGATTCTGAGTCGACTCGCCGATTCTGCCGATCTCGCTCGGTGCCGAGTCGCTTCTAAATACCTAAACGGTCTCTCCCGGGAGGTTCGGTCGATCAACCTCTTCTGCACCTTACCTCGGTACTACCAGTCCCGGTCACAGGAGTCCAAATCGGCGATCACACCGTTTAAGGCTATTTTCAATGCTCTGGTTAACAATTCGAGGTCCGTCGAATCTGTTTCCATTGGCGTTGATAAGTCTCTTGCCGGAATTTCGTACGACGACGTCGATGACGAGTCTGATGACTTGTATCTGACGGATGTCACGTTTGTGAAAGAGTGGTTGCCGAGGGTTTCTGGAGACTTGAGGTCGTTGTCGATTTCGGACTTTTGGGTTCAGTCTTGTTGGCGAAAATCGGATATCTTGTCGCTGATTTCTTTGTACTGTGAGTTTGCTCGTACATGTCTATTTCATTTGCAATTTCATTCTTAGTAAGAGGTTGTATTGGTTTTGGAAACGTTGACAAGTGTGAGGTTTTGGTATGAGGTGCCTTTTCGATATGGTAGTTAAGAGATGGGATTAATTGGATTCCTAGTTGATGTTAGCTTGATTCTAAGTTGCAAGAGAGACTAATTTCTTAAAATGTCCGTAGAGATTGATTCCTAGTAGCTATTCAGGGACTTCACAGTCAGCACAATAGTATGGAATAATTACAAAAAAAAAGGTTGTAAGATGCAGCTAGCTTGAAGATGACGAATGATCGCAACTGATTCTATTGGCATTTTGTTCTGTAATGAATTTACAAAAAGTGAATGCTTACGTCTTTGGACGACAGTTGGATGGTTATTTGATTCTATCTTGTTAAGATTTGATTAAAGAACGCAGATTAATTTTTCATAATCTGGTCAAGTAATTGGTTACTGTACTGGACCTTCAAGAGAAAGCTTATGAACTATTCTTATGGTTTTCTTTATGGGAAGAGCAAAATGTAACTATGTAAGATAGTAGGTATAAGTCAATGACAAGCTAAAATTTTAAAAGATTCTCCATCTCACTCAGTGATAGAACCTAAAAATCAAGGTTTTCAGTTACTCCCTTTAACCAGGTGTTAACAGTTCGCATTAAGTTTTTTTGGTTTTTGATTTTGACGAGTACACTTTATCAATACATACGAATGACTTCTTTATCTCCACTTACAGGTCAAGATCTTCTGAGACTTGAGGTGAAGAATGCTTGGCTATCAGTGGATGGTCTAAACCCAATACCCAAGCTCACAAGTTTGACACTAGAGTTCATTAGGCTAGATGATGAAGACCTAACCCAGGTTAATTATTGCTTTCCTGGCCTGCAAGTTCTAAATTTGATAGGAGTTGGAGGACTTAAAGAACCAAAGATTAATCTCTTATGCCTCAAAAAATGTTATTGGACAGTGTCCAATGCTCCGCTCTCACTTGCCATATTTGCACCGAACCTTGTGGAGCTCAAGCTAAAATGTGTCAAGCCCAAATCCCTTGTCCTTGAAACTCCACAGTTGTGTAATTTATGTCTTTCTCTTGAGAAAGCAAACAATTTAGAAATAAAAGAATTTCTTAGTTTGGAGAACCTCAAGCTCCAATCAGCAAATCTTTCTGCCCTCATAAGTTCATTTCCTTCAAATAGCAAAGTTACTAAGCTAGTAGTAGATTCCTTGAAAGTCATCCAACCTAATGAACTGATGACGCTTAGTCTAGAGGGATTATTTGATGCGTTTCCAAATACACGCTCTCTTGTGCTGGGGTCTCTGGTGTGGTCTGAAATGGAGACCTGTTTCTCTACTAGTGGTTTTCGGAGAAGAGGAGGGATGAAAAGTCTTCAAGAATTGAGTGCGCAATTAGTGCTCCAAGACAGTAATGTTACTTGGTGGTTCATTTCCTGTATATTGGATGAATGTGTCAACTTATCACATGTTACCTTGCTCTTCCACCATCGTGTTGATCGCCACAGTGCCAGCGCCCTTATTGGCAGGTGTATGGCTCGTCAACCTAGAGTTAAATGGAGATTGGTAATGCAGAAGAAAGGAACCGAACATACATGGATCTCTGATGGCTTTTAATGGGCTACCAAAGATAATATGATATGTGATCTGTTGAAAACCTTTTGCTCATATGCGTATCTTATATTCATGGCTTCAATTCAGGTGTTCTCTCTTTGTGAACATAAGCGTACATAGTTTCACAGTTTCTTTCTTTAGGGTGCAAAGTTTCTTACTTAGTCTGCTCATTTCTGAAAGACACGAGCATCTCTTGATGGGTGTCTGTTGTACAGTTTTTATGACATGCATGCTTTGAGAACTCGGTGTGATCATGAGTATAGACCGTTCCCAAACTTTTATTTATTGGACATGCTATGTTCTTTTGCATTGGACCATTTGAATACAATGTTACTACATGAAAGCTTGTACACTTCTTGTTCATTTCAATCATAGGGAGTCCGGTTCATTTTGTTAATTGTGTCTACCATGTTGTTGGATTACTGGTAATTGCAACATTGTTACTTAGCTAATGCTTATGCACCCCCGTGGAGATAGAAATGAGCCTAGTTGGGATTAACAGGGGCAATCCATAGGAATAGAATCTTTTCATCACTGAGATTCAAATGGGAAAATGACTGGCACTAGGTAGAGCGTGCCTGTACTCTGTGAATGACTTAGAACTATAACTATACTTTCTCAGAAAATGCAATTGTTTCTCTAATAAAATAAATTTATATTCTTATAATAGTAATTATAAAAGAAAGTTGGTAGTTTGAATGTTGAACTTTTGGCAAATGAAAAAGAAAGTTGAAAAGTGAATTAAGGGGACCTGTTTTATACTCCTAATGTTTGTGGTAGTGTACCCAAATCCTTGAACGTATCAAATATTTTTTTTGAAAATAGAAAATTGAATTAATAAAGAAGGGATAAAGTTACAGAGACTAAGATATCCAAGGGAGAACCCTCAGCATACAATACAACATAAGGTAACTACCAAATTATATCAACTCAACGTATAGCAATTTAGAACTTCAAAACTTTAGAACTTCGTTAACCAAGTGGAACAACGTGTTGCAGTAATGTCAAGTCCTTGGCGCCTTTAACAACCGTCTTGCGTTACTTTCTTCCATTTGGCCAGCGCTAGCATTCCCATGGCAATGAAAGAGGATCTTCTTCTAGTTTGAAGGGAGGTTTCTGTTCTATACAATGCTGCTTTGGGCTACCTACCCCCACCCGAAGAAGCTCTACCATGAATTGCTTTTCAAACAGATCTCTATATACGTAAATAGGAAGGAATATTTGACCTGCAAGTTAGTTGTAGTTTCTTAGTCATAACAAGCTCCTGAATTTCAGCGATTATTAAGAAGATTAGACATTCTTTAGTAGATGATTTGTTCTTGCAGCATCGAGGATTCCGTTCCCTCCAAAGCAAGTAGATACAAACTCCCAAGACAATAATATAAACAGGTAATTGCGTTGAGAGACCATTAGTAATATCTAAAATAGATATCCCAAGATCCGTCCAAGAACATAAAGCAGTGACGTATTCCTATACTATTTTGTTGAAATGACATTAAAAAAAAGGTGGTTACAAGATTCAATATGCAAGGAGCATATGAGACTGTTAGAGAAAATGTTAAATATATCCTATCTTTATTTTTGACATTTTTATTGGATATGGGACATATCATATATCTTGAAAATTTGTTTTAAATTAGTAATTGCTTGTTGGAGATTTTGTTCGGAATTGGGTTTTTGAATTTGCAATTTTGGTATTGGATATGGTATAGAATTTGTCTTGGAGATATATACCATATATGCAGAATTTTTATTGAACTGAATCTTAGAGTCCAAGTGTGACTAAGATTCTATCTAAAAACCTAGCAGTGTGGGTGTGCTAATTTTGTACTGTGAGCAACCAACGAAACGTGAGTGTTGAGATTTTTGTGAGCGCGCATGTTCTGATTTTTTGGTGGGCTGGAAGTTGATCTTTGTAGCTCACGTGATATTGATTTCTTGAGCTTGCGTGGCTGTCAATTTAATTATGATTTTTGGAGAAACCGATGATGATTTTGTTGCTAGAGGAGTTTGCACATATGCTCTTGCTTTTTTGGTGAACCACGTTACATAGTAGTCTGCTGATTTGCTGTTGCTCTGTTTTTGCTTTTATCCTCTGTTTGAGCTGATTGTGTGGGTGCGTCATTTAGCAAACGTCTCTAGCCTTGAAGTTGATCTACGTCTTCTATTAGTAGTAGAAGTCCATTGCCAATTGATGTGTGCAGAAAATTGAAGTCATATGCATTAAATGCTTATTGAGAAAAGGAGTATGTAAGGGTGTGGCTATGCGTTAATTGAAGTTTGAGCATTATAAACATGGGGGTCCACCGTGGGTGTTGAATTAATTGGAAAAAGAACATACATCTGATTAATGTGTTTTGGTGTGTGAGCCTCGGCTAAGTTGTTTTATCAGTAAGAGAAGAGTTTCAGCTGTGAGTTCGTGTTGGTGTTTATGTGAGTTAGCCTATTGGTGTTGCGACGACTTCCAGATTTATTTCAGTGGAGCGAAACTCATAGGGAAGTCTTCTTTGTCTTAAGTATTTTTGTTATTTAATTTTCAGTTGATTAAATACTTGAGCTATTTTTATTTATTATTGTTTTGAGTGAAAGTAGTTAGACAAATCCTCTGACGAGGTTAGTACGAGGCGGTCGTACTATTGGGTGTGAAATTCTTTCACGGGAAGTGAGGTTGAGGGATAGTGTCAAGGGTTGAGTGGTATCGGCTCAGTAAAGCCTTGGGTAAATCTATTGTATTTTCGTGAAAGTGATTAAGCTGGGTGAGGGCCCCGCAAACGTAGGCAAGGTGTGCCGAACTGTGTTACCAAATTTCTAGTGTTTTTATTATTTCGGTTTTGCTTGTTTTTAAATTTTTTAGTGCCAAGGAAATTTTCGAAAAGTTTACGAGATAATTAACCCACTTCAATTTTTCAGAGACAATATTTGTCCATTTGCACATATGGTATTCGGTCTGCTGTAGGTAGTTTGTTCTGGATGGCCAGCCAAAAGATGAAAGATATCCTCGACGTTAGATGCTTACTCCATACCGTAGTAACCCAAGAAACTGTGGATCGATGCCTACGTAAATCATCACATATGATTCTCTTTGAGAGTTTGTCAAGTGGAATACCTTTCCAGAAGAAGACGTCAGGTTCATGAGGTGTGGGAGGGTAGCTAGGCTAAAAATGCATTAGACTTCTAGGAAAATTCCATAAATTTATGTCAATAAAGGATCTCATCTGTGTTTTTAATGGAAATGAAGAGGAAGCTCTTGAAAGATTCGTCAGTTGTATTAAGGGGCCCCTGCTGGACCAATTGTCATACCATAAGGAAACCAAACGACCATCCTTAATTTCACATGAACTCTCCTGTTATACATCTCTTAATTTTTGCAGTTGAGTGAGGCAAAAAGAATGTGTAGCTTTTGGTTTAATAGCCCGTATGTTGTTCCCTCTAAGGAAGTATACATGTAACCACTTTATCCACAGGTTCTTCTTGTCTTCCAGTACCTATTAGAATCTCTTGAGAATCAGAGAATGGTTAGGAGCTTTGATGGCGAGGATGTTCAGACCTCCTTCTTGTTTCGGAAAACATATGTCAGCCCATTTCACCTTCACTGCTCCAAGGTTACCATTCGAGTGACTCCATAAGAAGGATCTAAGAATCCTTTCGATCGCTTTGATAATGCTTTGAGATAAGAAGATATGGGAGCTCCAGAACATATGCAAAGAATTAAGAACTGATTTAATAAGCTGAAGCTTACTCGCATAAGAAAGCGATTTATTCACCCATGACTTTACTCTCTTCTGGATCCTGTCTAAGAGAGGGTGATGATCATAATAGTTCAACCTCTTTGTCGACACTAGAAGACCAAGGTAGAGGAGAGGAGGATATTGCAATTTCATGCCTGTTGCCTCTGTAATAGTGGTTTCCAAGTTGGCTGCAACTTTAGACAATAGGAAATTACTTCTATTCAAATTAATTTGAAGACCAGAAACATGCTTAAACACACTGAGAGCATGAATATAAGAGTGGATTGACTCCATATCAGCCCTGCAAAATAGAAGAAGGTCATTTGCAAAGCAGAGGTTAGTAAGGCCAAGTTTCTTGCACTTTATATGGTGTTTGAAATTGGGATTTGAGATAGTCTCCTTCGTTATGATTGGATTAAGGATTTCCATGGCAAGTATAAAAAGGTAGGGGAAAACAGGGTCAGCTTATTTAAGACCTCTTGCGATTTTGAAGTACTGGGAAGGAGATCCATTAATCAGAACAGAAAAGGAAGCTGAGGTGATGCATTCTATGACCCATTTGATAAATTGATATGGAAAACCAAAAGCTTCCAGCATAGATCGTAGGAATTTCCAGCTAATACTATCAAATGCTTTGTGGAAGTCAAATTTCATTGTGCAATTCGGAGGGCTATTAGAAGTGGAGTAACCTTTCAACAGCTCTTGAACAATAAGTATGTTGTCTCCGATGTACCTATCCGACAAGAAAGCACTTTAGTTTTCATTAATCAAGGGAGCTAGAACTTTCTTTAATCTAGTTGCCAGAATCTTAGAGATCACTTTATAAAGAAAGTTTGTACATGAAATGGGACGATAATCAGCAAAGATTGTTAGATTTGAACCGTTAGAAATCAGACAAAAGAATGTTTTGTTGATCTCCTTAAAAAGTACTCCATTTCTAAAGAATTCATGAATGGCCTCCTTAACAAAACCACCAATTATATTCCAAGAATGTTGGTAAAAATATCCATTAAATCTATCTGGCCCTGGGGATTTCTTACCATTCATTCCAAAAACACATATCTCAATCTCATTATCCTCCACTGGATTAGTTAACAGATCAAAATCAAAGTGTGGAATTTGTTGTAGGTTGAGTTGCTGTAGATCCTTATGTGAAACATTTGTTAATACTTTAGTACCAAGAGAAGAGCTGAAGAATCTAAAAGTTTCTTCATGAATATCCTTCGGATTCCAGATGACAGTGCCATTATGAGAAGTAATGGAATAGATTTTGTCGTAGTTCTTTCTGGTTAATATCAAATGGAAAAAAATTGAGTACAACTATCCCCATCTTGTAGCCAATTAATCCGAGCTCTCTATTACAAAAGAGAAGAGAGATTACTTATTGCTTGAAGATGATTGGTGAGAGCTAGTTTCTTCTGGTCAATTAGAGATTGAGTCTCTAGATTAGAGGATAACATATTTTGCACCCTGATCAATTCCAATCTGGAATTATTGATAGCTTCAACAGTAGGTCCTTTGGAAGATTTCAGAAGTTTAAGCTCTTCCTTAATAAGTTTCAACTTCTGGATATAACAGAATTGTTTTGTCCCCTTAATACTGTACATAGCTCCTTTCCTGCAAGCAACATCAAAACCAAGATCTTTAACCAAGTAGTTGTTGAACAGAAAAAGATGGTGATTAACAGTGGGAGTGGACAAATTCTAGACAAGAATGGGAGTATGATCCAAGAATAAAGGATCCATAAAATTAGATAGACTGCTGGGGAAATTTTGTAGCCAAAGATCATTAACTAAAGCTCTGTCCAGTTTTTTTTCCTGATGAACCAACTTGCTTTTTGCTTGTTTGACCATGTGAACGAGTGACCAATAAAATTGAGATTAGTTAGCCTTACATGTTCAACACATTCACACAGATCAGCTGAGAAATTTCTCAAACTAGTGTTGCCCTGAGCTTCGGATGCATAGAGAGTGGAGTTGAAATCCCCATATATGAGCCATGGTTTATTGATATTGACACTAAATTGTCAGATGTTATTCCAGAGATCTCTACGTTGGAATTCAAAGTTGCTAGCATAAATATATATGTTACCTTGCAACAGTAAGATTTAAAGATGCATAACCTGCTCATTTGCTTCTAGAAATTCTACCTTAATCTCATCTGAATTGAAGCATACTATTATCCTTCCATTGGCATGATGACCGTGATTTGAAAGTAATCTCCATTGAGGACCCAAAATATTCAACTTATTCAGGTTCACCAACCTCACTTTCATTTCAAGTAAACAAAGTAAGAGAGGTTTTTTCTCTCAAAACCAAATCCTTTAGAGTTAGTAATTTAGAAGGGCAATTTATTCCTCTAACATTCTAAGCCAAAATAGTCATGTTAAATAGAGGTGTTTTTTAGGCCTTTGCCTTTGCCTCGTTGGGATTTCTTTTTGAAATAGATTAGAAGTTCCCACTATCTTCATCTTTAGTAATGCCCTGAGAAAGATTTGAAGTATCCTTTGCCTTTTGAGGTGAAACATTTGTGCAAATTGTCTCCTTGTGTTGGGAATCTGCAATTTTAGGTAAGGTTTCTAGATAAGGAGGAGCCTTGTTAGACATAATAATTTCCACAACAGCAGAAGTTCCCAATGTATCAATATCTCTATCTAGAGCAGAACTATCCTTTTTCTGCATAGATTCTATTTCAAGATTAATTGAAAAGAGGTTTACCTCATCATAGGAACATTCAAGCTTCTAGAATTTTAGTTTTCACCAGAAAAACATTCTTCCTCTTGATTTATCAACTCTTGATAGTTACAAGTCTTGAAGATTTTACCCGTAGGTCTCCAAATAACAGTTTGAGCCTTTGTAGGGGGCCTCCAATGATAGGAAATTGCAATGCTATCCTCCCATAATTGATTCCCATCTCTTAACCTCATGATTGGTATTTCAATGGGAAGATCTTTCGATACTTCAATATTGACACAAATACGGGCATAACCAATTCTTCTCTTAGTAGTCATGTTCTCATCCATGTATAAAGGTTTCCCAATATAGCTAGCTAATTGGTTAAGGCTCTGAGTTGTCCAATACTTTAGGGGAACATTATGGAAATTAATCCATATAGGAAGATTTTGAATTTTAACGGTTTCAAGTTTCAGTCCAGGTTGCCAGATTTGCAAAAATATTGGTTGACTCCCGAAGTGCCATAGACGGACCCTCCTCAAGTATTTTATGAGCTGCTGATATAGAGGTGAAGGAGAAAAGGATAAGGCTATCTTCAGATAGCAGGACATCAGCAAGGCCTCTATTTTTCCATAATTTATTAGCCTAACGCAATATTAAAGGAAATGTTAGTATGTGATCTTTAAAAAAACCCATTAATGTTGCTTTCCAACAATTTGTTGCTTCTTAGAGCGTAGCCAGATCTGGAAACACAATGAGTTTCCCTTCAATTTCACTAGGTGATTTGTAAGAAAGAGTAGAGGCGATGGTGTCTCCAACTACTTGTTTCCACGCTTTCTGGGAATTAGAAACAGTACCAGATATAGAAGGCAGGGGAGTTTGAGAGGGGGGATGGGTCGGAAGGTAAAGGCGAGAAATCATCAGTGTTGCGGGATGAGTGGTCTGGCATGACGAAGAAAGAGGAGGCGGGAAATAAATTGAAAAGGGGGAAAGACTGGAATGCCCTCAGAGGAGATTCCAAAAGTGGGAGATGGAGACTAGAATAATGAAGAGAAGAAGCCAAAGAGAAAGGGAAACAATGTAGGGTGGAGGATTCAGAAGAAGGAGCAAGAGTTGTTGAACGTATCAAATATGATAGAAGTTGCATCAATTTAAAAGAAATTGTGCCGTTTATGAGTGAAAATGACGGACTGCGAAAACTTTAGAATGCTTGGAAAATGCTATTGTATCGCTGGACCCTTTGTATAGTGGGGTGAATTCCCTTCCAAAGGCTAGTGTACAAGAAAAAGAACCGGATGTCAGGCCTCGACAAGCTGCTAGCTAACACTTATTCCTTGTTGTTTCATTTTCTCACCATACAGGTTCAAATCAACCTGGTTCCTGAAACAAATATATTAAATGTACTGCTAATCTCTAAGCAAGATCCAACTTTATCTAGAAAAACATTCATATTGATGGAAAAATAGTACTCAACATTTAGATATTGTACCAAGTTATGGAATTAGCCAGTATTAACAAAAAATTCTAGTTAATACTAAGACTAAAATAAGAAAATATAAAAGTTTAAGAATTAAATTCAAAAAAATCTTAACCTTGATTAGGGATGGCAACGGGGCGGGTATGGGG
>JANKOE010000205.1:18170351-18193723 GCA_026284465.1 Erythroxylum citrifolium | reverse complement strand
ACAAAATACAATTACAATTATACACAATTAATAAGAGAAGACCAGGTCAATGTGTGACACATTCGGCAGTGCTATTATGCCCCCTCAAGGTGTGGATGTGATTAACAAGACCCAGTTTTGATAGATTCCGAAGGAAGGGAGCTCGCGGTAGAGGCTTGGTGAGCAAATCCGCAACTTGATCAGCTGAGTGTAAATGACTAACCTTGATCAATCTGTTTTGCACTTGTTCGCGAACAAAATGGAAGTCAATGGCTACGTGTTTCATGCGACTGTGAAAAACGGGATTGGCACAAATATAGGTGGTGCTCACATTATCACAGTATATTGTTGGGACATTAGTCAAGGGGTGTCGCAGCTTCTGTAATAGGTTCTGAATCCAATTGACTTCCGATACTGTCGCGGCAACGGCCCGATATTCCGCCTCCGTAGATGATCGGGAAACGGATCTTTGTTTCTTCAAAGACCAAGAGAGAGGAGTGCAGCCAAGATAAATGATAAAACCTGTTGTCGATGTGCGATCCATCGGATCCCCTGCCCAATCCGAGTCCGAGTACGCAAGTAATCGATTATCGGCCTGTTGAGCAATGTGAATACCCATGTCGGCAGTTCCCTTGAGATATCGAAGGACCCTTTTCGCTGCTCGCCAGTGATTGGCAGCAGGACACTGCATAAATTGAGACAACTTCCCGACAGCAAATGCTATGTCCGGTCGAGTGAAGGAAAGGTAGTGCAGTTTCCCTATCACCCGTCGATATAAAGAGGCATCAACGCCATCATTAGTAGTAGTAATGGACAGATCAGTCGACGGGCACATAGGCGTGGGCACATCTTTGCAATCATTCATATTCAATTCATCAAGTAGATCCAAAACATACTTCTGTTGAGATAAATACATGCCGGCTTCATTATAAGTAACTTCGATACCCAAAAAATAACTCAAAATGCCTAGATCTTTGAGAGAAAATCTGTTGGCAAGGGCATTGATGATTCGGCCAATTCCACTTTTGTTGCTACCTGTCACTAATATGTCATCAACATAGATGAGAACATAAAAAATATGGCCGGATTTCTGATAAATAAAAAGTGAGGAATCTGATTTTGCCGCAACAAACCCACTATCAATAAGAAAATTCCGAAGAGCATTGTACCATGCCCGAGGGGCCTGTTTCAAGCCATATATAGCCTTGTGAAGCTTGCACACATGAGTCGGATACTGAGAAGATTCATATCCCGGTGGCTGTCGCATGTATACTTCTTCTTCTAATTTGCCTTGGAGGAAGGCATTGTTAACATCAAGTTGATGGATAGGCCATGAGAGACGAGTAGCAATTGTAAGAACAAGTCGAACGGTGACAGGTTTCACCACCGGACTGAATGTTGCATGATAGTCAATCCCGGGCCTTTGAGTAAAGCCTTTAGCCACCAATCGCGCTTTATACCTGTCAATCGAACCATCAGCATTGTATTTTATCCTAAACAACCACTTACAGTCCACAATATTCTTGGAATTATCGTAAGGGACAAGGCTCCACGTTTCATTTCGGATCATGGCATCATGTTCAGCTTTCATGGCAAGGTTCCAATGGGTGTGTTGTTGGGCTTGTTTATGCGTACGTGGGATATATGTCGGGGATGGGATGGTGGTCATATGGAATTGGCGTGGTTTAAGACTGTTGGTGTGAGATCGGAGTACCATGGAATGAGTGGGTCAAGAATCTATTGTTAGAGGTTCGGTTGGGGTTGGCTGTGTGGTCGATGGATTTGAGGTTTGATCAGTGGGTTGGGGTTCAGGACAAGGTGCTTGGACAGGCTGGGAAGAGGTTTGAATGTGTGGAAGAGACCGACTGCGTCGGTGATAGGTTCGAGGGAATGAAGGTGTTGTGTGGGTTGCAGGTGAAGGGACAAGAGTATCGGCAGTGAGTGTTGGTGGAGGCGGATGCAAGGAGGAAGACATACCTGTCACCGTTGACGCCACGGATGAAGAGGAAGTAGTGGGCACTTGAACCGGCAAGGAGAGGGGTAACTCGAAACAAGGCAAAGTAGTTGAATCAGCATTTGGAGATACAGATTCAGTTGAATCCCATTTGACAAAATTAAAATGACACTTATTTCGATATGTGGCTGTTGCACATGGAAAAATTGCTTCATGAAAAACAACATCCCGACTCATGTAAATTGTGGAAGTTTCAAAGTCAAAGCATTGATGGGAGTGAAATTTGGTGGAGAAGCCGAGATAGAGACATGGTTTGGATTTTTGGTCAAGTTTGTGGTTGGCATAGGGTTTCAGCCAAGGGTAGCAGAGGCATCCGAATACTTTTATAGATTGAAGGTGCGGTTTAGTTTGAAAGAGAACTTCATAGGGACTTTGGTTGGATAATATTTTGGTGGGTAGGCGGTTTATGAGATAAACAGCTTGTTGACAAGCAAAGGACCAGAATTGGGACGGCATTTGGGCTTGATGGAGTAGGGTTTTGGCTGTCTCAATGATATGGCGATGTCGGCGCTCGACAAGAGCTACTCGTTGTGGGGTATAGGGTGGGGAAACTAAGTGTTCGATGCCGTTTTTGCTTAGGTAGGGATCTAGGCCACGGTACTCTCCTCCACCATCTGTATACAGGCTTAAAATTTTAGTTTGAAAATGTTTTTCAAGTAAGGGATGTAGTAACGTGAAAATGTGCAAAACTTCATCTTTTGTTTTGAGTGTGTACAGCCACATATATTTTGAAAAATGGTCAACAAATAAGACATAGTAGCTCTTTTTGTCAATTGATACAACCGGGGAAGGACCCCATAGATCACTATAAACAACTTGTAAGGCAGATTTGGTTTGCAATGTGTTTTCCGAAAAGGGCAACCTGTGCATTTTATTTGAATGACATGAATTACAAACTGAAAGTTTAGAATTATTTTTCGAAATTGGAAATTGAGCAAAAACTGAATTTAAAACCCGGGAATTGGGGTGACCCAATCGCTGATGCCACAGGTCACTTGAAACTGCTACTTGACAACTGGGAAAATTCTGATTCGGTGGCCAACGATACAGCCGTCCACTACTTTCTCCTCGAGCCAGTGGCGCCCCCGTTGCCAGATCCTTCACAACATAAGAGAAAGGATAAAATTCAATTGATTTGTTATTTTCTCGACAAAATTGAGAGACAGAAATTAAGTTGTTTGTAACAGAGGGTGAGCATAAGGCATTGGACAGGGTAAATTGACAATTGGATGTATTGAGTTTAATGTTACCGGTGTGAGATATTGGAATAGCGTCACCATTACCCATTACGATATCTTCCGAGCCATTGTAGTCGGTGAGGGTTGTAAATTGATTTGCATCGGATACAATGTGATGTGTAGCGCCTGTGTCAATAATCCAGGAATCATCAGAGTGAAAGTTGGAGCCAGCATAGTATGCTCGAGCTTGCATATGATTGTGAGAAGCCGAGCGGCACACACGAGCCGAGTGGCCCGGCTTTGTGCACAACTGGCAGACCAGGTCTGAATCTGGTTGTGAGGGGGGCTGCTGAGTATTGTTGCATCTCTGTCGTCCCTGTTGGTTGCGCCATGGCTGACCATTGGATTGATTATTGTTGTGACGCCGGTACTGATTGTTGTGGTAGCTTTGGCGAGACGGACGAGACTGCTGGCTTTGCGCAACGGCTGCAGTAATAGGTTGAGTAGCGGGTTTACGAGAGTTCTCGTGTTGGAGAAAAAGCTCGTGATCGACTAGCTTCTCATATAGTTCCTCGTAGGTGATGGCAGACTCACGAGATCTGATTGCGGCCGAGATTTCTTTGAAATCAGATCCAAGTCCACTAAGAACTTTGACAATTAATTCCTCATTCGTGATTGGGGCTCCGGCAGTGGCTAGTTCGTCTGTGATAGAGCGAATTTCCCGAAGGTATGCCGCAACAGATTGTGATTCTTTGTGGAGACGAGCCAATTGGTCTCGAAGGCTGAAAATGCGCGTTTGCGATTTATTGGCAAACGCGGTATGGAGGACTGTCCACGCAGCATGGGCTGATGATGCATTAGCAACGGAAGATGCAAGAGTAGGATCTACCGAAACCATGAGAGCATTTTGGATCAATTGATCCTGACGAAACCACAAGTGATATGCCGGGTTGGAAGTTTCGGTATTGTTGTGAGTGATGACTTTGGTAGGGGCAGGCTTGGTGCCGTCGAGATGGCCGAACAGATCATGGCCATTCATGAGGGTGGAAACTTGAGCTTTCCAAGTAGCAAAGTTGCTAGAGCCAGTCAGTTTGATCGGAAGTTGAGTGGCGGGATTGAACTGAACAATGATGTTTGAGGGGGTGGCGTCGGAGTTGAGGAGGACAGTGTGAGCCATGGTTGCAGTGAAAAAAAAAATGAAAAATATCGGTAAAGATTGTTATATCTCTGATACCATAAAGGAGATAATGCAAAAGCTATATCTGATTTGTATTGAGTAAGAGTATTTAAACACAACCATATTACAGTTAAGGAAATTTGAAAAACAAAGTAATTGGAGATATAATCTCCTTGATCTAATCCTGAATTATAGGCAACAAAATACAATTACAATTATACACAATTAATAAGAGAAGACCAGGTCAATGTGTGACACATTCGGCAGTGCTATTACCTAGCCACTGAATTCGTATTCCTCCTCTTGCTATACTTCTGCTGGAATCTAGTCTCAACAGAAATTCACACTTGCATTCATTTATTACTTAATAACATTTGCAAATTAGCTGTTTCGGTTGCCGCATTTTATATATCAGGTTGTTTTTGAACTTACAGTTCTAAACTTGATCATATAACTCCTGCAGGGATGTTGTGGATCAGCGTGGGTATTCAAATATTGGAGCTTCTGAGTTGTTTCTATCAAATGGCATGAGAGTTTGTTTCAAGTGTACAGACTTTCTTGATGATCAGGTACAAACTCTTATAGGATTGTCATATCTTATGTTAAGAAATGCTAAATGTGAGGTCCTTCATTATACACGAGGTTCTTCATCATGGATTAGATCTCTTCAAATATAAGCTCAGGTTACTATGTATTAGGAATCCTTGTTACTTGAAATAGAATAAACTCATGCCTTGTCAACAATTGGTTAGTCATATTCTACCTGTCCTAAAAATTTGAACAGTGTGTATAGGATCATCTCTGTTCTTCTTTGACAGTCCTCTATTTAGTTGGTTCCTTGAATAAGAAAGATATTTTGTTTGGTTGTGTTCAATTTTCTTGATGACTAGCTACTTGAGCTTACAAGAATTGTTGACTTCTAAGGCACAATAAGAGTGACTTTGGAAGTTTATGCACCAATGCTGATTTTGGCCTAATGACCATCTTAATGGTTTCAAGAGTCACATCTAATACCGTTGGATATATTCATGACTCCATTTTTTGGGATGAATCGAGCACGATTAAGGTAGTTGGGAATACAAAGATCTATTCATTTCGTCCTTGGATTCATGAACATTGGGCATTTGGAATGTGATTAATCATAGACAAGATAATTAATGGCATGGATCAAATAACATATGGGTGTTGGTGATGGGGATGATGCGTCTACCATTGTCTTTGGTGGAATACTTGAACATGATTTCATTTTAGGGCATTTTCTTGCCTAGATATATATGAGAATTGAGGCTTGGAAAATTTAGTATAAGATTATACTATCTGAGGAAGAGGAACATAGAGAGTGTTGTTTCTTGCCTAACATATTTATGAAAGGAGAAGTATCTTTTTGTGTGAAACTCTGCACTTTGTAGTTGATTAATCTTTTTATATCCCATATGAACTTGTTATATTGGACTAACCTACCTAAGGTGGTACTACGCAAATACTATCTGCAGTTCTTTCCAGTTTCATTGAAAATGCTTAGGCTATTTTTCTGCGATGGTGTTCTGGTAGTTAACATTATAGATATATGGGGTTTACCAGCAGACGTGGTAAAATGCATGATAACCAGCACCTTTCCCACCTTAAAACAAACTTCTTTGATACGGTGACTTGAATGAATTAATGCATCTATTGAGGACTCAATTCTTATCCGCTACTTTTTTTAACAGGTTATTTTTACAGGGTTCTCATATGGGGGCCTCTCAGAAATCTCAGAAACTGACTACATTTCATGCTCAATGGGATCAACCATTGCTGGAGAAATCGGTGTATTTGGCTATAGACCATCAGTGCTAATGGATATGCTTGCTGGTAAGCGAGTTGAAGTTGGTACAAAGATTGGAGCCTACATGAGAACTTTCTCTGGTGATTGTTCACCATCAGATCTGGAGACTGCCTTACAGGTATGTTTATTAGACCTTATGAATAACTAGTTTTATATCATAAGAATTATATTAGCACTTCTCATTAAAGAAAGTGGCTTTATGATGCAATTATTTTAGAAAATTGCAATTGTGTACCTGTCTTTATCTATAGGAGGAGGATATAATTTGTATTAGGGATGTTTAGAAAAGAGAGGAGTCTTTAGGAATATTGACTAGACAAGTTTATCTTACTCCTTTGGATATATTTTTATAATTTGAATTCCTTATGAACCCACTCCCTTCCTGATTGTGTACCAATCTATCCATATTTTTCTCATAATTGGACTCATGTACTCATACTTGTCCTTTGAAAAGTAAAGTGAGATGGTTGTGTTCAATTCCTCAAAAACCATACTTATCCACTTTGTCCAAAGAAATGGGAAGAGCATTATAGGAAGTTAAGTTGATTCAAAGGAAAGAAGACCGTGTGTTTATCCTTGTTGTGGGATGGACAGATATGTCATATAATGGCTTCATATCATCCCATTATTGGTGAGCATTTTCATCTGTGTGGATTTGGAAGATATAGGGATTGAAAATCAAGTTCCACAGACCCATGTCTAGCCTCTTGAGGGCTAATTCATCAATTTAAGATAATGCTTATGATACAAGCTCCACGGGAAAAGTAGCAGCAACGCCCTTGCTTGTGTATCATCACCACTGCAGGACACGTGGGGAAGAAGACTCATCAGAACTAGGGATTGTTGTTTTGCAAACTGAGGACAAGATGGGACAATTGGTAGCGACAAATGGAGAAGTGGTGGAAGTTAATTTCATGTGTTAATTTCAGTTACAGGTTTGTAGCAATATGGACTGCGATTCATTATCCTAACTTTTTGGCATTTTTCCGTTTGATTTCTCATGTATATATGTTAATGCCTAGGTTATGAAGGCATGGAATTTCTCATTCTAAAAATTAGTGTTCGCTTGAGATCGGAAGGTTCTCTCTATTTCTCTGAGCTTTCACCCCACCTTTCACCATAGGTCGTAAGGGTCGTAAGACTCACAAATCTAAAGTCTCTGAGGTTTCGGGGCTCAAACTTCTCTATGAAACAGCCAATAACTCGATCTCAAACTCAATCCCATATCAATTTGGTATTAGAGCTAGGGTTATGGGGGAGCCATGCAATCTACAACAACAATTCAAAGCATTCTTTCAGCAATATCAAGCTAATAGGGCTGCTGATTTGGCTAGGCAACATGAACTTTCAGCCCAAATGGAGGCACTCTCACATGCTCTGGTTGGATCAAAGGTGGAGGGCTGGGATGCTGCTGAGAGTAGTATTGCTGGAGCACAAAGGTAGCTATGTGTAGGAAATGAGTCGGGTGGAGGGGGACATTTTGTGCTCAAGTATTCCAAACTTGACTTCTCTCAGTTTAGTGGTACCACTAATCCCCTTGGGTGGTTCAATCATTGCGAGCACTTTCTCCATCACCAACGAACACCAAAAGAAGAGAAGGTTGATCTAGCCTCCTATCACCTTGAAGATGATGCCTAGATTTGGTTCCTCAAGCTAGAACGAGATCATCCCCACCTTTATTGAGAGGAGTTCAAGGACTTATGCCACGTATGGTTTGGACCATCGAAACACATTAATGAACTTGGAGAATTAGCAAAACTTTAGAGGACCGGCACGGTGGGGGATTGCCAATGCAAGTTTGAGTTACTGGTGGCTCGAGCGAGTGCTCTTACCTCTGAACAAGAAGTAGAGATATTCCTCAGTGGCATGTCGGATTACATTGCAGTGGAAATGGAGGCCAAGGGTCCGCATGACGTGTATGAGGTGATGAGTCTTACTCGGCTATACGAGAAAAAAGCAGTCTAGCAACAATCGGAACCAACTCAAAATCGACATCTTCCCATCACTTGCAGCCATCAAACTGTTGTGACACTAACTCAGCCTTGCCATGCTTTTCTGAAGCGGCTCTCTGGACCCAACATGGAGGAGAGAAGACTTAAGGGACTTTGTTTCAACTGTGATGAGCATTATGTTTGAGGCCATCAATGCAAGAAGTTGTTCTAGTTTGAGGTCCAGGATGAAGAAATGACTAAAGTTGGGGAGCAAACGGAAGAGGAAACAGGTGCAGAGTTGGAAATATCCATCCATGCCATCATAAGTATCAACTCACCCCAAACCATGATTGTCAATGGCTTAATTCAGAATCTTCCAGCGGTAGTGTTAATTGATACCGACACTATGCATAGCTTCCTGGACACCCAAGTTGCCAACCAACTTGGTTTACGAAAAGAACTTCATGTAGAACTATGCGTAGTGTTCGCAAATGGGGAGTGAGTACAAAGCCCTGGTGTCTAAGGCTGAAGCTACGATTGGGAGACTACCATTTCACCCAATATTTTTTCCTTTTGTCCGTTCCTAACTTTGGCGTAGTACTTGAAATCAATTGGCTGAACTACTTGTGCATGGTCTATTGGGACTTCATGCAAATGACATGAAGGGTCGGTGGTGGAACTCCAAAGGAGTTATTATCAAGGTACCTTGTGCCATCAACTACAACTATTATTAAGATGGACTGACAAACAGAGATATAAAGGTTAATAGCAGAATTTGAAGATAACTTTTGGGAGCCTAGTGACATACCTCCTCACATGTTCAGGCACCAAATCCCATTAGAAATAGGCACCAACCCAATTGTGGTTTGACCATATTGGTACCCACACCCCAAAAAGATGAAATCGAGAAGTATGTGCACTAAAATGATGGACAAAGGAATAATCTGCCTAGGCCAATCTCATTTCTCTTCACCGGTCCTTTAAAAAAAAAAGATGATAGTTGGCGATTCTGTTTAGATTTTTGCACCCTTAATGAGAAGACGGTAAAGGATAAATTTTCGCTTCCTATGATAGAGGAATTATTGGAAGAACTTCATGGAGCTACCTTTTTCTCTAAGTTGGATTTTCACTCTGATTACTACCAAATTTGAATGGCATCAATGGATGTGGAGAAGATTGCCTTATGAACACACCATGGACACTTCAACTTGTGATGCCCTTTGGGCCTACGGATGCTCCCACAACATTCCAGACACTAATGAATCGACTTTTTCAGAAATTTTTGTGCAAATTCGTCTTAGTATTCTTCGATGATATTCTAGTGTACAACTCTACTTGGGTAGAACACTGGCAACATCTATGTGAGGTATTTTCTACACTGAATCTCAGTTTGTACTCCTCAAAGATCCAAGTGCTTATTAAGTCAAACCTTTGTGTCATATTTGGATCATGTTATTTTGAGGTTTGGGGTTGCGGCAAATAAGCAAAAAGTTGCTGCAATGCTTAATTGGCCAAGACCCACCACCCTATAAGGACTACGAGGTTTCCTTGGGCTCATCGGTTATTACCGACATTTTGTACAAAACTATGGAGTTATTGCAGCACCACTAACCACAATGCTATGATGGAACTCTTTTTCATGGACAAAAGCATCCATCAATGCCTTTGATTGGGGTATTAGTGCGGTGCTCCAACATGAGGGACGACCCATTGCATACTATAGCTAAGCATTTGTAGTCTGTCACCAAGGGCTCTTGACATACGAGAAGGAATTGATTAGATTAGCAATGACGGTATGCCGTTGGAGGCCATATCTTTGGGGCCAAAAATTTGTCATCAAAATCGACCACTATAGCATTAATTTCCTCCTAGAATAGCACATTTGTACCTCACCACAACAATGATGGATCAACAAGTTGCGTGGATTTGATTTTGTAGTACAATATCGTGCAGGAAAGGAAAATCATGTGGTGGACGCTCTTTCTCACCAAAATGAGGATCAAGGAGTACGCTGGCCATTTCCAGCCCTTATGCCCACATTTTTGAAGCAATTAAAGAGGAAGTCTTGTCCATACCATCATTCCAACAATTGGTCTCTAAGATACATGGTCTGCGGTAGAACTTATCTCACTCAAGATTCCCATTGGCAGCAACCATCATTTAAGCAACCCATCAGTTAGGCGATGAAGGATATCAAAAACACTGAAACAATTTTTGCAGGCATGTGAGTTTTGTCAGCGGAACAAAGTGGGAGAATCTACAGCCAACTAGCCTCCTTCAACTGTTGCAAATGACCTCGCAGGTTTGGGTAGACATCTCTGTGGACTTTATTGTTGGAAAGTCGGTTATATTGCTTGTGGATGATCGTTTCTCCAAAATTGCTCATTTCTTGTTGCTTTCTCACCCTTACATGCTATTAGTGTGGCACGAATATTTTTTGACAACATTTTTAAGTTACATGGCCTACCAGAGACAATGGTTAATGACTGGAATGTTATTTTCACAAGTAATTTTTGGAAAGAATTGTTCAAGTTGGGCAAAATCCGACTAGCTTTTAGTTCTAACGTATCACCCTTTGATGGGCATAATGAGGTGGTAAACCGAACATTGGAGATGTACTTATGTTGCTTCACTGTAAACTATGAAGCATGGACACGGCAAAATGGAGCCGTGTCCGTGTGTTCGACACATTTCCGACACGGGCACGTGGTGGACACGTGTCCGTATGTGTCAGAATAAAAAAATTATTTTCATTGGCTTGAACACGGCTGGAGACGGCTCGGACACGGCTTGAAACGGCTCGGACACGTCTTAATATGGCTCGTAACATTTTTTATGAATTATTCATAAATTTATTTAGTTGACATGGGTAGTCTTCCTTATTAAGAAAGATATAATTGTTAGAACTTTTCAAATTCCTCGTGGTTTTCCACTTGATGTAGCTCCTCCTTGTTTTCTCAAGTTCTTCTACAGTGGTTCCATCTGTTCTTCATACGACGCTAGCTTCCATTTGCTCCTTCACGTCTGCGCTGGTTCTTCATACAACACTATCTTCATAACGTCATTCAGGTTCGTTAACGTCATGCCCTTTTTTGTGGTGCGGCAACGACTTTGGAACTGGCTTTCCCATCCAAAATTGTTTCCATTACACATGATTTTCAGAGTCATGTGAACACGACTCTGAAAATCGTGTACAGAGTCGTGGAACAAACTTACAATACTTATTAATTCCTCTGATTAATAAGTATTGTAAGCTTCTGGTGTATCAATGATGTTTACCTTCCACTGTAGCATTATCCTCCCTGAGAACATAAGATTTAAGTGGCGTGGGACTGAAATTCTTTTCTGCAGATCCCAATCGGAGGTCATTCAAACTCCTGATTGCCGAATCGAGATCATTACCGCATTCTTCAAGTGCTCTTTCAAGAACCTATAACAAAAGACTGATTCTTAGAAGAATTGTTATATATTGGGAATATTAACCGATATTTGTTAGAACACTAGGCTTTGATTGGGTCAATTCTTTGTTCTATCTTCTGTTTATCAACGTAACAAAGACCAAAATCTAAAAATAGGTTATGTTGCCTAATCTTTTTGGTGAGTGTTTAGTTGTTTTGCAATGCAATATTGATGATTTCATGGCTGGACTGCTGTAGGCTACAATCTTTTTTTAGAAGTAGCAATCTTCATGTGTGATTTTGAAATTAGAAATGTGTTTGGTTGAAAGTTGCTTTTCCCGTCTTGCTTTCTTTATCGACATAAAAACACTTTGTTGTTTCTTGATATTGTTTACTTGTTTGTTAATACAATTTGGTATCTTAATTAGGTATTTTAGTCCACTATTCACCTTTTTCCATGGCTTCTAGTAGTGGTGCTGAACAAGAAAATCCAAAAAAACCACTATGGAAATATGTGGTGAAGAAAAATAAAACAGAGGGTGGTGGAAACTTTGAATTTGAGTGTAGTTTTTGCCATAGCTCATTCAGAGGTTCTTACACTAGGGTAAGGGCGCACTTGTTGAAATTGCTAGGCAAGAGAATTCAAGTTTGTGGTGACATTCCATCCTCAAAGGTGAACTTAAAAGAATTGACAATGAAGCTATATTGTTGATTGAAAATTCCAAGGCAAGACCTGTCCCTCTTCCACCCGTATCTAGTCGATCTCAAAATTTCTCAACTGGTGAAGCATCATGTTGTACAAATTGTGACGGACAACGCACCGATTTGTAGGGCGGCTGGTTTAATGATTGACGTGGAGTTTCCAATCGTTTTTTGGACTCCATGTGTTGTCCACACTCTTAACCTTGCTTTGAAGAGCATTTGTGCGGCTAAGAATACAGAAAGGAACAATCTTGTGTATCAAGAATGTTCTTGGATTTCACAAATCGTTGACGATGTTTCTTTTATTAAGAACTTCATTGTTAATCACCATATGAGGTTGTCCATCTTTAATGAGTTTGCTTCATTGAAGTTACTTAATGTTGCTCCTACTCGATTTGCCTCTACAATAGTGATGTTGAAGCGGTTTAAACTTCTCAAACATGGGCTCCAAGAGATGGTGATAAGTGAAAAATGGTCTGCTTACAAGGAAGATGATGTTGGCAAAGCTGAATTTGTCAAAGAGAAGCTACTGAGTGATAGTTGGTGGCAAAAGATAGATTTCATTCTTTCTTTCACTAATCCTATTTATGATGTTTTAAGAAGCACAGATACGGATGCATCTACTCTCCATTTGGTGTATGAGATGTGGGATTCCATGATTGAAAAAGTAAGAAAGGCCATATATCTTTTTGAAAGAAAGGATGACAATGAATCTTCAACCTTCTATGAAGCGGTCCTTCAAATCTTAATTGAGCGTTGGACAAAAAGTAGTACCCCTCTTCATTGTTTAGCTCATTCTTTGAATCCAAGGTGATTATTCAAATTTTGATACTTTCTTTTCTATTAGAGATAAATAAATGGTAATTGATGAATAATTCATAACAATTTTTTCTTACAGTTATATAGGTACTATAACCATGAATGGTTGAGTAAAGACTTAAAACGAGTTCCACCAAATCAAGATGTGGAACTCACCAATGAGAGATTGAAATGTTTGAAGAGGTACTTTCCTGATGTAGAAGATCGGAGAAAAGTGAACATTGAGTTTGCTAATTTTTCAGATGGTAGACAAGGTTTGATAATTATGACTTTATAAATGATAGAGGTATCCTTAATGCAAAATCTTGGTGGCTAGTTCATGGTGTTCATGCTCTAATTCTTCAAAAGATTGCTCTCAAGTTATATGGACAACCATCGTCTTCATCTTGTTGTGAAAGAAACTGAAATGCTTACTCTTTTATTCACTCCATTAAAAGGAACAAGATCAAACCTAAGCGTGCTGAGAGTTTAGTATACATTCATACTAATTTGCGACTCCTTTTAAGAAAATCTCCACAATACAAACAAGGAGAAACAATGATGTGGGATATTGCAAGAGATGAGTTTTCACCAATTGATAATGATCATGGGATCCTTGAACTTGTCAAATTTTCACTTGATGAACTAGATTTGGAGAGTATGATCTTTGCTGATGAAAGCAATGCCAATGTTTGAGAGTAAAGTGATTAAAGAGTAGATACTTTAGTTAGATTTTTTGCTTGAAAATACCTATGTGAATGACTAATTCTACTTTTGGATAGGAGATTGTGGACAAATTGCTTAATGGAATATATACTCCATGTTTTTTTAGTGAGACTTATAAAGTACCAAATATGTATGAACTATCAAGATGTTGGAAGTTTTGAAATGCATTAATCAATATATATTATATTATGAATTCTGAATTTTTTCTTAATTCTAAATTTTATAATATATATATATGTACATATATGTATGTATATATATACGGTGTCTGTGTCCGTGTCCACCAAATTTTAGAAGTTGGTGTATTCTAGTGTCCGTGTCTGTGCCGTGTCGCGTGTCGCGTGTCCGTGTCTGTGCTTCTTAGATAATACTAATTATTGCTTACCTTTCCCTACCCTAATAACAACCAACACAACACAATAATATTTTTATATAATTAACAATAAATTGTATATAATTATTAATAAAATAATATAATTTTTATTAATAAAATAGAAAGTATATATAAAAAACTTATTCTTTAATTGTTTGTCACATTATCGTGACATGTTTTTGGTAAGTCACAAATATATTTCTATATAAATATAAATATAAATAAATTATTTTTAAATATAAATCAAATAGAATAGAATAATATTTATTATAATAAATTTTATTAAATAATTAATGATAATATTGTTATATAATTAATAATAAATTGTATATAATTAATAATAAAATAATAAAATTGTTATTAATGAAAAATAGAAAATGTATAAAAAAAATATTGTTCTAGTCACAACCGTGACTTTAATTGTTTGTCAAGGTTATGACTTGAACAAGTTACAACCGTGATCTGTTTTTTGTAAGACACAGGTTTTTGTTGTTTTAAAACTATAGCATTCAATTGTTTTTGTATTTTCGATTCTAGGTTGTGTGGGAATGTTATATAAGGATATAATAGTCATTTATTATACATTACATTACACTCTATCTATCTTCTAAACAACATTTCGTTACATTATATTATGAACCCTTCAATCCATCCCAAAAAACTTTTCGCTATATTAAATTTCATTATATTATAAACCATTTCGTTCCATTCCATTACATCATATTTTATTCTATTAATTAACATCTAACCAAACTGACCCTAAAAATTCTTCAAGTAGCTAAGCCTAAAATATAAAATGAAAAACTCCTTAATGTATTACAATATTTAATTATTCTGTAATATTAATATTTCAAATAAACCAGAAAACTGTTTACAGATTTGATGTCAAGATTTAACCCAAACCTAATCAACATGAAAGGATCTTGTTTCCAATCGTTAGCCTATTCCATTTTCCACCCCGCTCACTTCTCGAGGTACTTGATTAGAATAAAGGGTCAGGGTGCTTGGTTAAAGAGTATGGAAATAAATTAATAGTAATGGTTCCCCCCAATTGTAGGAGGAATGGTTTTCATTCCCGCAAGCACTAATATTTTTAAATTTTTAATTAATATAATTAAACTATAATTAATTAAAATATAAAATATAATTAATTAATTAAAATATAATTAATTGATTACAATATAATTAATTAGTTAATTACAATGTAATTAATTAAAATAAAAAAATCTCAATATTTTTAACAAACTAACCACTATCAATGATAGTAATATTAATCATTCGTTCCTTTTAACAAATCATTATAATTATAATGATTATATCAATACTTATTCCTCACTATATTCACTTATTACTATTCTCCTATGTGAACTAACTGTCTCCGCAGTATAATCGAGTTATAACAAATTCGGTCGAGATCATACTCATCTGAGAACTCAGAAAGCATTTGTTCTTCTCATTTACTAGCCACATCAATGACAATTTAGTGACCATTGATGAACTTTCAGTTTTATGAATTTTGATACTATCGTCTCCGCATGACTCCTTCACTGGTCAGATCAGCAAGTATGCTGACCTATTAGAATAGTTCAACCGCAGTCTGCTTTGTACATTTTAAAATGTTTCAACACTTTCAGAGTTTCTTTAATAGTTTGTTCGTTTTTTTTCAATATATCGATGGATTAGGAAGGGATTAAAAGATTTCAGATTGCCTCTACCGAAATTGGCCCTCCTTATGGCACAAAAAATTTGATGTGATTTAGTTTCTGATTTTCATAATTGTAAACGTTTACGCAATCTCCGCTTGGGCCGCCTGTTAGGTTTCTTCGAATCCAAAAAAAAAAACTTTACGCAGTCTGACTTTCATGTAAGAAATTTCAAATCATTCAAGTCCTATATTGGATAAAGGCAATCTGAAATCTTTTAATAGCTAAATTTTATGAAATTATTCTTTCATATTCGTATGACATTTTATTAAATTTTCTTAAATATGTATTTAATATGATAAATATATAATTTAAACTCTTAAGATATTAAATTATAATTATCTTAATCTTTGTTGTTAATATAGAAATTTAACACTCCAGAAACAAAAAGATTGTATATCTGCCAAAGCCCATAAGAGTTAGGACTAGACAGTTTGTAGGAAAGCTAAACATGGAAACTAAGTTAGCTTTAATATCATATTAAAAAATTATTCTTAACCTTTATTATGAGGATTTAACATTTAATGCTAATTAAATGATTTTATTTATTCCTATTTCTATTTATTAAATATGAATTCAACATCTTAACAACATTAATTATTTCCAGTTCGTTTGGTTTGTGAAATTAATTAATGATTCTATTTTTGTATTTTCACATTCGTCAATTTTCAATTTATGGTTAACAATTGAATGAATTCAAAAGATATTTTGATTTTTTTTTATAAAACATACAAATACTGAAAGAAATAGCAACATGCCGGCCCTTAGTGTCAAAGAAACAGCTGGCCTTCTCTATGTAACGTAGGAATTAATAATATTGCTTACTTACTACCAAGGAAAGGAGTCACATTAAAGGATTCCTCTCTCTCTCACAAAAATTATAATTTTCTGACAAACTCTTTATGCTTCACAATAAAACCATAATTGTACATGCAGACGCGTCTTCTGACAAAGTCTTTATGCTTCAAGGTATGCTGTTGTTTTCCTAAAATCACGCTAAACGTTGGTGATTGTATGATGTATTCACAAACGCAGTATGTACTTTGATTGTTCTTGGTTTCTTTTCTTCCGTTATCTGCCTTTTTCTTTTCTATGAAATTTCAACGAATCTGTGAAATTTATCGAGTGCAACGGTCACGAGCAGGACGTCGCTTCAAGTCATCCTAACTCTATAAATGAAAATCGATAAAAATGTTATCTTAATATGCGTGCATGTGCAGACTGACCATGGAGCTGAGGGGCAGGTGATATTCAGGGCATGTATTCACAACGCAGTATGTACTTTGACTGTTCTTGGTTTCTCTTCTTCCGTTATCTGCCTTTTCTTTTCTACGAAATTTCAACGAATCTGTGAAATGCATTTATTGATGTTGTACGTACTGTATGGTTAAAAGCAAAAGTTGCTTTAAAAGGTTTAACACAGCGCTACACGTATGACCAGGAAAGCACGAGGGAGGCTGATGATGATGATGAGGAAATCGAGGTCGCTCGCTGTACCGTCAGATTCAGATGTGGCTGACGTCAGATCAACGAAGAGTAAGGGCTGGCGTTTCCCGAGTCCCATCAACGTTTTCCGGCAATCAATTTCCAGAGGATTGCTCCATGAAAGGTCGCCCCTGTAATGTATACAGGCTAGTTGATGGAATTTTGCTTTCTTGGTTTTAGTTTTGTACAGTGCCTGTTGGCAAAAAGAATTAGTAACCGATATAATTGACTCCGTAACGTAAAAGGGATTATTAATTAATATTTTCCAGTTTCAGCTTTAATTATTGTTTTTCAGTATGTGAAGCGAATGTTTGTTGAAAAAAGAGTAATGAAATCCCTTTTTTTAATTAAAAAACTTTTAATTCATTCTCTTATCAT
Organism: Erythroxylum citrifolium; assembly: GCA_026284465.1. Classification (NCBI taxonomy): domain Eukaryota; kingdom Viridiplantae; phylum Streptophyta; class Magnoliopsida; order Malpighiales; family Erythroxylaceae; genus Erythroxylum; species Erythroxylum citrifolium. Next base: position 18,176,056 of record JANKOE010000205.1, on the reverse strand, counting down.
GTTATAATTAGTGTTGTGCAAAACATAAATTAAAACACTTAAAAAGCCCTAAAATACTTCAATTAATGCATCATCAAGTTTGAAGTAATAAGATAGACCTAAATTAATTACAATATTATATCATTCATTTTCCTATTGTTAACAATTCACCCTCTCCCCAGCCCATACCAACTAGGCCCATTAAAACTTATATGTAGGCAAGTTTGTTAGAAAGTCTGTATATATAGTTGTCTAGCGAGAGGGGAACAGGAACGATTTTACTATCATCACTATTAGGGTAAATTGGCCTGGATAGTCCAGGAGGGGGAGCTTGCTCCAGTTATTATTTCCTACTTTACTATCAATATACTATCAGCTATACAATCTTTGTCGAGATTCCTAACACCTATGGAGAATAGACGAAGTAAGACACATCCAACTATCGCTCCTGTTGAACATGTTTGCTTCAGATTCTCATGGTAGGAAACATTGAAGCCTAAAACATGCAGGATCCGAGATGACACTAGGACTCATGAGGTTAGCTTAAATTTACATGTTCTTAAGTTATTGTTTGCTGAATAAATTCATTCACGTGATTCTTTATTTATTTGATGCTGAGCTTCAAATTGAATGCAGTTTGAGCAAAAACGGGGAGATGTTGCATCAACAGTAGAATGCTATATGAATGAACATGGCGTGTCGGAGCAAGGGGCAATCGATTTTCTCGAAAACAAAATGATGTGTCTATGGAAGGACATGAATGAGGAGCTCCTGAAACCCGTCGACAATATTATAAACCTTGCTCGTGTGCTAGAAGTAGTCTACGAAAAAGAAGGTGGCTTGACCTTTTCCAAGAATGTTCTCAACAGTGTTGTCATGGATTTGGTTGTCAATCCCTTGGATGTTTAACTAATTAACCCCTAAGTTCTTATATAATATTGCTCTTGTAATTAATCAATTTGATCGAAAGAGACATATAGTCTCTAGCCTCCCCGTCAACGTTCTCAGCTTGATGAACTTTCTAATGTGAAATTATAATAGCAATAAAGAAGACATTACCTCTACCGTGAGGTTACGTTCAATTGCCTGTCTTATGGTCTACGAACTTCGTTTTCCTTTAAGCAGTTGTAATTGATAAATTGCTATTATTGAATGATCAAAAAATACCATCGGAGAGGTTTATTTTATTTTTATTTTTAGACAAAATTTTATTTTATGTTCTTTAATAACTTGTTATCTTATCTTTCTTTTTGGTAGTGATTAAATTATTTTTATTTTTATTTTTAGACAAAATTTTATTTTATGTTCTTTAATAACTTGTTATCTTATCTATCTTTTTGGTAGTGATTAAATTTCACAATGTTATCACTCTTGGCTTTATAGAATAACTCGGATCTCAATAGTCTTATATCGGTAAAGGTAATATCAGAATTTGGTAATAGAGTCATTTTCTATAATTAGGTTTATTCTTAAATTTATTTGTTAATGTTTTATTATCCTTATGTCTTTTTACCATACATTCCGTTTCTTTAATGGAAAAAATTCATTAAAATAATTCATTTATGAGTTCTCGTTTCTTGTTTGTTGATTTTACAAGTTAATTAAAAAAATGGAAAAGAAAGGAAAAATAAAAAGAAAAAATTCAGCCAAGTTTTATAAAGAGAAGTTCATAAGATGTCCCACCCAAAGTATACTCAGAGGGTTAGGTTGTAACATCCTTCACAAGTAAGAGTTGTAATTCTTAGGGTTAGGTTGTAACATTCTTTACAAGTAAGAGTTGTAATTCTTTTTCCCCACAAGGACAAGGTATTCCATACATCATATATTTTCTTTTCTACTGTTCTTATTTTTCTTTTCGTGTTGATATAATTCCATAAGTCTTCTCCTTCTCTCGTAACAACAAAACTAACATTTAGCCACTTTTTTTTTGCGATGATTTTAAAAATGTCACTAAAAGTAAGCTTTTGGCGACGATTCCCAAAATCGTCAATAAAAGTCTAGCTTTTTGTGACCTTCTGTCATATCGTCCCTAAACGAATATATTTCTTGATGATGAATATAATTTGTCGCGAAAGGAGAGAAATATTCATGACATTTTGGAAACTTCATCACTAATGTTCGAGCTTTAGGTGACGATCACTACAATTATCGTTAAATGTTGGGCTTTTGGCGATGAATATGTGAATAGTTACCAAAACTTTATATTAAACATTTTATATCTTATGTATTCCTTAATGACTTTTTTGTGTGTAATAGTATTCTTAAAAATAATAATGTTAAAAAGATATTTTTTAATAAAGAAAAATTTTTAATGATAAATGTGCTTACTAATCCTAAGGTTAATTATAATTGATATTTCTATGATTTTTCATTTTTCATTTGCCTTCTTTATAAACTTTTTAAAATAGATAATGTATTCAAACTCTATAAATTTGTTTAAATCTATTGATATATACTCAAATGATTCTTTAATGATGCCTATTGTACATAGTACCATACCTTCGTTTATACAAAAATTTAATGAAAATAAAATGGAGCGTTTAAAAATGTCATAAATTTAAGTTGACTACTATTCTAAATCATTAATATTTATTAACTATAAAATAATAATACATATAAATATTGAAATATGGTAAGAAATATAATATAGTGATATATGGTAAGAATTATAAGATTTTAATTAGAAGTTTAACAATTATTACAATCAAAATAATAAATAAAGTTTTACACCTAATATTCTATTGAAAAGGAAAAGAAATAATTATTTTTTCCTTTTCCAAGTGACATTAGACTCGTAAAAAAAGCAAAGAAGTTCCCAATGTTTGGATTCCTAAGAAGGCTCCTTATATGTTTGAAGCCATCAACTGAAACAGTCAAAGATCTTCCCTCAGGTGTTGGTACACTGATACCTTCTTCCAACAACTTCTTTGCTATAACTAAATTTGTAGCAGATACAGTGAACGATTTCCTAGATGCAGTATGGACCACTGTATTAGATGAACCATATTTACCATGCATTTCACCTAATGATCAAACAGTATAGAACAATCAAAGCTAAATCAAACAGTATAAGGACATGCATACCTAATTGAATGACTTCGTCATCATCATAATGAATATACATAGTTTTTGCAATCGACGACTGTTCCAAAATAACCGATTTCCTTAATCCTGCACAGACCATTGGGCACCTCCATTTTCATCTATGTTCTCTTAAAGATTCGAGGAAGCTTTATACAATATATAGTATATATAATCAAATGTTCATATAGTAGCTTCCTAATAGAAAATGAGATACAGATAATAAAGAAAGAGAGGTATTTTGGATGATACTAAAAACCTTGAAGAAGAAGATTGGCCGTGGAAGGCAAGCGGTGATTAGTTTTTGATGAGGTGATTTTTTTTAGCATTTATTTGTTCTTTATTAGGGAGAAATTTTCCACATTCTTCCCAGCGGAGCTCATTTATGCCATAAAACCTAATCGCCACATTGACATTCTGTAATGAATTAATATTAACAGTTTTATTCTGAAAAGTCAATTTAGCATAAAATTCATTGTGATTAATTAAATTCTTTTGGTAATCAAATCCCATAAATTCTCAGAGGAGGAATGAGCTAATCCAAAATTTAATGTAACTTTACCATAAAAATCCTAGTAATAAAAAGAAAAGGCCATTCCTTTTTAGTATCATCAACTTGTCATTTATTATGATCATAAACAATATAACTTAAGTCCAACGTTAGATTTGAACCAATTCTTTTGTTGAAGATACTCTTGATCCTATATTGGTGAATAAGGTAAAAATACAATGGTTTTATTATTAGTTAGGGATGAATTTGTGAAGTCTATGAATTGTTTGATGAAATGTCTCTTAGGGATATTTTGGACAATTTTGCTAAATATTAACGAGACTTGGTAAATTGATACTTATACTTACTCTTGTGTTTTTGCCCCTACTAGTTGTTATTACTGATTGATACTTATATTTACAAATGAAAATAAGTAAAAATAATGTTGTTATTAATTCATATGAAGAAATTAACCATTCCCAAGTGAATTGAATATCATGGTTCCAACTTATTCGTTTATTACCTATATATGTTTTCATGCCTTGCTAATAGCTATATTTGGTTTTGATCATTTTACTTTTAATTGTTATAGTCTAATGATAGCTTCATGACACGTTGAAATAAAGTCCTTATGATTGATACATGTGTATAATATAAGTGGTACAAATCTGGTGTAAAAGTAATCATATGGTAAATGTGTCCATAAATATCCATTGCAGAAGTAGTCTTGATTCTCTAAAAGACCTTTCATTAAAAAGTTAACAGGGTTTCATCAAACCATCATAGAAAGTGGGAAAAAAGTCAACGTATATTGATTCGGTTTGTCTTTTGCTCTTACCCTTGAAGGTCGAATCAAAAATTTAATTCCAAGGATTACAATATAGAATGCAAACCTCGGGTCATCTCACTTAATTGGAACCTAATGCAATGGACCTAAGCTAGCCTAAATGTCATGAAATACAAACTAAAGTAGTTAGGAAGGGGTTTTTATTCTTTTAAGAAAAACTAACAAAACTGAACGAATTGCAAGAGAAATGTATAAAAAGTGTTTTTGGATTTTTGGGAATAAGAAATTGAAAATTAAAACAATGATCAAATGTGATAGAATCCTTTTGAAAAATGTGCTTTGGCTATCACAGTTCGAAATAATCTTGGTGGGAGAGAAAATCACTAAGTTTCAAATGATAAACCTTAATGAACTCTTTAAGTCTAAAGTTTTAATAATTGAACTCCATTTCTTAAAACCTTGTTAAATGCATCTTAGTGTGTGCAATGAGTAAGTTAATGCAATTGGTCATTTTGGGATCTAGCTTCATCTCAATATCAGACACAACTAGGAAGATAAAAGAGACTTAACAAAATCATAAAAAGACATATATGAGACTTCATATATTAAAGCTCCAAGATCTACATCAACAAACCCAATAACACATTAATTGTTCAACACTTGATTAAACTATAATCAAGAAAATTTAACTACAAATTACAAATCCTTAACTTAGGAGTTCATAACAATGTAGCTAAACATGATTAAACAACTCCCATTTGAAGCCCATTGAACTCTAGTCATTGCTACATCTTCAAGAGGAAAAGGTGCTTAGCTAAGCATTGCTTCAGGAGAACTCACGACTAGAAACCCACCAGAAGCATCCATGTTAGCAGCTGTTGATGAAGGTGACAATGAAAAATGGAAGAGAGGTAATAGATGATGGTTGAAGTTGAGAGACAGCCAGGTGTTGTGTATATTCTCTGTCTCTGTATATTTGTCAGCTCTTACCCTAATTTGGTAGGTTTTTAAACGAAGGATGATTTGGATTGGGTCGTACAGTGGGTAATTTTTCCAAAAATGGCTCGAGTTTTTAAAGGTTCGCTGGGGCAAAATTTTTTCAAAAGGTTTTGCTTCATTACTAGTTCCTTCGTTGCGGTGAAAGAATTAATCTTTGCCACGGTGAACTTTTCCCAAAAGTTTAGCTTAGATTCCTTCGTATTGCGCCTATTGTCTTGTTGACTTCACTTCAGCCTTCCTTGACTCTACATCTTCTTCTTGAATCCCTTCTCCTTGAGTCTCCTACAATGAACAATGGTAGTTTGCAGTATCAATTGTTCTCAGAAAATTAATTAGTGCAATTAATACTGATTTGTGACAATTTTTACT
>JANKOE010000205.1:18023927-18038414 GCA_026284465.1 Erythroxylum citrifolium | reverse complement strand
TAGTTGCATTTTTAGCAAAACAGTTGTATTTTGATCATTTTGTAAATGGGCTTGAAATGCCCGCTAAAGCATTGTAAAACAGTATTTTTGATGTAAATGAAATGGCCTGGAATGATGATATTCCAAATGATTATAAATAGTTTAATGAACGTATGAATAGACTTGAGATCATGATAGTGTTTAATTAGTGAGATTTTGAATGATGGCATGAATGGATTTGAAGTCATGACAGTGTCTAAAGATTTCATGATTATGAATGAGATGAGTTGATAAATATTGAAGTTAGCTTATGTTTGATAAATTTGTCTTGTTGAGTGTTCAGTTTGGATCATGTTGATTGACCCATTTGAGGTTGAGATTGAGTTTGATTTGAGTTAGACTTGGAGTTTGACTTGAATATGTAGTGTTGAGTTTGTGTGAGATGTGGCAAGGTTGGGTTATGAAGTGTTTGACAGGGATAGGCTTGGGTAACCAGGAAATGGTGGGAGAGTAGGAAAAAGGAGATCCCACTCTGTCTCTCAAGCCCTCGCGGGCGCGAGGAGTCCAGGTCGCGGGCGCGACCGTTCAGTCGAAGAAACACCATGTTCTGAGTTGTGTGCCCTCGCGGGCGCGCGCTCAGACTCCCGCGGGCGCGAGAGTGAGGGTAGCCGATGCCCTCGCGGGCGCGAGAAATCGAGGTCGCGGGCGCGACCATGTATCTAGCAGATTCATCAAGTTCTGAGTAGTAAGCCCTCGCGGGCGCGAGGGGCATGTCTCGCGGGCGCGACAGAAGAGAGCAATATAGGGTATGTTCTTGAATTTATCAAGACCAGTCAGGGTTTGAGCTTCAGTCAGTGTCTGCTCACCACAAAAGTGAGTCATTAGCCGGTGCCAGGCAGTCAGATTCAGCCAGCAACTAGCGAGCGGTACCGGGTGCGGGCCATCAGCCAGGGCCACCGCCCGGACCAGTCGGGCCTCGGATTCAGGGTCCGGCAGAGACATTGTTGAAAATCTATTTTCATTTAAATTTTATTAAAGGATCTAAGATAATTGGAAATAATTTTCAATCAAATTTGAATATTGGTCAAATAAAATAAAATTTCTATTTAGAATAGGAATTTAATTTAATAAGGAACCAATGAATTTAATATAATTTAATTATCAAAAGAGTTTGAAATATTATTTTAGATTATGAAGATCAATAACTAGAATTAAAAAAAACTTGACATTTAATACATATAATTTGATTATATCTGCATAAGTTGTATATTTTATTTATATGGTTGACACACACACACACACACACACACACATGATGAATGTTTATATGTATGACATTTTAAATGTATTTTTTTTGTGTTTGTTGAGACTATATGAAACTAAATCCCTCTTTAAATGTTAAGTATATGTTAAGAATGTGATTTTTTCTTTCCATTATTTAAGTATATAATTAGAGTTATTTTTACTGTAAGGCTTATTAAGCGACTCAAAGCCCATTTAATTTTACTATGTTTTATCTTAAATTAATAGGTTCTACTTAACTAAATTTGTATAATTTGGATAACTGAATCATGATCATACAAAGTTAGAGGCAAAATTAGAAATAACATATAAGATATATTTTAACAAGAATTTTCACTTGACAAATCTAGGAGTCACATGAGATGTGATTGATAAGAATATTAACTACTTAATTTAAGTTTAGTTGCTTTGTTGAGTGACTTAAGATCAACTAAATTTGAATGAGATCCTGGCCCATTTGAATGATTATAATAATCTTTCCAAATAATAGTAAGGGCTATTATTTTGAGAAAAATAATAGGAGTAACCAAATACATAATTAAGGTCCTAATCTTATTTGGTTTTCTTGGCATATAACCAATTATTTAATTTCTTACATTTATATTTTATTCTAAATAAAAATTATCTTTTTTTTGGTATAGTTAACACTAAGAGTTAGTTAACCAAAATTTTAGGACATATGTTAAGTTTGAGAAGAGTTTTTAAAGATAGAAAGAAAAATTACTTATCTATTATACAATATTGCTATTAATCCCCACTGAGGATTTGGTAACAAAGTTTTATAAATAAGTCAATATCTTATAGATGATAAAAAGTAATGATATTTTGAGTTGACTAATATCTCATAAACTTTAATAGCAATATGCAAGAGGTATGTTAATACATAATAACACGATGCAAGAGGTTATATTAAGTAGAGGTAAAAGGTATAGCACTTTGATGAAATTATTACACTTAATTGGACCTACTAAAAGCATAAACATGGACTACAATTAAATGCATTCACTTTGGTGATAATAGTTATCATGAGAAGAAGATACTTACATAACTTTCTTACGAATACAAGATATGATAAAGTTTACAAATATTTTCTAATTTATACCTTTGAGTATTTGATAAAAATTTGGATTCAACATTACTATAATGTGTATGATCAAAGGAGTAAAAGTAGATGATGTTGAGTAAAAGTAGTTAATCCGAGTTCATGCAAATAGTTTAGATATATTAGATAAAATGAGACTTATGCTTAACATAAGTGAAAAGACTACAAAGTTAAATAACCGAGACTGCTTATTCTTAACAGTAGTGAAAAGAATACAAAGTTAAATAAACGAGACTATCTTTTTATGCCATGTTTGTTAAATCTCATCTCATAGACCTTTGATGAGATTGAGATAATGAGATTTAATTTTTTTGGTTATCTATAAGGAATGAGATTCTCTAATAAATACCTCCATAACTAAATTCTATAATAGAATGAATTTATGTAAAAAGGAAAATATAATATGTGATATAATATGATGCTATATTTATTTCTTTTATAATTATATCTAGTACAATGATTTACCTTTGACAGTTTCAAATATATTAATCAATAAGATTCCATACTAGATATGGAATAGTGAGACTTTGAAAGAGTCAAAGAAAATGATTTTAGGATGTGATGCTTAGTTAAAGCATATATTATCCAATAAGTTTAGAACTAAATAGGATAATAAAACGTTATAAGTTATCCAAAAGGTTGGGTATATTCTTAAACCCCCTCTCCCATTTAATAAAATGTTTGTTTCAATATATACTTATAAGAGAATGGTTCTCAAGATAAGCACTAGGAATAAGATGAAAATTCAAATGTTTAAATTTCATGAAAAATCTAAATTTATATATTTTGGAAAAAGTATGTCTTTATACACTCTCATTGAAGTGTACAATTATACTCCCATTTACCTTCTTATAAACATGATAAATTCATAATAAATCACTTTTTCAAATGTTGAATATATGGTAGTTCAAAAACAACTCTTATTATATATAAAATTGTGATAACTTAATTTTGAAAATTAGATCTATAACTATATATGTGAAAATTATTTACCTATTTTAAGTCTAAGTACATAGATAATAAGCTAAAGGTGTTTAGTAGTTAAGATATCTGATACTTGTGAAGTATTGAATGTAACACCCCCTATACGGAACCTACAATCATCCACACACATAGCAACCAAACTCATGTACATGCATTCAAGGTATACAATTCTATTTAATGTTATATATATACATATTACAAAACTCCCCAATGCTTAACTTTATCATTTAACAGTAGTAACACATCTTTACATTTACATGGCAATCCAAAAGAAAACATACAATTTCCTTTCTTCATTATATGTGCAATCATTTGTAACTAAAAACACATTCCAAAAGTACTTTTCTTCTATTTATTGGCCTTGGTCCCTGCAAATGTTCCCTATACCTCACTCCTATGACTTGAGCCTACACGGATTAACATCCATGCTAAGTTAGAAAGCTTAGTGGAAAAAAACACTTAATTTGGATGATCACTCATAGTAGTCATCCGCCAAGAACACACATTCAAAAATACTATAACTCATATACCATAAATTCACATTCATGAACCAAACATTGATATTCAATGCTCACATAAACAATGATGGTATGCTTAAGCAAAATACATAATTCAAATATGCTTTAACATATTATCCATATACTGAAAATGCACATTTATAATCCAAATATTGATATTCAATGCTCATTGATACAAATTATCAATATAATTTCACATCATTAAAATTCATCATTACAACCAATACAAATGCTCATCGATACCAATTATTCATATTGATGTGTTGTATTTCTTATTTATGAGTGTTAAGTTTCCTTTTTATGTTAAGCCTACACATTTTCTGTGGATGTAGATAACGGGTGCTGTGGATATCCAAAGATATCAAACTATAGATACCTGAAGGTATCAAACTGTGGATACTTGAACGTATCAAATTATGGATACCCGAAGGCATCGAATCGTGGATACCTGGAGGTATCTAACTGTAGCAGCTGCACTCTAACCCTATAAGCATGCCCATCTATCCACCACCAAGACAATAAAGCAGAAATTGTAACATGTCCTTTAACCATTTACCAATTTCACAATTCATATATTGACAAGTCATATTATATGCATTTCAAGTCATAAAATATGTATCTGTGTTCATACATGCAAGTCATAACTTATCACCATTAGAAGGGTATCATAATCACACTTGTATAATCATACTATATACATATGGGAATAAATCTGCATATAAATCATTTATGTACATGTAAGTCTTCTTTGGAATGCATTATGCTCAATCTTAAATTCCAATGTTTAATCAGCCAATTCACATATGGTAGGTCCTCTTTCATTTATTTCTAGGTTTTTGAAATGTTTCATACACATTCATAAAGGTTCGGATAAGATGCAGTAGAAATCGGAAACAAAAACAATGTCACGTGTGACAGACACTCTCTCCATTCATGCCACTACTTGTTCCTTAATATACATATAGAAAAATTTAGAACTGGGTTTCTAGGTCTTCTATACATTTTTTCCTCTATGTCTATAGTTTCTATAGCACTAACAATCAGACCATTCAGACTTCTAAATCATAAGATAAAGACAAAATATCACAAGATTCTCCAAAATGGGGGAAACATCAGGTCACCTTTTTCGATCTCAATTTCCAAGGTCATAGAGCCAGAATTAAGTCCAAGTGCCCCTAAAGATATTTATCTCTATGTCTTAAGTTTCATATGCATCTAAAATCACACAATTTAGAGGTCTGTAGGCTGAGTTATGACTCAAACAATGTGACTGACTCAAATAAACCCTAGATTGACTCAAATAAACCCTGTATAGAATTCCACTACACAATAATCTCTTGTCATATTCAACCAATTCTATACAAGATAACACCAAAATAGCACCAAAGTATTATCTCAGAAACCATTCCATATCCAAATGAATCTTTTCAAGCATTCAAATGTACACAAATACATAAAATAACTAAGTGAAGTCCCAAACTTTAAAATTGGCAAAGTAGTTCTTCTAATGCTTTTCCTTTCCTTCCTCTTTGGCTTTGCTTGAATTACTAAGTGAAAAATGATGGGATAAAGAAGGTGAAACGGAGAGGAGAAAATTTTGAAGTTAATCCCTCAAAGTTTCATCCATCTCCCCTCTTCATATGCCTTTTCTTGAATTTTCTAGTCCTAGACACATGTTTCAATCCCATTAGACCATATGTCACAATCCTATTGGACCATATGTTACAATCCCATTATACCACGTGTTACAATTCTATTGGACTATTTGTTAAAATTTTATTAGACCATGTGTTACAATTCCATTGGACACACATGTTTTAATTTTATTTGTCCATGAGTTGACTTTAGGAAAATTACATATTGGTCCTTCTTCTTCCTTTAATTCCCACATTGGCCTATAATCTTATCAATTTATTTCATTCCCCTATTTCTTACGTTTCTAATGGCATAAATTTCATGCAATTTGGTTAATTATATCGAAAGTTATACCCTAAACACCACAAGTTGTTTGAAAACAAGGACACTAGCTAGAACTTAAATTCAAATTAAAATTCAAAACTCTTAGAGACAAAATCAAATTTCAATTCCTTCATGAAAGTTTTAGACCTATGTCTCTTGTTTAATCTCCAATTAAAATTATCTAATTTGAAGGTCTACAAGCCAAAATATGGCCAAATTATAGAAATATATTCAGTGGAACCAATCCATTTAGCGAGATACCCATCCCAAATCAACTAACTTCGGGTTTTTTTTATAAATAACTTCGGTCTTATTATGCAAGAGTAAAACAAAAATATATCCAATTTAACCAAAAACATCCCATTTACTTATGGAATACTTATTTTATTAATTCCCCTTATATCACATTCATAAATCCAAGCAAACATATCAAAAATTTCCATACACATTTTACGTCTAAATATGTATGTCCATGCCGAAGTGAACAAATTACCTATTTACCCTTGTCTTTACATTAAATACCATTATATCTCTTACTATACTTAGATGTACTTAATTCATTATATTCACTTTTTAATACACCCTAGACAAGTTATAATACTTCCAGGGTATATAATGGGGCGTTACATTTAAGATATCTGTTATTCTATATATGAGTTGATATTTGAGTTTAAATTGAATTTATCATATCTACAAGAAAGTTAATGGAAGTATAGTTGTATTCTTCAATGAGAGTATATATGGGGACATACTATTCATAGAAAATAAAAAGTCATATTTTAAAATGGTGAATACATGATAGTCCAAGAATAGCTCTTATTAGATATGAAAATGTAATAACTTAATTATGGAAGTAAGATCTATAATGATAAATATGAATTTTTTTAGTATATAGATAGTATACTAAAGATGTTTATTATTTGAGATATTTAATAGTTTTGAAGTATTAAAGATGTCTATAATTCTATATATGGTTTGATATTTGATTTCAAGCTTATATGGATATTAACTTTAGGTTAAATCCTAGTTAAGGTATATTTTACTTAGAATAATATTATTTTCATATTAAAATGGCTCTAATGTAGCATTAGTTACTAATCCAACCATAATACATTCTTGTTTGGTGGAAATAATTATTTAGATTAAGGAGTTATTTAATGAACTTAGTATAGTTCTTTGCATTTTTCAAGATAGTAATATACTGTAAAACATAAGATCAATTAGGCATGCAAAACGAACCAAGGTCTTATCAACGATCCAAGTATGCATTTAGGTAGTTTCTCTTAATTGTGATGGTAATTAAGATGGAAGTTATAAGATTCAAGAAAATGCTCACTATAAAGAATCTTATGGAATTATCTTACTAAACCACTGTCCCAATAGTATCATAATCATTATATGGTGGTATAGTTAAATGATTGACTTAATATAAGTGGGAGTTGTTGGTTTATGCCCTATAACCAATAAATTGGTTGTAGTTTAATAACAAACTTATTTAAAGGCATTCTTTATCTTATACATATTTAAATGTACATGATAAAGTCCATAGGATAAATATACATTGCAAATGAAATTATGGTGAGATTATAATTATGAGATTCAAATTTCATTTATGTATTATTCCTAAATTTCTCTTTGTCAATATTATATTAAGATTAAACATTGATGGAATGTAAAATGAATATGACATATTATATTTTTCCCTATGAAGAAAGTAGTCAATCTTATAGAGTAAAGTAGAAATTTTTTCAATGAACATGTAGGTGCTTATTAAAGAAAAAGTTCACTAATTAACTTCATATGAGAATTCCATTTGGAACGTCAATTATATGTTTATAAAAATTTACATTATGATGATTATATAAGTGATCACTCGAGTTGAAATCTCAAAAGTATCTTATTTGATACTGCTTATTCTAGTCAAAGATAGCTCAATCAGTAGTTGTTAAATAAGTCAAAGATAGCTCAATCAGTAGTTGTTGGATATAGCATGAGCTATAAAAACTTAGTTGAGTGATCAATATAGGATTTATTACTCTAAAGAAATTAAGAAGAATGTTCCATTATTCCCAATTAGTATTGATTCATGAAACTTTTAACCAAGGAGGAATGTCACTTTGTAAAATAGTTTACAAATTTCATTAATAAAATCAATTGCCAATGATGAAGAACTAATATAATTGGGATCAAGTAGAGTGAACATTTATTTCATACTCTTTATCTAATCGAAACATTGTATGATGAAAGGATTGAATTATATGAACATATTATGCTTGAAAAGATTGGTCAAAGTTACTTTAACATTTCTAAATAATTGGGTGGTCATAATGCGCTACTAGACGTCAATATTGATCTATGAACATAAATTGTTTAATCGAAGAATTAAAGATGAATTAAATGAGTTTAATTTATCCATTCCTAAGTATGATTTAGGGTTACAATTTATATCCATTACCAATATATTTAGGAACTTAATGAGTCAAAAACAAATAACATATTAAAGAAAGAAAAGGCATTTAAATTACGTTATACTTGATTGTAAAGTTTGAGAAATTTTATAATTAGATATGAGATATTTAATAAATAAAGACTAATATAAGATATTGGATCTTCTTTATGCCTAATTGGTATTCAATTAAAAGGTCAAAAGTGCATTTTGAATCTCAACATTTACAATATAATACAACTTAAATTCTAACATTTTGAAGAGTTCAGATTAAACCTTAATATTTTCAAAACATTTAGAATAGGCCCTAAATGGTTTGCCAGAATCTAAAATCCAAAGCTTTCTAGTGCTCTACTTATGAGGAAAGAATATTTCATTAAGCTAAACAACCATGATATTTTAAGCAGTAAGCAACAAAAGGATGAGAAAAAAATTGTCACCACAAAGAAAGAGTGATATAAATTGTACGCAAGCTTATAGATAAAAGCTTGCACAACACTATTTACTTAGCACCTTAGAAATAACAACAATCGGTTGTGCTGTTATTAGAAAAAGAACAAAGAATAACACGTAATAGAGACCGCAATTTTATGATTATAAAAGTGAATGGCAGAACTTAGGTTTCAGTAATTGATAAGTTCAAAATTCATCAAAACACACTAGAGGGACATGAACCTTGGAGAGAAAAGTTGTATATAATATACCTAGAAATAGAAAAAGACAGATGAGGAAGCTTGAGCTGCTGGAGAAAACATGCCAGAGAGAAGACAGACAAGGGAGCTAGTAGAAGAAAAAGAAAGACAAAAGAAAAAATAGAGGAAGAGTGTCTTTAGGTTATCAAAACAACGTTGTTTTATTTTTTTATTCTTCTTTTTTTTTTGCTACAAAAATATTTTCATGGAAACATCGTTTTAAGTACAAAATTTATTTTCATACCTTATAGCTAAGGGACTTGTATGTTTTAGCTACAAAAAAATATTTCATAGCAAAAGGTTTTTGGCTACAAAAATAAGTTCACAGTTAAAAATTTTCGCCAAATTTTATTAGTTACAAAAAATATTTTGTAGCTAAAAATCTTTCGCTATGAAAATAAGTTAATAATTAAAAAATGTCGTCAAAACTTTTTAGCTACAAATTTTTTTAGCTAAAAACATTGCACTACAAGACAAAGTTCACAGTAAAAAAATGTCACCATATCTTTTTAACTATGAATATAAGTGTAGCCTGTTCTAAACGTAGCTAATAGTTTTAAATAACCTGTGAAATATTTTGACTTGGAGGTATTGTTACAATAGACTACGATTTTGAAATTTTGTAGCCAAAGAGTAACTTTTAGCTGGGATTTCAAATTGTAGCCAAAAAAAATCTAAAACTATTGTTTGTTGTAGTGCTTTTACCTTTGGTTTTGTCTTTTTTTTGCTTTTTTCTTCTTTTCTTAGTACCAAATTAATTAATAAAAAACTAAAGCAAATATTGATATGAAAAAATTTCAATTAAATTCAGTTATTCTTAATTAAAGCTAATTAATATTAATTGAAAATAATATCTCTAATTAAATACAAGATATTGTATATGTCTTGAAATGAAATTTATTTGGCTTGGGTATTGTATCCGCCTTGAAATGAAATGCAACTAGTCTAGATACTGAATATGCCTTGAAATAAAATACAATTGGCTTAGATAATTGATATGCCTTAGATTGAAATGTAATTGACTTGGATAGTAGATATGCCTTCACATGAAATACATTTAGCTAGGGTATTAGATATACCTTAAAATAAATGAAAGCGGATTGGATAGTGGATATGCCTTAAACGAAATACAATTGCTTGGATATTGGATATTCCTTTAGATGAAATGTAACTAGCGTGGGCATTGGATTTGCCCTGAAATAAAATGCACTTTGCTCAGATGCTGGGTATGTCGTGAAATGAAATGCAATTGACTTGGATATTGGATACGCCTTAAAATGAAATCTAGCTAGCTGGGGCATCGGATTTGCCTTGAAATATGATGCACTTCACTCAGATGCTGGATATGTCATGAAATAAAATGCAATTGGCTAAGATATTGTATATGTATTGAAATGAAATGCATTTGACTTGGATATTGAAATAAAATGCATTTGGCTTGATTACTGGATATGCCTTGAAGTAAAATATAATGCTAAAATAAAAAACTAAACTAAATGATGCTTGTTACATGATAAATAATTTTTAAAAGCAGGAAGATACTACCTTGATTAAGCCAATTGATAGGTTCATTTCCTTTGTTTTTAAAATCTAACTTTTTGGATCAGGTCTTTCTTCTGATATTTTAGACTTTCATATTTTGTTACATACAAGCATATAGATCACGATTGATGATTATTAGTGAATACAAACATGAGAAAATTATAAGGTTCTTACTCACATAATTAGTCTGATGAATTTATGTGCTCATAATCTTTCCATCATTAGTTTGTTAGGAGAGGCAGAGAATTTCCATTTTGCTCGTCTTGTAACTGTATCATTGGCTATCAATTTCCTACTATCTCACCAATGTTATGTTCAATACCTTATGACTAACCAAACCTTTTTGTATTGTCAACTTAATAATAATCCACTCATTGGCTATCTATGTCCGATCAAACAACAGCCCTTATTTTTTGTCTGTAACGAATTTCATCAATGCACTACAAATTTCAAAGAAAAAGTTTAAAGTGAATGAAAGCAAGATAAGATACAAAAGAGGTGTATTACAGTGGATTGTATTAATAATGGTGTGGTTACAAAATGAGTAGTGTCTTGTGAAAAGGATACAAACACTAATCATTTGATAATAACGATATGTCATAGTCTTTATACGATAAAAACTCTAAGATGCAAATATATTCATTAATGATAGTAACCTTCAAACTATAACCATGATAAATGATGATAAACACATTGCTTTTGTCATAACTGATTTAAAGCATATCACCTAAATGATATGGCCTTACTCCCATCATTTACTTATTTATTATTCAAGTCATCATTTGTTAGCTTTCAACTGAGACTACTTTTAGAGATTATTTGTAGCTTCTAATGCCTCATTCATTTGAGAATGATAAGGTGAGGAAATGAGATGTCTACTTTTAGAGCTTTTAAATTGTAGTGGCATATATATATATATATACATATAGCAGGTTAAATTTTAAAACTAGAGATGCACAACTAAGTGTTAGTGCTAAAGCTTTACCCACTTATGAAGGAATCATTATCAATATGGTGGATGGGGAAGAAAAGGAGGCACTCTCTGAAGATAAACATAAATTCCATATTCTATAAGTTTAGAACCTACTAATGGAAGGGGGTTATTTAGCCCAATTGGCAGAAAAGGAAGTTTACTTAGAAAACTTATGCTTATTTGACCAATAAGGTGGTTATGATCTAGAGAATTAAGTGTAGTTATGACTGTTGTTGCAGCCTATGCTAAATAATTTAATAACTTTATGGAATGAGAAGAGGCTCTCAGAGAACCTAGAAGTAAATTATATATATATATTATAAATACATAACTTTGAATGCATTTTAGTCCACAATCAAATGTCTCGATACTCCATCATGTTATTCACAAATTGCATTTGATTATAACATAATAGGTAAAGTGGTTGAGGTTCCAATATCAATATTAGTGTTACTCTTATTTGTTTCAATATAGTCTGGTAAATCTCTCACATATTCATTGGTAACAATGATAATTATATAGACGCTCTTTTAGCTCCTCCCTTTTTTTTGGCTTAGAGTATTTAGTTGCTCCCAAGATGGTTGCATTTGGTTGCTTTGTTGATTATAGTTGAAAGGTGGTGGATTGTTATGGTTGTAGCTGCCCCTTATCGCAGGGTACACACCGGGACGCCCGCAGGTCATTCCGATACATATCCTACGATAAGGATGAGCTACGACTAATCACTACAAACACTTCACATGACATCATAATAAAACATCAATATAAAAATCACAATGTTTTTTTAAACCAAAATTTTCCTCATTTCAATTCATCAAAATCAGAAGTTTATACACTTGTCATCATTTACTGTCTGTACAACAATCCAAAAACCTAGTACAAAAATGCTACATGAAAGAGGAAAAACATCAGATCTATCTAGTCCATCCCAAAAGTCCCAGCTGATCGACCTGTGAGCCATGACTTCTCTCGCCAAAACAATCTACACGGTTAGAAAAGTCTCTCTGAAGCTAGTAATCTACTCTCGGTCCTGAAAGCCTAAAAAATAATTGCAAATTTTGGGTGAGTTTTGCAAACTCAGTGAGGTAACCATCATCGATGGTTCACTCAATTCATGCAACAATCAAGCATATCTCAATTATTTCATAACTTCACATCGATCATAAGTAACACTTTATTTCACATAAGCATAAGGCATTTTGCCTTTCACTAAATCAAGCATATTGAATCAAATGCATATGAAATGCTCATGTGACACTTTTTCAATTATTACGGTGTTGTGATCGAGCGCCTGAACTGTCCCATATAGGGCACATTAAGCATTGAGCCTGAGGCTCTAAATTATTGTTGAGCTCGAGACTCAAATACACTCGTTGAGCTTTAAGCTCTAATCGGTGGCTGCTCCAGTCACAACTGTCATTATCTGATTATGCATTCATGAATGAAATGCATATGCCACAATCAATCAACATATATCACAATCCATCACATATGTCACAATTAATCACATCATAGGCACGTAGGTCTCAAATTCACATACAAGTAGCACTTCTATAACACAACTCCCCAGTACACAGTCATCGGACCTTCTGTCCGGAATCCACAATCACAAGCAAATCATAACCCACCATTATCCACCACAGAAATATAGGCAATTAATAATTGAGAGAAACCGTCTAGGTTACTCACCAATAGCTTCCGAAGCTAGTGCCTGGAAGTCTCGGCAACGTCTGTGGGTTGACGTTCCAAATGCGCCTCTATAACAATTAAAATACACATATATTACAAATTGTACAATCAGAAATGTATAATACTGCACATGCAGGAATTGAAATGTGTACAATGCATGTTCGTGACAATCCCGGTATCATTCCATAAATCTCATCACAAAAATGTTCCCCTAAATTTTAGAAATCCATTGACACCAAAATTACTCAATTTGGATTTCTATAAGTCCAATTATTACTAAAACACTGACCAAAAAAATAATGACTCTGTTCTCTCACTTTGATTTAATCCATTATTTTCAATGTAATCTCAACAATTTACAAATTCACATGGAGAGGTAGATAATTGTATTACAAATCCAACGCCTCGAAAATCAGGCTAATCGAAGGTCGGATGACCAAGTTATAAGCAAAAGAAGGCAAAGGGTCGAATCGGAAAAGAAATAACAATAACAATCACAAACGGCCTCCTCACCTACATCAACAACCAATTTCAAACAGTCATATCTCTTGGTCCCGAACTCCAATTTTTGCAAACTTCGTATCAATGGAAAGATAAAAGAAAGTTATACAATTTCCATGGAGGACTCAAAAACCAATTCCACCTCTTAAGGAGTCAAAATCTCAATCAAAGTTACTGTCCTGTAAATCTCCTCCTAACCAATAACACAACTTTAAAACATCATAACTTCCTATTCCATTAGCCAAAAATTCCATGCTTGATATCAGTGGAAAGATCAGAACACATTCTACTACTTTCATGAGGCACTTAAAAGCAATTTCAACTTCTAAATGGGTCAAAATCTCAATCAAAATTTTTGCCCAATATATGTCATCCTAAACAGTACCACAATCTTCTAAAAATCATAACTCCTTATCCCATTATCCAAAAATTTCATGCTTTATATCAATGAAAAGATTAGAACACATTCTACAACTTTCATGATGAACTTAAAAGCAATTTCAACCTCTAAATGGGTCAAAATTTCAATCAAAGTTTCTCCCAATATATGTCATCCTAAACAGTATCACAAAATTCAAAAAATCATAACTCCCTATTCCATTGTCCAAAAATTCCATGCTTTATATCAATGAAAAGATCATAACACATTCTACAACTTTCATGAAGAACTTAAAAGCAATTTCAACCTCTAACTAGGTCAAATTCTCACATGATTGTGGCTGCCCTGTTAAAGATTATTACATAACATATCACCTAAACCATATCCATACTTCAAACATTCACAACTTTCACTTCCTACA
>JANKOE010000205.1:17934046-17946891 GCA_026284465.1 Erythroxylum citrifolium | reverse complement strand
TAACATAATTTTCTCAATCGATTGCTTAGCAAATTTAGGAGGTATAAATTTAGTACTTTGACCTAGTCCTTGTGGATAGACACTTGATTACTGCAACTAAATCTGTGCACTCACAAAACCTGTCACCTACTACCTTAGCAAATCTTTATATCTTTTTCACCAACAAAAGTGTTTTATCATCAAATTATAGGTAGCTACATATTTCATTTATCAAATTTTCTATATTAGATAATAGAGAGTATTTCACTAAGAATTTCTCTAGTAGGTTTTCCAATATTTTGACTAAGGCTATATGTAATGATTTAAATCATTGCCTAGCTCAAAATATGAAAAAAAAAAAACTCAACCTTATGTTGTTTTTAGTGGCTTCGATAATCTTAAAAGTGTCATATGTCTCCAAAAAGTTAACAATGTCTATATTGGGATCTTTATCAAGTAGCCTAACAAAATAAATATATTATTGCAACATTCAAATAATATTATGCCTGATCTCAAATTAGTTTGCATTGATTTTTAAAACTACATTACTAGATTGCATCATTATAAGAGATGGTTTTGCTAGTATGGTCCTATGCTCACTCTTCATTGTGTTAGGTTGTACCTCTTAAGTTTCTAGCTTAGATTATTCTCTTTGTGTCTAAAAAAGTATGCTTTCATTCTCTGGCTCTTTTTAAAGAAAATTAAAGGTTCTACTCTTTAAGATACGGCCAATTCACACTTGAAATTAAAATAAACTAATTATAAAAATAAAAATCCAAATTATCAGCTATACTCAGCTAAAGCCGACCAAGTGCAATGAATAGAAGATAAATCCTTATGCTTCTCCATTAAATTGAAGCACTCTTCCTCAAGATGAGAAAAGTCATGAATCATGGAATCAAATTTAAGATAGGGAATGGAAAAAGAATCTAGTCTAGTTTGATACTCCCTTCTATTCAAAATAAGTGTCATTTTAGAGGGATTTTAATTATTCAAAATAAGTGTTGTTTGTGATTTTTTATGCATATTTATGATTTTACTTCCAAAATTACCCTTTAATTTCTCTCACATCTTAATTACACGTATTACACAGATTATATTTTCAAGGCACTTTAACATGTAATTAATAAGGGTATATCAGACATTTCATTAATTTTCTTAATAAGTGTACATTCTTCTAAAATGATACTTATTTTAAATAGAAAAGACTAGGGAGTATATGATGGGCAGACTTTCCTTGTACCAAAATTAGTAAGCAGCAAGATTGCGTTGTATTCTAGGCTTCTAGCATAGTTGTATATGGTCTTTTTTTTTTCGGAAGTTGATAATACTCTAGCATTTGCTCACTGTAATGGCTTTGTTTCTCATTCAATGTATTAATTGTTATATATTCTGTGAAACTATTAATTGCCGACACTTTCGAAGTCGATATGTAGACGGGTGTCCATTCAGATACATGTAATAAAGGATCTGATATTGCTCTCACATGCAGGGCAGTAGCATGAGACCAGACATGCATGGTTTCCATGCGACGTGTGGTCTGTGCGAGTTCCTTTCACGTGGCATTATTTCAGTAATTACATCTTCTTTTGTCGTTACAAGAAAACTATAAATTGGCGACGGACATTTACCGACGGAATCTCAAGCCGTGAGAAATTACCGACAAACCTAGTATAGACGTTGGCAATGTTGTTTGGGAAATATTATTTTAGCGACGGTAAAAAATTTTGTCGGTAAAAGCAGGCAAAAAGGTTTACCGATAGATACTTCCGTCTGTAAATATATCGGTGAAATTTTATTTTAGTCGTCGGATTCTAATCCTAATAAAACGACATCGTTAGGCTGTACGATTGAAATAACCAAAACAACGTCGCATAGGTTTGGAACCATACGACGTCGTTTTGTGAAAGTTGTAGACGTTGAATTGATAACCAAAACAAAGTCGTATAATTGTTCAACCATACGACATTGTTTTGTTGAAGTTTTTAGCATTTCAGGAAGACGACGACATCGTTGTATGGTTTAAAATGAAAAAACGTTGTTTTGGCTATCAGTTATACGTTTAAATCATTACTAAAACGACGTCATCTTGGTTATCATTTAAATGCTATTTTAGTTATCATTTAACGTTTAAATGATAACCAAAATGACTTCGTTTTGGTTATCATTAAAACCAATTGAAACTCTTTCTTTTTCCCCCACCTCGCGCCTGCGCGCGTGAGTTCTCGGTATTCTTCCTCCTCCATCTACCATTGTCGTTGTCTAGAGGTGAGTCGTTGCCGCCGATCTGCTGCGTCGCCGACGAGGTCTTCTCCGACGCTCCAAACGAAAGGTAGTGTTCTATTCTCCGCCCTCTCCTTTCTTCTATGATGTGTGAATGTTGAGTTGATTTTTTTACTTTGTTTCTAATTGTTTTTTAGTTAATTGTTTACTCTTACAAATTAAGAAATCAATTTAAGGGCTTTATCGATTTTAAAACATAATTTCTGAAACTAATTAATTAAAATACTGATATTATCATTTTTTAGCTTTAAATAATTTCTAACATTCTATATCATATTGTTTGGAGCTAGAATATTGATTATGTCTTAAATTTTGAATTTGAACTTTGGTACAATATTTACAGTTGATTGTATAGTAATTGATATTTTGTAATGATTTTTTGGTATAATGACTTTTTATTACAAATATTATATGCTGATGCATTATTTAGTAACTATAATTATTTAATAAGATTAAAATTGAACAATGTTGTTTAAAATTTCAATGTTAAGTTCTAAAGGGATTGGGAGTTCAATCTCCTTCAATAATTTTGAATTTGTCATTTGTGTACATTATGTTACTTCGTTAATTTACAACGTAATAAATGATAAATTGTTCATACCTTTATATTTACTGACTTAAATTTCTATATGCTACATTGGATTGAGTTGTCATTTTTAACTCTAATTATAGTTATGATTGGTTGGTAAATGTTTATAGTTAGAGTTTATTGAATATGTTCTATGGGAATTTGATGGAATACAACTTTGCATCGACTTTGATGATTATGATTGGATTTTTATGGTGTATGAATGTTATGGATAATGTGATATGTATGAATGTCTATTGGTGTTTGTATTGATACTTATTGGGTTAATTAAGCCCTCTTGGCATGTCATAGTATTAACCTTAGTTTGCCTTTTATAAAGTAACATCTTTCAAGCTCTTTATAGGACTATGATTTAAAAGATAAATTGCATATGAAATTGCTTCGCTCTTGTACAATAATCCAAAATTGACTCAATTTTCGTCATCTTTAACACTTTAAAATTACCTATTAGTTTTTGAAGTCTCACTTTCTTTAAGTACATATTTGATCATCGATAATTCATCATCTTAACCAGTGATAGGTAATTTTTTTTGCATTAATATTTATACCTAACTATTCCAAGCATAATTCTTTTTTGTCTTCTCTACAAGGCCATTTTAGTGATGAGTTTGTAGAATAGTCAATTATGTATTTATGCCTCTTTAATTTATCACTTGACATCTTAAATTGATCAAGTAGATACTTTTATCCTCTATAAGGTTTTAAAGCCTTTATCTTCTTATTTAACCAATTATGAACTAAAGTTATATATTGTTGAAAATAACATAATGCTATGAATTTATGAAAAATGAAATAGGTATAACTATGTCGACTATTTAACTATTTAATTTATTTGATCCTTTTTAATACGATCAACGTTAGTATATCACAATCCCCTCAAAATATGATCCTCATTAAAACATTAGGGGATAGAAGAACCCCTCAAAATAATAAGTATTTAGGGACTTGTTGTCTTCTTTGAATCATGCATTAATACGTCTTCTTAAAACCAAAAGTATAGCCTTCAATATGCATCCTTACATTTCTTTGGTATTCCAAAATTAATAGTTATTTTATAAAATTACTCACCACCATAATGACCACATATTAGTTGCTTAAGATCCTAACTAAATTACAATATTAGTCTTATCTATATTGAACCAACACATTCATATGTAAGAAATTGTCTTCTTTCTAATCACAGCTCATAGAGAACATTTGTCAATGCCTCAAACAATTATTTTATCAAAAAGCAAATATGATCATATCTATTAATTATTAAACAAAGCAC
Source organism: Erythroxylum citrifolium (assembly GCA_026284465.1). Taxonomy (NCBI): domain Eukaryota; kingdom Viridiplantae; phylum Streptophyta; class Magnoliopsida; order Malpighiales; family Erythroxylaceae; genus Erythroxylum; species Erythroxylum citrifolium. The sequence continues at coordinate 17,942,770 of JANKOE010000205.1, read as the reverse complement.
CTCCCTTCTTTAGATCATTCTCGAGGATTTTAACACCATTTTGTGTTAATATAAAGTATATGGTAATTTTAACAAACTAAGTGATGATAAGGATGATTTTAAGCATTGTGTTAATCTGCAAAATTTTCAAACTTAAAACTTGAAGGTAATCTCATTTTTTGGGGTTATGGTATTAGATGTGGTTTATAATTTTTACCAAAGGGATAATGTTGAAGGAAATTAATAAAATTTATATTACATTCACTATAAAAACTTATAACCCTTCAATATTTAGTAGTTACCAGCCTATCTCTTATTGTAACACCATTTACAAAGTCATATATGAGATGCCAGTGTCAAAACTTGATCATGTTACTTGAATCATCACTAGTTATACTCAAAGTGTTTTTGTTAAAAGCAAGAAGTATTAGGGATAACATACTTTTAAACCAGTAATTTTGTAAAACTACTATGAAAGGAGCTCAAAATTAAATTGCACTTATGATTAAGTGGAATGGGAATTCCTAACCAATTCATTTGAAGCCTTCAAATTTCCCTAATTTTGTCAATTTGATATCCTAATTAAATATGGAAATGGTTCCGGTTTGGTTGAGCCCATCGCTAGTCCAACTTGATCAAACCTTAAAAAATTAGTTGGGGCTAACAGTAAACTCTAATAAGAATTATAGATATGTATCATGTGATAATTCATGTTCAATTATGAGACTAGTTTAGTTCATAAGTTTTCAAGAAGGGAAGTTGACAACGAAATATGTGGGAATCCTAATATTGCTTACTAGGCTTGCTAATAAAGACTATTATCCTTATGTCAGTGTGCTTGTGGATCTTTTGTTTGTGGCAAAAATAACCCGACATTACCGTCCCTACATCATTGACTAAATTGACAATAAACATGTAGTATGGAGGCCCAATTTGCGTTATGGTTACTGGTTGACATAGAAGTATATTTTTATTGCAGGTTCAAAAGGGGGATGTCCATTTTATAGGGAAAATGCTACCAAAATTTCAATAGGATCCTCGTACATTATGATTTTGTAATTAAAAAAGAAGAGCTTCTTAGTTTTAAAATGTGATCTTATTATGGAGGAGACTTATAATTATGCAAATTATTGACGATAACACCTGGTGGTTGAATTATTTGAGTATAGTTAATGTCAGTCATTGAGTATAATATTTCATGGCAACTGTTTTCATATATCCCGCTTTCTAATTAAACCATGAACGATTTTGTTGCTAGTTTTCATTCTAGCTCTATCATCATCATCAACCTTGACGTACTTCAGAAACATCTCTTTGCGTTTCAATTGAGGTCAGTGATTATGCTTTTGCTACAGTTATTTGCTCTTGATTTATTTGTTTGCGGTATGAATTCCCCATTTGAACTTCCTGCATCTTTTATTGATATGGCTTGCACGATGTGAAACTTGTTTGTAGTATAAACTTCAGTTATGTATTAATTTATACATGACGAGGTTGACTTATGTTATTATTCCAGTTACCTTAATTATGTGATTCCAAAATTTGATTGATGCTCTTTTAAATGATGAGGGTATTTTTTACTTATTATGTGCACATTTTTGCAACGCATGTTTTTATGAAATTGTATATGTTCAACGAATTAATTAAAATAGGTAGTCATAAAAATATTCATATTTTTATTAATATTTATTTAACAATTGTTTGATATTTAATATCCATTAAATATCAAATTGTGATCAATCATTATCTTAGGACATATATGATTACAAACATATATGTTGGAAATTCAGTTTAAATATACTAACAACCTAGCTAGGATTCAGAATGAGAACAACTGATGTTTAATCACAAGTCTTATCTGATAAGTTTTGTTATATTCGGAGGAAATTTGGAATCGTTGGACCGAGGATTGGACATCACCGCAGCGTAACTCCGCCAACAGACGTGGAGGCTCGGGGGGTGATAGTCTTCCAATACATACGGGAGGATCAATTACCCACTACGAGCATGCATATAGACTTGTAAGTATCTAAACTTGACACTTATTTTGTATATAGTTTGCTTTGCTTTATTGTACATAATGACTATGATATAAATGTCTGGTGCAATATATGGCTGTGTTAAGTTATTTTCTTTGTTCAACAGGGGGCAAATATCATAAAAATAGAGGAAACTCTGCCGAAATTTTTATAAATTCTAGTTCACATCTGACAATTTAGGTTATACATGTAGGAAAAGTCATTGGGCATCAAGCCTACACCTATCCAGCTATTTTTGCACACCCACACGAAGAAATATGATGGTGTGACATTCATCAACACCCGATGTTGAGAGCTGAATGTAAGTGAAATTAATACATTTTTATAATTTCTTAACAATAATCCCTTACTAATGTAAACATTGCTTCCTAATGGGACCAAATACAACAAAACATTCAGCGACAGTCTCAGGAGGAATAACCTATAGATGAGACTCAGACGTATCTTGATGTTGTAGGTGGTAGGGACCGTCGTAGAAGAATATTCAGGCTAAGTTCATATGCGAACATATGTTATTCGCGCCCTTCCCTGCCCAATACAGCAGCATCTGCTAAGGCAACGCAAAGCAATGAAGTAACCGAGCTTCAGGCCACAGTGGACACATTGAGGGAGCAGATAGGGTATTTAAAAGAGGCTAACATGAATCAACGGATGGAGCACATGGAGCAGATAGCTAAGATGAGAGAGGAGATGGGGGAGGTGGCAAAGATGAGAGAAGAGATGGGGGAGGTGGCAAAGATGAGAGAGGAGATGAACCAGGTGGCAAAGATGAGAGAGCAAATGGAGCAGATGACTAAAATGCGAGAGCAGATGGAGCATACAGCCAAAATGAGAGAGGAGATAGAGCGGATGGCTAAGATGAAAGCGGAGATGGAGCAGATGACTAAGATGAGAGAGCAGTTGGAGCAGATGGCTCAGCTTAGACATGAGATGGAACAATTGAAGAGGAGGCTTAACAGTTCAGAGCACTCACGATCACCACGACATTAGCTTGTCCTTGTCATTTATTTTCAATTACAAACATAAGTTATGTATATTGTAATGTTTTTATTATCAACTAAAATAATTTTAACGTTATATTATCAATTAATTTTCTGATTAATCAAATTATATATATATATATATATATATACACGCACACAAATTAATTTATTATGAACAGATAATTGGTAACTCTTAACATTATGCATTTATTGCAACATCATGAAATTGGAATTTATTAAAAAATTTCTAACTTTCTATTATCGTTGGAAAAAAATACCGTCGAAAATTTTATATTTATTTAACGACAGTAACACTATCACCGTCGGTAACTAAGATGATGTTTCTTGTTCATTACCTTCGGTTTATAGACAGCAAATTTTCCGTTGCTAAATGTTTCCAACGGAAATTCACGTTACTTTATTCCGTCGTTAATATTTACCGATGTAAAATTGACTATTGGTAATATATTATCAACCGTTGGTAAATTACCGATAGAATATCACCGTCGGTAATTTTAACTACGGTCCTTTTAACAATAATTTTATCCGTCTTCAATTTTTATCGGTAATTCATTTTGCCGATGGCAACTAACCGTTTATAAACCCACGGAATAGCAGCTGATTTCTTGTAGTGTGTAGAAAATGATCAGAAATACAAAGTACGCCGAGATCAAGGTAGGTCACCTAAACATTCATTGCGGCAAACACTATTATACTGTACAGAGTCTGTCGGGTTAGGATATCGGAGAGTCTGAAAATTGAATTGTCTATTTCATTTATTGTCCTGCTTAGCAACTAAAAGACAAAATAAAAGAAGAGAGTTGCTTCCAATTCTTTGCTTAGGTAGTGATGGAGCCAAATTTGACGTGATTTTGATATATATACTTATTTTGTGGTTGCGGTGTTAATTATTTGTTACATGTGAAATATTTTAGGGTTGAATGTAGTAGAGAAATCACAGAACTGTAGCTTAGTTGGCCTAATTAGAGGAAAATTGAGAACACAAAAGGCCATGACACCCCACTAACTACCTTCGATATTTTCTGTATTATTATATTAAAGTATGTTATCATTTTAGTAATAGTTGACTCAAATCCAATTATAATATAGTATCAGAGCAGATGGTTTAGTTTAGGTACCACTGTATTTATTTTAAATGACAATTAAATGTCTAATCCTAGTTATACTTGAGAGAGTATTAGAGTACCTCATATTGACTGAGCATAGAAATGTTAAAGGGTTATAAATGGTAAGAATCAAATATTCAAATGATTAGTTCTATTCATTTTAGCAATAGTTAACTCAAGCCCGATTTTAATATATTAAAATCTAAACATACAAAATTTACCAATAATACGTACAACATGTGAAACACCAATAAAGTTTTCATAATTATCATTCTATGCTAAATACATTGATTTAATTAAGCGAGTGAATCGCTGTTAGAAGTACCCAGGAAACTGAAGGAGGACGAAACACATTTCGGTGGTCAAAGTACGAACTTTGTTACCCGCGAGTGCTGGGTGGAGTGGTTGGAGCTCCTCTTCCCTTAAATAAGGTTTCGGTTTCGAGTCTTGAGAATGGAGTCGCACTTGTGAGTGAGAGCTTTGCCGCCTATATGGTCCTACCCGGCTTGAATCCAGATTAGTTCATTGCCCGTATGGCGTCAGATATCGAATGGTTTAACAAAAAAAGTACGAACTTTGTGTTGCAGGGTCGAAACTAAATTTTAAGATTCTGTTGAGCAAGTTTATAGTGTTGGTGTAACTGTGGATGCCGTTCATTATACGTGGATCATATATAAATAAATTAAGAGATCATAATAGGAGTGGCTTCTCGTGAACGGCTATTGATCGTTAGGATTGAATGTAGGTTGGAGTTTGTGGCATGGCCACATTAATAATCATCTAACAGATTAACATTTTCGCTAGTAAAGATGCATAATAACTCGTAGAAAATATTTTTCTCAAAAATTTCAAAATAAGAAAAACTAATTTTTAGGATAATTAGAAATTTCTAATTATTTTTAAATACTAAAATTTCACAAAAACTGATGACCTTTCACTAATGTCTTTAATGAAAAATTTATAAAATATTTAAAATAGTCTTACATCGTTAAATATTATTATATTTTTAATTTGATTTACGTTACACTGTTTTTAGTTTAATTTATGATATGTTATGTAAGTTTTAGTCTTAATTTGATATTAAAAAATAAAATAAGAAATAAAGTTAATATAAGGAACTGAAATAAAAATTATGTTTATTCGATTGTTAAAAAGTTATCGATGAGAACAAAATCAGGAAGATAAGTGGTGCCCAATTTTCCATGTGAAAGATACACGAGGACTCCAATGACAATTGCCCCTAATGAACTAGGAAATCAAAAGGTCTCGTCTCGTCTCGTCCCACAAAAGTGACAAAGAAGGGTGCAGTGGTCTAGCAATAATTCACGGTGCCCAACTCGTCAAGAACTCATAGATAAGTCAGAGGTGGGACGAGATTTTTGATTGAAAATGAAATGAAAGCCACGATTGGCAATTTATTAACCTCACCCAGACGTGATTGACAAGTCCGCTTGATGAGACGGCAGTGAACCAATCATGCATAGGCTTTGAGATAGATGGATACTTGAAGGGGTGATGCAGAAATTTACCAACTAAAGGTTTGTGCATATTCGTGAGCGGTTGTCAACGTAGTTGGGATTTAGAGGATCTGTGATATGCTAAAGGTGAAAGCGAAAGACCTGCTCGAAAGACCAAGTAATAGTCACTATAGTTGTAGTTTCATAGTATTTACTTAGTTTAGCCATAGCCATAGGAGTTCCAAACTAGTGACGCACGTGGCAAATACCTATGGCGCAACCTTATCGTCTTGAGCATCGCGACAGATAAGGCGGTCCCAGAATACCTGAAAGATTTTGGCAAGCAACTTATTACTTTTTTTTAAAGCTGACTAAAAGTTAATTTTCTGACTAAATTGGTTAATTCATTTGACTCTTTTTTAAAGTTGTATAAGAAGAGCTTTTAAAATTAGTTATTTGACTAATAATATATTACCATCTACTTTATTCTTTATATTTATTGCATATTTTTAATTTTTAATCGTATAATTATGTGATGAAATTTAAAAAAACATAATAAAGTGGTTAATTAAATTTTTTCATCTTTACAATATTAGTTTACATTTAAAAATATCATAATATTAATTTTTTTAATACAAAGAGTCACATCAGATTAATATTTTTAGTATCTAACTTTTATATATCGCATCTGTGTTATACTTATAAGTTTTTAAAAATCACGTTCTCATAAGTCATTTTATATATTAACAACTAATATTAAATAACTAAATTTATCAAACATCTTTAATAAACAATTGATTTTATTCGTTAATCAAATCAACTGATATAATCAGCTATTAGCTAACTGTTAATAGAATAAGTTAACAATTAATAAAATTCGTTATTTACCAAACCTAGCCAATATACATATTAAACCGGCATAGGCAGAGGGCTTCGGTTAAAATCAAATTTAGGGTGTACTTGGTTTGGGAAAATAGTAATAAAATTTATAATCATCCTCCCCGTAATTGATTATAAGGAGGTATGTTGGTCTAAAACTTGATTACGAGGAGACATGTTCTAAAAGTTAATATAGAAATTATGATAACTTAATTATAATATATTATTAAATATTTTTATTTTTTATTTTTACTTATTTCTTTCTTTTGATACCAACTAACCAAACACTCTTACATCAAAAATAACTAACCAAACACTCATTTAATACAACACAATATAAAGGAAAGCTATAATTGAAACGGGAGATGAGTAAACATTTTATTCACCAAGCCAAATAATTAATCATTTTAAACGATTATATTAATTGAGGATGTTATGGACCTTACCAATTGAAATTCGATCTCTTATCGTAAATTTAACTTGTCTAACAAATGAACAACAGTTTTACATGTTTCAATTAATTTGTTTATGTGCCAAATTGAGTTTTATACGAATCCTTACGAAGTAGGACTTATAGTCTAAGTCAAATTTATGATATTAGATCATATGCAATAGAATGGGATACAAAGAAAGTAGTTATTCTTTTAGTTATCATATAAATCTCAAGATGAATTAATCAAATTGTGTATAAAATGTTGGACTCCGAACTTTTCTTGAAAATTTGATTTATTAAATAAAATTAAATGAGAAATTAGTGGTGTTTAATGTTTTATTTGGGTAATGTTAATTGGAGCAATTGCAATGTTATTTTGAAGTTAATGCATGAAATGGGTGTTTTGTGTATGATTGTGTTATTTATAGACATTGTATGAGATTGTGTATGATTGTGTTATTTATAGACATTGTATGAGATTGTGTATGACTTGTGTGAATGAGGAATTGGCATGTGCATTTACTTCCTTGATGAGTTTGTTGTTGGGAAATGGCTTTGGAATAGCTTATTGGAGCTTTGAATTGTGTTTGAGATGAATTAGTTGAAGAGTTTGTGGTAGTGGCTGAATATGTGAAGTTGATGTGGTGATATGTGAAGTTGATGTGTTGGAATGGTGTTCAGAAATTTCAATGGCAAAACTGTACTGATCTAGATGGAATTGGCCAAAGTGGTCTTAATGAAAGTTGTAGCTTATGTTTCCAGCTTTCTAACACTATGAAGTATGCAATTTTTCGATATCGGGGCTAGAAGTTATGATCGATCGAAATCTTGATATTGTTTAGGATTGATTTCCAGGACAGAAACTTTGTTGTGACCTTTTTGACCATTATAGAGACTAATTTTGGCTTTAAGTTCTTCATGAAAGTGGTAAATTATGTTTTTATCTTTTCATTGATATAAAGCATGAAATTTTTGGACAATGGAATATGAAGTTATGATTTTTGGAAGTTGTGTTACTGCTTAGGATGACATTTTTGGACAACCAGTTTGAAATGAAGTTTTGACCCTTTTTGAGGCTGAATTGGTTTGTAAGTTCTTCATGAAAATTGTAGAGTTTGTTTTTATCATTCTATTGATACAAAGTATGGAATTTTTGGACAATGGAGTGAAAAGTTATCATGTTTAGAAATTCTGATACTGTTTAGGATAAAGTTGACGAACAGTCGCTTTGTGTGGACTTTTTGACCCTTTTAGAGACTGAATTTGGTTTTAAGTCCTTCATGGAAGTTGTAGATCGTTCTTTTATCTTTCCATTGGTACCAAGTTTGTAATTTTTGAAGTTCTGGATCAAAAGATATAAAAGTTAGAAGATAGGATGTTGAACTGGAAAATTTTTTCTAGCCGAGCTCTGACTTTTTGGCCAAGCTCTCCTTTCTGGCCGAGCTCTGATTTTCTGGCTGAGCTCTCCTTTTTGGCCGAGCTCTGACTTTCTGGCAGAGCTCTCCTTTCTGGCCGAGCTCTGATTTTCTGGCCGAGCTCTGACTTTCTAGCCGAGCTCTGCTTTCTGGCCGAGCTCTGATTTTCTGGCCGAGCTCTGACTTTCTAGCCGAGCTCTCCTTTCTTGCCGAGCGCTGACTTTCTGGCAGACCTCTCTCCACTCTTTTGCTTATAACTTTTCCGTCCGACCTCCGATCGATCTGATTCTTAAAGCGTTGGATTCCTAAGACATCCCTCTACCTCTCCATGAAAATTTATGATTTTTGAGATCAATTTGAGAAAGACCGATCGAATCAAAGTGGGATGATCGATTAAAAGGTTATGAGTTAG
>JANKOE010000205.1:17921602-17933946 GCA_026284465.1 Erythroxylum citrifolium | reverse complement strand
ATTGAATGTGATATGGGTTCCGGACAGGAGGTCCGATGATACTGATGTTTGAGAATTATAGAAGTGCTTTGGTTATGAATGTGTTTGTTTGTGTTGGGATTCCAGACAGGAGGTCCGATGAATTGTGTTGATGGTTTGGAAATATTGAAGTGGTTTTGTTTATGGTTTGAAATGGGAATTTGAGTTTGAATAAAGATGAATAAAATGAAAGAAGGAAAAAAATTTTTATACCAATTTGGATTGGTTTAGATCAGGATCGTCTTATAGTTTTCCAACGCGGTTGTTTCCTTTTCTAAAGTATGCGTTTTCGGATGTCAGAATTTGACCTTCAGCGAGTTTGAATCGTTTTGGTTCCCTGGATTATGAGATTTTGTAAATCCGAACCTTCGATTCCTCGTCCCTTTTATTTTTCGTTTCCTTTTGGCCCATTTTCGCGCTGCGATTTCCGTTCTTTCGCTCTCATCCACCTTTCGACTCTGCTTTTGATTTGTTTCCGTTGTATGATTTGAGCAAGAGTATAAGTGTTCTGGTTTAGTTTGAGCGGTTGGGTTTCGGTCCCAACATAAATACTATTTTATTTAAAAAATTAATTACTAAATGAAAATTTTCATTGCGAAACTAATCCTCTTTTATTTTAATATTATTTTTTAATCAACAAAAATCAACGTCTCATTATTATTCAAATGAATAGAAATAACCAGTTTAAAAGACTTAAGTGAGTCACTTCAATTTTTTTTCTTTTTTTATCAACGGGGTATTTAATTAAAATGGTAGGGTCAGATTGAACCGAAAAAAAGTAAAGTATTTAATATTTATGAAAATAACATTTCGTAAAGTAGTTGTGTGGCATCATTGTCTCAGTGACAAGCGACTACTTCCGAACATGTCAAAATTTACCTACTTTTTCCTTGTTTACTTGATTTATGGTCTCAAATCAATACCAAAACAAATATAAAAAAACAAAAAGGGGCATTCTAAAATTTTGGTTGGACATGTATTAGGGTAATTAGTAGACCGTTCTAGTCCATTTCACACATGTCGCCTAAATTGGTGACAGTTTCAGCCAAGTTGGCTTTTCTCATAAACACTAATTAGTAATCACGTCTTACTAGACGGACACCGTGTTAAAAGAGTTCATAAAAAAAAGAAGAAGAAAAGTTAAAACTTTATACCAAACTCTCCAACTCAGATAATATTAAACCATACCATGCTTCAAATCCTTAAAAGTCGAAATCTTGTTTCTAATTTTAGCGGAGGGTATCAGAGGAACGGTTCTAAGCTTGTGCATTAATTGTGATATGGTTCTTCTTATTGAAGGTCTTTCATGCACTGATATATGTTTCGTACGTATATGTCCGCCACAAGTTTTCAATTGAAGAAACAACTGGTCTGGTATGTTTCACATCAAGATTTGCCCCGTCTGGAGCTTGCAACAAATATGGAAAACACACACCGTCTTCGAACTGTTCTTGCAACTTGCACAATGTTCAAGCGCATTTGCTCTATCGCATGATGCGACATGATGTTGTTCCAGTAGTCCGGTGTAACTTTTCTAAGACGTCCTTGTCTAAACTTGACATATGATACTCCTGCTAATCTTTTTCTTTTAAATTTCAATCCAAAACTTCTTGTGAGATGTGAACCAATTGACTAAAGAATGCAAAAGTAATTGTCAATTCAAACTGTACCGTGTGAACTTGGCACTCAGTGCTAGCTATCTGATTATAAAAACTCTAATCAACGGCAGTAAGTAACTAAAATCAACCCAAATCAGAAACCGGCAGGAGGAGGGTCACGAGCCACGATCCGAGTCTTAAAAGTTAAAAATTGAGAGTGACTAAAAGCATAGCAGGCCGAAAAGGACGTGTGAAATTTCTACACCGCTGAAACCTGAATGTCATTATCGAAAATAATAGTTTATTAGTTTTGCATTATATTTTGCAGGGATGTGCGCTTCCAACCCTATTACTAGCCAATATTTTCTCTGATATAGATGCATGCTTTCAATGTCATGATACCCTATAGTCTAAACTTGAATGATTCAATTAAGTCCAGCTTCTGAGAAATCCTAAATTGTCCACGATTAATACAAACGTTTAGTACATCATTCTTGTCAGGACATGCCATTTTATCTATAATATATGACTTGCTTGTACTGGATTTATATGTGCTATGACTCATCTCCCACAGTATGTGTTAGAATATATTATATATATATTTTATTTAATTTTGACATTTTAAATTGGAAGATAATAAGAAATATTATAATCCTTAAAGATTGCATTCCTATTGCAGCAGAAATCTATTTTAAACATATATCTTATTTATGGTGGAATCTTAATCCTTGAAGACTATCCATATATGTGTATATCTCTTGATTGGTGAAGGGTTTTATATGAACATGTAAGTTGAAAAATCAAGCAGTAAGTGTTTCACGGAAGTGTGGCTGTTGTGTTAAGTGAAGTTGTGTGGGTCACGAATAAAACATAGGTTTTACTGGTTTATTGGTTGCGTATGACTTGGCATGCTGGATGTTGTCTCCTTGGTGAGTAAGGAGTCTGGTGGTTTACGCAACTTGAGGAGTTCAGGTGTTTGTGGACTGCTTGGTCTTGCAATTTTTGGGTGAGTTACTTGCGAAACAGTGGTGTGGTTGGCGTGATTGCTCGAGTCATTGCAGTGGAGTTTTGTTTTTTGTTGGGCTGATTGCGTATGTGTTGATCTGGGAAGTGGTTGTTCTTTGGTGGAGTACTGTTCACGATTTTTGGGTGGATTGCTTTTCTATTATTGTTGCGACGATTTTCAGATCTATTTCAGTGGAGCGGAACTCATCGGGAAGTTGTCATTGTCTATCTCAAGTGTATTTAGTTTTCGCTCTTTATTATTTTAATCACTTGAGTTGTTCGTTTGATTATCTTTATTATTAAATATTGTTGAGAAAATCCTCTGTTGAGGTTAGTACGAGGCGGTCGTACTATTGGGTTGATTGAGAAAATCCTCTGTTGAGGTTAACACGAGTCGGTCGTGTTATTGGGTGTGAAGATCTTTCACGAGTAGTTAGGTTGTGGGTCGGTTACATAGATTGGGTCTTACAGGGTAGATTAATCTGGTGTATTTTTTTGTGAACTACAGTGAAAGAATTTAATCTGGGTGAGGGCCCCGCATACGTAGGCAAGATGTGCTGAACTGCGTTACCAAACATCGGTTTTTTCACTATTTCACAGTTGTGATTTTAATCTACTTGCGCGAAGAAAAATTTGAGAATAGTCTGCGAATTGATTAACGATTTAATTATTTCAGTATGGATGCGAGTTACGTGCAAATTGCAATCCTCTTACCTTCTTTATATAAAAAGAGTTTGTATCTTAATAGTTTGTAACTCTCCCACACAAAAAAGGAAGAAGAGTTTGTACCTTTAAATGGAAGTCGTTCTCTCTTATTATTCTCTTTTCACCTTTTATAAGTTTCTTTCTAATCTTAGCATCGGAATCTTTATGCCGAAATTATATCTAGCATAGATTACATGTCTATAAATTATATTCTTCAAATTGGTTCGTAGTATTCCAGCATACGCAACCCAGAAAGTCATTGAACCTTGGAGGCCTGAACTTCGTGAAAGGAATTAATTAATTCGCATCATCTATAAGCATTAGATGAAAGGCCATGTTTTAGTTCTGGTTCAGTTTGATTTTGTTGTGGCTGGACGTCGTTGTTAGGATCCATGATCTATGCAATTCTGACCGTAGAATACCTGCAAAACAAATAACGGCGGGTCGGGGGTTGATTCCCGGGAGGCCCCTCCGATGCTTAAGTCAGTTTCTTTGTGTAGGTTTAGGTTGCTAATAGTAGAGGAAAATAGGGTTGGAATCTCATACTTGAATTATGGTAGAATAATACCTTATATATGCTGTGGATGCTAGGTTTACGTAGATCTTTGTGTTTGCATGGGAGTCTAACTCTTGATGGGCCTAACGGGTCGTAGACGTATGAAGATGGGCCCAGGCCTGGAGCTGAGCTTTGTAAGGCCGGCCCAGCCGACCCAACCAAGTTCCGATTTCTAGTACTCAAATACCGCAGAAAATACCGCGGGGAGAAGCAATGCCTGCACCCCTCTCAGGTATGTCTAGAGGAGACCAACAAAACTCCAGCCGTGATAACACTTTCACATTTACTATTCTATGAAAGAAAAGTAAAAAACCTTCAGCTCTAAATCATACAAATCTTACAAACTCATAAATCATACAAATCTTACAAACTTATCATCTATAGTTATTTGTGTAACAAAACCAAAGTTTTTCTTGTCTTGCTCTTTCCCTTCCCATTGTTCTCAATTATATGATGGTCAAGAATTTACAATAACTTTCATGGTTTTTTTAACTACCATTTTTCCAAATAGAGAGGAGAGGAATTTTTTAAAATAAAAAACTCTTCCGACTTTAATATCTTTTAGTCCAATAAATATTATATTAAACACATTTTATTGGAACTAGTCCAACAAACTTACAAATATTATTCAAAATAATCCAATAATCTTCCACTTAGCCCATGTAATGACTTAGTGATTTAATAATAAACCATAAGCATGTAATCTATTAAATCATCATCTTTAACTGAATTGAAGTAATCGGATTATGGTGATTACAAGTCATTTAACGACATGATTCTTTCTGCATAATACATAACCAAGTCATTTAATGACATAATTCTTTCTACATATTATATAACCAACTCAACTCATAACAATTTTAATTTAGGGATACCATAATCTTCTACTTTATTGTTTTTCAAAGGGCAAAACTTGTCATCACACCAAGACAAAACATGTATAAAATATAACGTGGACAACAAGCAAACAAGCATAAATACAACTTTAGTTGAATTCACAATTATCATAACAATACTAACAAGTCAACTATATATACACACACACATATTTCACTATTATGCTAATATGGACCTCTTTGTAATGCCCATCTACTTAACATGAATAGAAAATATGTTGGCTGGGAATCTGTTAGTTAACGAATTCGCTATCATCAAGTCAGTATCAATTTGCTTAATCGATACTTTCTGTTTCTGTACTTCTCCCTTGATAGATAAGTACTTTAAATCTATGCATTTTCCACAAGTTGAGTATTTTTCATTCTTAGAGAAAAAAACAACTGTGTAATTATCACAATAAAATTTTATTAACCTATCTATACTATTAACAATATCAAGCCCTAGACAAAATTTTGTAACTACAATATAATATCAGTAGCTTGAAAGCATGTTACAAATTGAAACTCCATAGTGGAAGTAGCAATGACGGACTATTTTTCATTCTTTCATGAAACTATTCCTCTAGCCAATAGGAACATGTAACTGACTGTGGATTTCTTTAAGTCCACATATCTAGGATAGTCAGAATTCGAGTAACCAACCATTTTGAGATGATATCACCTTCTATACATCTTCTATACATCAGCAAGTAATCTTTGGTGCAATGTAAATATCTAAAGACTTGTTTTTACAATTTTTTAGTGGTCCATCCTAAGGTTATTTTGATATTGGCGTAACATGCCAATAGCAAAATTGATATTCGACTGAGTGTATGTCTAAACATACATCTACCTCCTAACTACTGAGGTATAGGGAATATATTCTATTGCCTTCCATTCTAAATTATTCATGGAACATTGTATTTTACTAAATTTATCTCCCTTTTAAATTGGAACTACTCTTGCAAAGTTCTGAATCTCTCTAACACTTTATTGATATAACCTTTTTGAGACAATCCTAAAATCCCTTACGATCTATTACAAAATATTTCTATTCTTATCACTTAGGATGTCTCACTCATATATTTCATTTTGAAGTTTTTTAGAAAGAAACTTCTTTCCTTCATGTAATAAGCTAACATCATTAGCAACAAGTAAGATATCATCAATATATAGGACCAAAATAATAAATTTGCTCTCACTATCCTTCATATAGATAGGCCGATTAACGACATTCTTTATAAAACCAGATGATGTAATAGTATTTTTAAACTTAAGATACTACTGTCGAAAAGCTTGTTTTCGTCCTTATATCAATTTCTTTAACTTACACACCAATATAAACTTCATCTTCCAATTCACCATTCAGAAAGGTGATCTTTAAGTCTAGTTAGTGAATCTTTAGATCATAATGAGCCATCAAAGCCATACTAATCCTTAAAGAATCCTTTTCTAAAACTGGAGAAAAGATCTCTTTATAATAAATACCATAATTTTTAGTATAACTACTGGACCCTGCTTTCGGAGACATTTAACATAAACAATACTTGTCCTTAACCATATTGAACCTGTCTTGGGGCAATCAGCATAACTTTCTCTATAAATGTCAGATCAAGGTCATTCTTAGATGGTTTGAAAGAAGACTCATATATCTACAACTTTCAAGAGACCTTGAAGATAGATTCTATCATTTATAGGGCCAAAATTAGACCAGACGATAGGGTAGACGATTCAGTCTACAGTGGACTAGACGATAGGGTAGACGAATTGGAAAAATTGCCATAACTTTCCCTATAAACATCAGATTAAGATGTTATTTAGATGGTTTTAAATATAACTTCAAGATCTACAACTTTTATGAAGACCTAGAAGACATATTTTGTCATTTAGAGGGTCAAATTTTGACCAGACGATAGTGTAGATGATTCAGTCTACAATGGACCAGACGATAGGGTAAATGAATTGGGAAAATTGCCATAACTTCCCCTATAGACATCTAATTAAGGTTTTATTTATATGGTTAGAAAGAGGACTTCAAGATCTACAATTTTATGAAGACTTAAAAGACAAATTCGATCATCTACAGGGTCAAAAATGGGACTAGACGATAGGATCAGATGAAACCAGATGTAGGGTCAGACGAATTGGGAAAATTGCCATAACTTTCCTTAGAGATGTCGGATCAAGGTATTCTTTATATAGTTCAAAAGAGAACTTCAAGATATACAACTTTCATGAAGAACTAGAAGACATATTCGATCATATACAGGGTCAAAAATGGGATAAGACGATAGGGTTAGGTGAAACCAGACGAAGGGTCAGATGAATTGGGAAAGATGCCACAACTTTCCCTAGAGATGTCAGATTAAGGTGTTCTTTAGATAGTTTGAAAGAGAACTTCAAGATCTACAATTGTTATGAAGACCTCAAAGACAAATTCGAACATCTACAAGGTCAAAAATTGGACTAGACAATAGGATCAGATAAATAGTGCACCAGAAGATATGACATTATCACCAGACGTTATGACATCATCAAACGATACTTCATCATAGACAATATGACTTCATCACTAGAAGATATGATGTCATCAGACGATACGTCATCACTAGACGACACGTCATCACCAGACGATACGTCATCACAAGACGATACAATCTATACTCTTGAACATCTTCCCTTATAAGGACCATAACTTTCAACTCAGATGTCCGAAAATTTCATCCTATATACCGTTGGAAAGAGAACAGAAAGTCCTATAACTTTCTAGAAGACAACTTTGTCTAATTCTACCTAGATTAGTCCAGATTTTCCCTTAAAGTTAGAATATAATTCCTACACCTATGAAAGACTTAAAATTTTGAATTTGTACAAGTACAAGAGACATATGCAGGCACTCGTTGGGAACTTTTCAGTTCTAAACCGTTGACTACTTTTTATGGTTGGATTCCTTGGTATGTGTTTGATTTGCTAGCCTTCAGTAAAATCTACACATACATGCCGATCAACACCCAAAATGGAATGTCAAATGGACCATAAATGTTAGTATGTATTAACTCAAGGAGTTGACTGTCAATCCGTATGCCCCATGACTGCCAATTCCCTTTATTTATGCCTTCATTTTGTTCCCTGTATATAGGAACTTTTTAGTTCTGTTTATGAGTTGGATTGGAAGGAATTCCTTTCTTTTCGAACCATGCCCTTATTTCTAAACAATCTTTCTTGAAGTGGCCAACTTTCTTACAGAAGTAGCACCTTTGCTCTTTATGGATTCAACCCCTCACTAACCTTCATTAGGGCTTTGTCTGTCTTTGTATCATTCTTACCCAATTTGACTTTACTGCTACTAGCTTTGTCATGATACATGAGATGTATATAATACTCCTTCCATCTTCTTTAACCTTCCTTCCTTTTGAACCAATATGGCCTTAATGTCTTGAAATTTAATTTTTCTTTAAGGGTGTTGTAATTGGCAAAACTCAAGAAGAAGTGAGTTAATGATAAACTAAACCAGAAAGTACTCATTCACAATCATACCCATCGATTTCAAATTTGTTTATTTTTCAAAGCAAGTCATGTGATCAAGAATGGGTGTGACTAATCAAATTTCTTGGTCATCAGTTCATCCTTCATGTTCCCCATAATGGATTTGTCAGTTATCTCTAATTAGAGGTACTCCTTAATCTTCATCATAAATGTCCTTACATTGTCAGTTTTAGGCAACTTAACATTTTCAATCATCGTCATTTGCTTTAGGCTCAAATTTAACCTGTCTAATTGCTCTCAAGCCTTGTGAAAGGACTTGTAAGCTTTTGTACTAGTCTCAAGAATAGTTGCAGGCTTTTCATATGAAATTATTGCTAGGTCCATATTCATTACAGCCAGCTAAAATTGGATGTGTTTAGACCAATCTGCATAGTTGAACTTGACTAATGAATGCTTAAAGAAAATATATTGGTAGAAGTTACAAACATTATACAAGCTTATTAATGGGTTGAGTAAACTCAATATATTCAAACAGACATTAAACTTTGATTATGTATTTAAGTTCACCTTCGTCTGATACTTAAATACATAGTTTTTAACCAATAATAATAACATAACATGGTTTAATAACCGATTAATCATACTCAAGTCGACATTTTTGTTACCTTAAGTATGTTAATAATTCTATTGAATGTCATTAATCATAAGTGATAGTCTACTTTTGGGTGACATCCTTAATGTTTCAACTAACGATCTCAATTATTCAATTCAAACTTTTAAGTCCTTTAATAATATCATATAAGCATGAACATCCAAAAAAAAAAATGTCTGAATATCTTTTTAATAGAGGTTACTTTGGTAACTAGCATGTTTTTCGTAGAAAAGACATTTACCCAGACAAGTTTTGAACATGAAACCATGAACTGAATCCTTTTGAAAGGTAAATTAGAAGCCTTTAATGTGAATTGGCATCTTGAGTTTGCTCATAATTTTCATTACGGTATGTTAGAATCAACTTACTACGTTTACAAGGTACGAAGAAAGCATAAATACAATATTTTGCCGAAGACTTGGTTATCTCACACAAAAGGCTCATCGTTAAGAAAAAACATACACACACCTAATCGATTAACGACATGACCTTGAAGTCGACATTTTCTTTAGTGTAAGAATTTTGGCAAGAAGTACATGTATTCATGGAGTGCTTAGAAAGAAAAAAAAACTTAATCTTTTAAAAGATAATGCTTATAGTAGACTCCAAAAATGTGAGACCCATGCTCACATCAAGTCAAGTGTCCCTTTTTTTTTTATAATTTGAAATAAAATCAAAATTTATGCTTTACATGCCAATGACTGTGATGTCATTGACGAAAAACTATATATATGGGAGGTGCAAATACAACACGTACATCAAGAAAAGAATCAGTGTGCGGATACTCTAGTTAAACTCACAGGCTTAGCCAATCTAAGCGTCCATATACTGCAAGAACCTCTATTACCAGTTCTTCATATTCTTCATCAAGACAAACTAGGCACTGCTTACCGACGTGTCCCGCGATTATCGCGTGTTTTTTTTTAGTTTGTTTTCCATTGTAATAAAAAAACTATATATATACATACATATGAATCAACTAAAGTAATATGGCATCCTTCTAGGTTGGAGGCAATTTTCTAATTCCATTAACAGAAGAAATATGCATAACTCAATCTTTTGCCTTATCTTATTAAACAATTGCCAATAAGAAAACTTCTTGTACGGGTGATTTATAAACATAATCATTCATGCTCAAAATAATGTATAAGTACAATAAAGTTTTTTAAATATGTTCTCAAATCCCAAAACATTACAAGTCTTAGATTAATTTTAATAACGAATCAAAATCATTACTCGTTTTGATATAATAAGAAAGCTATCAAATTTAAATTATAAGAATTCATATATTCTAATTTTATATAAATAATAATGTTATTAAAAACTTATTTTTATCTAAGACTACTTGTATATCTTTACTTGTAATATATCAGAGTTATTTTATAAAATTTTCCCTCTCTTCTTTTCTACCATTCCCGATTCTAAGATGAACGTTTTGGTTTTTTCATTCTTATCTTTTATAACCATCATTTTTTTAAAGAGATAGAGGAGGGATTTTTTAAATAACAAGCTCTTTTAATTCTAATATCTTTGAGTCTGATAATTATCATATTTAGCCCATTTTATTAGAACCAACTCAACAAGTTGTATAAGCCACTGTAATTTTAAAATAATCCAGCATTCTCAATAAATCATCACCATCGAAATTCAAGTTTTCTACTCTAAAATTATACGATACGTATCACAAATTCATTTAGTACACTATCACAAATTCATGAAATTGCACAAAACATGGATACCATAAAATTTAAAGCCTTCTCATCCACATTAATTCTAACATCAAGGAATTGATTTTAGAACATATATTGTAAGACTGTCTCCGATTCAGATAGTTGAGGAATCGTTTTAAGTTGAACTTTATAAGTAACAAATGCAAGCCTATAGATTCAGTGGCCCTTTATGATGTCATTCAAACGTTGGACGAAATCCTGAGGCACTAAATGCAGATGTTCAATATGTAGGCCATAATAATTCAAACCCAATCGTGTAATTTTTTGTTTTCTGTTTCCCGTAAAAAAAAGAAGAAGAGATCCAACAAAGGGTTTAGAGATTTGCCAACTTAGAGGAGATAAAACGCTTGCACCACATACCAGAAGAGCGCTTGCACCACATTAAACTGCGCTGGCTCTTTCAAAATTAGAATCGCGATAATAAAGATTGCATAAGACAAACTCGACGCACACCTTTCTAAAAGATGGTCTCTCAAACGAAGATCGCATGTGAAGAACACCAAAGTTCATGATAATCGAAGACTTGTTAAAAAGGTAATCACGTGGGGATTGAGGCAGAACTTTAAAATTCGTAGCTAAATGCAGACCTGTCTAGAATGTAAGTATACGACCCAAAGGGCAAAAATATGCAACCCAAAGGTATATATCTACCTTAGTTGGTAGTCGAACAAACATAATATAAATCCAATTTGCGTGATGATTAAGCGATCAATTAAAAGTAGAATACTACAGGGTTGTCAATGGAAAAATTTTTTAAGACACGAAAAAGAGTTAATATCACATATTTGATCGTAAAGCATGGCGTAGATGTTAGGGAATGAAGAAAATTTCATTTATATTTAAATGTTTTATATAAGAAACCATGTGTGCCAAAATAAGACATTTCATATGCACCCGCACAACGAAAAATGGAGCTAAGGAGGAGGTTTCTTCATCACGGGCTGGCAGTCGCGTAACCTTAGGCTCAACTCGGTAACCGGCAGTGGCGGATCTACAATGGGGGCAACTGAGGGCACTTGCCCCCAATAGATTTTCTACAAAAATATTATTTTTTCACCCATCAAAAAAATAAAATTTTACCTCAATTAAAATTTTGCCCCCATCAAAAATAAAATTTTATCTCTATTAAAATTTTGCCTCCATTCAAAAAAATTTCTAGATCCGCCCCTGATTACCGGGAAGCAGCCTTGTGAACTCATCATTAATCTGCAGTTAGAGTCTCAATTGATACATCTCGGGGGAGCAGTGTTATCCGTTGGTTTCCTTATGATAGGTCGTGTCTGTTTATTTTGAAACCTTATGTCCTTTCACTGCAAACCGTCATCTCTTTATGTTGTTTTTGTTGGAATTCGACCATGATCAAATCACGGGTGCAGCGGAAAACAAAAATTTTACAGATTTCGAGTGGATTCCGATAATTGAATAAACTTGAATAAAATATAAAACGACTTAGAAATCGACCTTATTTGTTTTTCTATTGAAAAATCTTTGAAACTTTTTCCGATTGATCAATTATAAGCTGTTCAAGTGTCCAGCCTCTGATGATATCCACAAAGCAATTCTCAAATTAATTTGAGAGGAAGAAGACAACAAGTGCTAGGTTCCAAAAAGCTCTTCCCTTTAAATAGGAAAATCATAATAATCTTTTATTAAAATTAAATCTCTTTAATTATAATTAAAATCAAATTCTAATTCTAATTAATTTAATTTTAATAAAAT
>JANKOE010000205.1:17809125-17845290 GCA_026284465.1 Erythroxylum citrifolium | reverse complement strand
TTGATTGATGTGTTTCAAAACTTCCAATATCTTGATAGTTCATACATATTTTGTACTTTATAAGCCCCTCTAAAAAAATATGGAGTATATATATGCATTTTTTGTGGGTGTTCGTGTCCGACATGGACACCTGCGCGTCTGACACAAACACGTGTCCGACATGCAGACACGGCTCCATTTTGTCGTGTCCGTGCTTCTTAATTTATGCAAAATAGTTAAGAGTGAGTAACCCGATTGCAAGTTTTAGAAACGAAATCCAAATTTAAACATTAAAAAAATTAGGCATGAAAATAAGGAGACGAAGTGTAAGCGCGTGAAAAAGGACTTAACCTCCACCTTAAATTAGGCTTGAAAATAAGGAGAATTAGATCAACTAAAATTTAATTTGTGACTTTAGATCAGACTAAATTTAATATCCTTACCTTAACATATAACAAGTCTGAACAGTGGGAACACTGAGTTGGAAGGCTATTCCAACGATCACGCCAGAAGTACGTCTTAACTTTTGCTGGGATGTTTAACTTCCTTAAACCATTTCAAACATTAGAGTTCACAGCTGAAATAGAGCAACTGGCCTTAGGTTGCCGATTGGGAAAGGAAGAAATGAAATGGTAGGTTGTTTTCTCGTTGTTAGGGTGCATCCAAGTCAACTTATCATTTCTAAGATACACAGTTGAGGCAACAATCGCAAGATATTGCTTCTTTCAACTTCAGAAAAGATGAAATTCAAAAGTTAAAGATTATACTAACTTGAATCTTAATTAGGCAGTTGATTTTGAGAAATGTATGTTTTCAAGTTGTCTCCCATTGCCAAGATACCAAGCACAACATATTTTTCAAGCACCCACAGAGCTGCTTTGGAGCTGTTCCACGTTAATTATACTTCTAAAAGCCTAAAAATATTTCCCAAAGATTGATATTTAGGTCATAGAGAATTAGGCGTCGTATTTGCTTTAATCACAATGCGACGTTAAAGCTTAGAAAATCACGGTCCATTTAGTTTGCCCATACACAAAATCAACCCAACTAATCCAGCTAGCTTAAGTTTTTCACCACGAGTTGTTGTTCCCACCAAGAATTCGCTCATTATATTGTTTTACTCCTTACTGAAACAATTCGGTAATAAAAATGCTGACATTGGACATGCAAGTATACCTTGAATACCAGACTTGGAATAACTGTTTATCTTTTGGAGCCAACTAGCAATATCCTCGCTTATTGCTGTTAAGAGTGGTGGCGCTGAAAAAAGGAGCAAATTAGCCTTGTGCTCTCTTTAGGTCCGATATGATCTGACATTCCTTGGCAGAAATTCTGAGAAATAAAATGCAGTCTTTGGCAAACAATAAAATGAGAGATTGAGTGGTACGGCATCCGTGTCATAAAAAAATTCCACGAGACCTACCCACCACAAATTTTCTCAAATTGTAATCTTGCTGCAAGTGGTTCTAGGCTTAAGATGGATAAAGGGTCCTTGTATGTTCTTAGAATATACTCCGCCAGCACACCTCACTGAGGAAACGCACGGCCCAATAAGGTTCAGAAATTCCTTAGCAAAACCCAATTTCTTCGTTACCAGTTCTTAAGAAGTTACAGCTGAATCTTTCGTAAGTTTTTGGAAGTGGAACCCAATTTTTTTAAAAATATTTGTGATATATAACGAGACCTTAGTTATGTATTCTGGATTGAACGTGAAAGGACAATAAACGAAGAAATGTCGAAAATACCTGATTTTGGTTCCATAACTTCAAACGAGCTTTTCCAAAGCCGAAACAAGCGTGAATCTACCGTGGTCTTCACGGGTACTGCTCACTGGAATGTGATTAACGTCTTTCTATAGTTTTCTCACAACGTAACCTCTCGCAACGGGTCAGAGAATTCTTATGCTTACGAATGATATGAGCAACTGCAAAAGACCTTAACCTTTATATATAACATCTATATCAGGCTTCCCGATATGAGTCCGGTCCACACTGATTAGAATCCATTTTTCACTCGAACTTCAACCAATTGATTTAGATCATTTATTGGGCTACTTTAGTATTTTTATCCAAATCAAATTACATAACTTAACTAATTAGTTATTAAAAAACTGAAAAATGCAATTAAATGTTGTTTAACTTTATGGGAAAAGTAAAAAATATTCAAAATTCTCCCTTTGGACAATACTTAATTGTGGTATTGACTCAAGTGTAAAACAGTTTAAAAAAAACTCAGTTAACTCACGTTACTGTATTAGTCAACTAAGTTTAAAAACAAAACATTTGATTCAAAGATAACGAAGTCCATCATTTCTTATTGCAAGGCTTTCAATACTGAGAAGTATCAAATGCACACACATATTTAATATCTCACTAATATGAATGAGAAAATGGAGTGTGTCAAACTAAGATAATACTTGTATGATCTAAATTATATCATCTTTATTTGTAGGTCTCGATTTATTTAACTTTATGCTAAATCGCAAATGCTAAATTGCATTAGAGAAATCCTGTTTTCTCTCACCGAATGCTAAACAATATTATAAAAAACTTGTTTTCCCTCACCGAATGCCAAACAGCATTAGAGAAAACCTTTATGTTCTCTAACTGAATGCTAAACTATATTAGAGAACCTTTATGGGATTAAAACTTATATCCCCTATGTCATGTCAACCTTTATAGATATTCGTATAAAACTATATGTGTCTTACTGACATAGCCTTAAAGGTCAATCTGTATATATACCTAATGACCTTTACATGCTTAAGATCGACACAAATCTTAAGACTTTCATACTTATTATGACAATATATGATAACACGTATTACTGAGGATAAACGATGATCATCTTTGTTGATGAACCATCATACTGTCATAATACATCAAATGTATTAATGTACAGATGTACATGGAGCAAACATAACGATCTCCTAACAGTATCTAAGGACTTCAAAACACCCATACTGTATACTTATCTTTCAAACACAAGTGGGCGAAGTCTAGTAGTTAAAGGATCAACTTACATTTCCTCAGTCCTTAAATATTCCAAACCTTAATGTCACTTTTTCGTATCGACTCCTTCATGGTCAAATAATTGACCTCCAAATACTAAGACCCTGTGATATTTTTTGTTGTTATTAAACAACACAGCTGCAAGATTATCACAGTACAACCGAATGAGTTTAGCCACTTAATCAACTTCAGACAACTCAGAAATCAAGTTTCTAAGTTAAACTGTCTGTGAAGCAACCCCATAGCATACACTTTGCATGCATGTCGAGAAAATCACCCGTGTCTACTTGACTCTCTTTCACGACATTGTACTATCTGCAAACATAAAAAATGTAACCTTAAGTGGACTTTCTATCATCCGAACACATAACTAAAATCTAAATTTGAATTTCCTACGAGGTTTAGATTGTTGACTTTTCTATATGTAAACATATAATCCTTAGTTACCTTTTAAGTATCTCAACACTCGTTTAACTGCATTCAAATGGTCTATACCTGGGTTAACCAGATATTGACCAAACAGTCTAACAGTAAATGCAATATCCCGCATAGTACTTACCCGAGCATACATTAGGCTATCAACCGAACCAGTTTCAGGAATATTTCTCATAACCTCTCTGTTTACTTTATTCTTTGACACTATACCAAAGACAATCTCTCATTATGAGAGATAGGTTCTACGATAGATTTACAATTAACCTTATTAAACCTTTGTTACATATACTCATTGTATGCACTATGTGAGAGGCCTAATAAGTGTTGACATATGTCCCGATAAATCTGCATACCAAGAACAAAAGATGCCTCACCAAAGTCCTTCATATTGAAATGCTTGGCCAAAAGTTGCTTAATCTCATGCAATATGGTCAAGTTATTCAATTTGAGCAATATATCATAAAGATAACTTTGCTCACCCTAACCTTATAGTACAAGCATCTTTTAGCTTTATTTTTCATGAAGCTGAAAGGGGTAATAACCTCATCAACTTTAAGGTATCACTTTCGAGAGGTTTGATGTAAACCATATATTGATCTGCTTAACGTACAAACCATGTCAGTTTCATATAGATCGTGAACTCCTTCAGGTTGTACCATATAAACCTCTTCATAAAGTTCTTTATTTAAAAAAGCGATTTTGACACCCATCTGATGTAACTCTATATCATCATGAGCTACAATTGCCATAATCATTCAATGTATCCTTCGAGGATACAAGAGAAAAGATAACTTTAAAATCAACCTTTCTTCCCGGGTGAACCATCAGGCAACTAAGCGAGCCCATAAAGTGCTAAACTTTATCCCAAAATCCTTTAGGTCTTAAACTTTATTTACAACTGATAGGTTTGCAGTTCCATTGCAAATCAATTAGCTCCTAGACCCTACTATGCTTCATAACTTGCAACTCATCAGTCATTGTATCCTACCACAAATTCGCATTGGGCCTAGAAACAACTTCTGTAAAAGTAACTGGATTCGTAACATGTCTAATATCATAGTCCTGTTCAACTAATAGACTATATAATCAGATGTGATAACAGGTTGTCTCATTCTAGTGGATTTACGTAACTACATTAAATCTTGTGCCCTTAGGAGCCTTTATGTGCACAAGTATGAGTTCCTATTCCTGTATAAGCACGTACAAAGACCTAAATCCACAAGATCTAACTATATGAATAACGGGTACATAATAACTGTAGTATCATTCCTGCTATCATTTGAAGGGTCAAAGGACCTACCATCATCATAGACATCGTATTCCCAAAACTTAGTTGTTTGTAATTCCACTATTTTGGTCCCTCCTTCTCTTCAATAAGATATGTAGCCTTTAAAGTGATCATAATATCTTATTAAATAGTAATGAGCATAACTAGCATGCAATTTTTTCTTTATAAGGATTATACTACCTCAGCAGGGCAGCCCTATACACGAATGTATGCAAGGCTGGGTTTCCACAGTTCTAGATAATCATGTAGATTAGTCCTATTTTGCATTGACTTCTTCACGTCCCTTAGGGTGTGGTTATGCCTTTCGGTAACACACCATTTTGCTCAGGACTACATGGCATAGTGCACTAAGTCACTATTCTAATCGATTCCATATATTTGGCAAACATACCTATTCATTTCTTGAAACACCATGTGTGCCATGATATTCTCCTCCACATTCAAATCTGACACTTTTGATCAATTTTCCCAGTTGGATCTTAACCTTTAGTCTTTAAGCAAGAACACGTAACTGTAATGGGAATAATCATTAACAAATGTCATAATACATTTAGAATTGCATAATGAAGTTGTATAAGGTCTTCTGATATTCGTATGTATTAGACCCAACAAGTCAGAAGCACGAGTTGACCCCTTTTTTCCTTATTAGTCAACTTATCCCTGCAATAGTCAACACATATTTCAAGATCCTCATAATCTAGAATTGATAAAATGCTTTCCTTAATCAATCTCTCAACCCTAGCTTTAGAAATGTAGCTTAAGCTTTTATGTCACACCATGTATGACTTGTTTAGTAAGATACGAAGAAGCATATATCTATTTCAGAATAAGACACATTCTATACAAACCATATGACAAGAAAGTTATGTTTTGCATTAAACAACAAATGTACAATAGAAGCATTAAATACAAAACGTTAACCTTCTTTGTCCAAAATTGATACAAAGATCACATATAAAATGTATCATGTAAAAAACCAAAATGAACCTTGCAACAAGGTACAGTACATACACCCCCTATAGATATTACATCCGCTTCTTCATTGCTGTCAACCATCAGTTCCTCCTTCCCTTTATTTGACTATATCCTGGCATATCCCCTATATTGTGGAAGCACCATGATCAGATGCTCCGCTATCTAGTCACCAAGAACTTAATGCGACTATCGCAAAATTAGATTCATAAATTGATAAGCCAAGGAGTTACTTGATGATCTCAGTCTTTCTTTCTAGGCCTTATGCTGCTAGCTTCTTTATGTCCGCAGGACCTTTACCAGCACTACCTTTGACCTTAGTAGGCTTCATCTTTGCCTTCCCTTTAGTTGCTTCGAGGGTTGTAGGAGTAGCAAGCTTGAGTTTCTCCTCCTCAGCAACGCAATGGGCAATCAAAGTGTTGAAGCCTCATTCCTCATCCAACGAATAATATGTCATCACTAGATTACTAAACTCTGGAGAGAGTGTATTCAAAGTCTGGTGAACTATGAAGAATTAGGAAGAGGCATATTTAGCATCTTCAGTCTAATGTGAAGATGGATCATTCTTGATATGTACGCCATCACTCTCCATTCTCTCGTATACGTCATAGAGAATAATTCTTTCATCAAGGCACTCATCTCAACATTAGGTGAGACTGCGTACCTTTGGGATATATTTCTAAGAAACTCCTTCACTATGTCTGTGTCCGGAAGTCCACTAAGCAGATGGTCAGGTATGAATCTCTTAATGGTCATAAGACATAATTTGTTAGACTGATCCCAAGCTACATAAGCTACTTTATGAGCTCTCGAGCTCATGGATGTAGGTGGAGATGGCCTGTCCGTCCGTATGACCATATCAATTTTAGCTATCTCCATAGCATTCATCCTCTGTCCCTTCTTCGCATTGAAACCAGACATCAATGGTGACACTAATATTGTTGACCAAAAAGGTGATTGCAAAATGATAATGTTTAAATCAACACAAATATAGGACAACAGCGATACTCAAAACCATTAAATAGTATCTATATCGAGAATCCGATCACACATATTATGAAACACCTTTGGGTTGAATACATAATATGTGCAATAAGACCTCTACATAAAAGAGATCAGAGTACAAACCATCAACTCTTATGACACTACCACCTTTGGACGAATAGATCACTTGAGCAACAACTTTCCTCCATCTAATGCCTTTTTGCATATCTCAAAATTTTATGTAAGGACAACACCTTTGGGCAGAATAATCAAATATAAAACCAGAGACATCCCTTAACATGTAAGAAGAACAATTCAAAATATTGACTTAAAAAGTCACTTTGGTGATTACATCCTTATCAGCACTCAAAGAGTCCACAAACACAAGGGATACGCTTTTATATTATCCTCACATTCTTTATGAACATATGGTATGTGACAATGTAATATCAATAAATGCTAAACCTGAATGCACAGTCTCATTGTCACACACGTATGCTGAAGACATTCTCTTAAAACTTCATTTGAGACTTTTGTAAAGGAAAATCTCATTATAGCAATTATCGCGCGCCACCAGACACTGATCTAACCACCCAAGACAAAAGAAACCCTTGTATCTCTCTTATGACACATTCGTTGCACGAAGATTCACTCAAAAATGGCTTTAGAATGTCTTAATTCCTTTTCCAAGTGACTATCATGCTATCCTGAACACTGAACATGAGACCCGAGACATGAAAACTTGAAGTATCTCCCTCACGTGATGTTCGATGCATGAAAATTTACTCAAAATTGGTTTTAGAACACCTTAATTCCTTTTCTGGAGTTAAACTTAAATTTATTACTAATACAATGAATATATAAAAATGGAATTTTTCACTTTATGAATTTTCTAGACCCAAAAATTGACCCAAAACACCCCAGAGTACCCTTACGAAAAATTTGAATTTTTTATTTTTCCGTACGGCTGACATTAGCATGACGTCAGTTGCGTCTGGCACATGTCGCGCACATGTGGCGATGTGAAGGTGCACCCATCGATGCCAAAAACACGTTCAGGTTCATTTTTTGCACTCTCGGGCTCGTTTTCACCCTGTTTCTCCAGACTAAGCACATGTAAACTACTTTATACAATAAAAAGCAAGAAAAAACTAAGAAACATAAGATAGCTCTCTGAAAACCTTATGGAGAAAAAACCGAAAAATCGTAGTTTTTAACCACCCGATCACGTCACTGCTCTGATACCACATGTAATACATAACGAAATCTTAGTTATGTATCCCGGATCGAATATGAAAGGGCAATAAACGAAGAAATGCAGAAAATACCTGATTTTGGTTCCATAACTTCAACCGAGCTTTTTGAAGCCAAACCAAGCGTGAATCCACCGTCGTCTTCACGGGAACTGCTCACCAGAATGCAGTCAACGTCTTTCTACAATTTTCTTAAAACGTAAGCTCTCTCAATGAGTTAAAGAATCCTTATACTTACTAATGATATGAACAATAGCAGAAGACCTTAACCTTTATATATAGCATCCATATCAGGCTTTCTATCATAGGCTTGATATGGATTCGGTCCACACTGATCGGGATCTATTTTTCACCCAAACTTCGACCCATTGATTAAGATCATTTATTGGACTACTTTATTATCTTTATTTAAATCAAATTACGTAACTTAACTGATAAGCTATTAAAAAACTGAAAAGTATAAATTAAATGTTGTCCATCTTTAAGAGAAAAGTCAAAAATATCTAACAATATTTCCTCTCTCTTTCTCCCTTGAAACTTGTGATTACATAGAATAAAACTTTCGGGTTGCTCTTTCCGAGCCTATATATAACGAAACTTATGAGTTGATAGAAATCAAAGCTAGCAAGCAATTGCCACAGTTCTCCTATAGTCTGGCATTTGTACCATGGGAAATAAGAATAAAAAAGAAATGCAGTAGGAACTTGCCGATACACAATGAACTTGTCGATACATAGTGTGTCACCTCCTTACTATTGGATAGTTGACCAGAGAAATAATTATATATGCTGCTAATTAAACTCTTCGTTTATGCGACATGAGATGTTTCTGGATGTCATCCTATTAAGTGAACTAACAGAGTGTTTCTAACTCGTGCAACTGAGAAGTTTGTTTATTTTTAGAGCTGAAGAGCAATGGCGTCAGGGCTAGAAATTAAAGAGAGAACTGAAGCAGAGGCTTATGATATAAAAGATGTAGAGGAAGAGAACACGACTTGTGAGCAAATATATAAACATACCAATCACAACAGGAAAAAGGAAGACCAGGCGTCATTGGGTCTGTTCTAAAGTGTCTTTATTTAATGACACCCTTTTACAAGTGTGTTGAAGTTTAAGAAAGGTTGAGACTTTGTTTAATGAAGAAACTTATCGAGTAATTCTTCTTTGTCTTGATATTAAGATTGCTAGCTTTTATGGGCATTCCTGCTATGTGAGAATGGATGGTTTAGGTTAGATTGATAAGTTATTTTAGGGGTCGTTTGGTTCCGCTTCTGTTTTTCTGCTGTTGTTATTTTTTTTTATGTTTTTCTTTAAAAAATGAAAATTATTTGATTGAGATTTGTAATATAAAAACTGAAAACAAAAACCTGTTTTGTTAAAATTTGTAATAAAAAACAAAAAATAAAAACATGTTTAATTTTATCATCCTATTTCTATTTTTTGTAATTATAATTTTATGTAATAATTATAATATAATACATTATATTTTTAAATTAATTATCATTATAGCTAAAATTAAAACATATGCAAATCAAATAGTATTAAGAAATTACACATTAATTGTATATAATAAAATTACATAAATTAGAAATTATATTAAGTCATTCTAATCAATAAAATACGTCCATTATAGTATAATTCTTGAAAACATGATAGTCCTATCATTTCTAAAAAGAAACATAAATCAATTAGAAATAATATAATCACTCCATATTTGTATAGCAATTTTATCTCGCTTCCAAAACATACCTCGAAATTGTGCTAGAGTGATATTATACTCCACTTGAAAACTTGCATCTTCATTTTCACTTTCTCTAATTTGTTCTTCATTTTTAGCACAACTTTCAAATAATTCATCACTTTATCCATACATTCTAATATAGTTGTGTATAACACAACAAGCAATAACGATATATTTTTGTTTCTTCATATCATAACTCGGCTTGTTTTTAAGTATAGAGAATCTTGCTTTTAGAACGCCAAAACATCTTTCAATAATATTTCTTAATGAAGAATGCATGTAGTTAAACAATTCATGTGGACCTTGAGATCTTCCTTTGCCTCTATAATCTCGTAAATGATATCTTTTACCTCGGTATGGTGAAAGAAATCTAGGCATATTAGTGTAGTTCGAATCAACCAAATAGTACTTGCTTAACATATAAAGAACATAATATTAACAAAAAATATTAAAAATGAATCATAATTACTATGTTTATTTAAACTAATATATTACCTTGTGGAGGCATAGGAAATTGATTTGTTGGATTTGTCACAGTTTCTAAAAGACCTCGAGAGTCATTTGCAGTACCTTCTCATCCAGCCATTACATATGTAAAACGCATATCAAATGAGCAACAACACATAATATTTTTGGTTGGATTAATTCTTTTGCCCCAGTATAGTATTTACTCATTGGTTGGAACATGTGCATCAATATGTGTACCATCTATGCTCCTACATAATCCTAAAAATTAAAATATATATTAAAATAATTATTAATCATAAGAACATAATTAAAATAGTAATTAAATATATGAATGTACATGAAAATATGGAAAGACTTTTAAATTATGTTGAATCTCAGGAGTTGTATTAGTAAAAGATGGTAGAGTGATGAATCTTTTTACAAGACGATTAACTGCATATAAGACTTTACGAAAGTACTTCAAAATTGTCCAGGTCAAATGTTGAAAGCGTTCTGTATTGACTCTAGTTATCTCACTATGCCCTATAGTCATCAAGAAAATTGCTACTTGTTCCTCCACAGTCAAATGACTTGGTGTCTTTAAGCCCCCTAAACTCTTCAACTCATCACATAAGCTCAAGAAGATTTTTTTTTCATTCTTAAGTTTTCATAAATCCTTGTAGGATTCCCATTTAAAAGTTCCATTATCTAATCATGACCTGGTAGAGCAGAAGTTCTACATAATTTCTTTTGTAAATGAAAATATTTGTTCTCTCCCCCAGTTAGAGAAATAATGATTACCTTTTTACGTTCATCATCAGAATCTGATTCGAAATCTTATAAGAAATCTGATTCGAAATCTTATAAGAATCAGAACCACGGCTTCATCAAATCATTGTTCCCAAATGTAGCTCGAGTACCAAGTAACAAGTAACAAGCAACCCAAACCAATAGCCAGTAACAAGCTAGCAAATTTGAAAAATTTTGAAATTATTTGTCACAGTTGATTCAAACGAACCTCAGTTAGGTAAAAGTATGAGAAATCAGATTTTTTGGATTTTTCAGATTTTTTGACTTTTTTTGAACTTTTTTTGGATTTGTTTGTTCCGACTCTTTTTTCATACTTTTTTCGCTTTTTCATTTTTCAGACTTTATTTCAAACTTTTTTCTGAACTTTTTTTCGATTTTTTTTATATAAGCTGAAAGTTTTCAACAAATAATTGAAAACCTAACTAAAATAAAAGCAAGAAGAAAGATGGAAATCCTAGGCCAAAAGTTAATTCACACATGAATTAATGATCCGACGATAATTGGATGATGATGGGCGGTGGTTTCTTGAATTTTGATGGAGTTGAATAAGAATCCTCCTCCAAACCAAGGCTCTGATACCAAAATAACGTGCACCGCGGAAGGATTGATGTCGATTTAATGATGTTTTCGATGGATGTTTTTGTTTTGTGTGTTTTCGACCTTGAGGAATTAAGAAGGATAATGAAAATTTCGAATTTAACAATCAAGAAAATAAGGATACGCAAGGTTTGATTTCTACGACACCTCTTAGAAACTTGTTCCAAGCAATCCCGATTATCAAAATAAAACCAAGAGAAACGAATAATCGACACGTCACAATTGGGAAAGCAATTGATAAGTGAAAGATGGTTCGAAAAGTAATAAGAACAAGAAAATAATGTTTCTCCCTATTGAAGTCAACGACACTCAAGCAATTCTGATCTAAAAGTTTCGAAAATTTGACCTAAAGACACATATTTATACCTATGTTAAATAATAAAAGGTTGGGCTAAAATATATGGAAGCCCAAAATAAAACAAAGTCCAAAAAACTAAATAGGTCTGATGCGTTGTGCCACTACTGGATCCATATACTCTTGAGCTTAAGTGATGAAGAATTAAAATAGCCCAAGTCTTCGTGCCTTCTAGCTCCATGTGTATCTGGTTTAAGGATTTGAGTTAAATGGATTAGTTTGAGCTCAATTCCATTAAACTCTCCTCCAATAGGCTTAGAGCTTGCCATTCTCTTAAGATAAAAGCCCACATGCGTATAAAAAGTCTCTTTAAATCTCTTGGTTCTAGCTTTGGTCATGAGCCCTTCTGGCATAGCTAGCTCTCTGCCTGGGCTTGCTCGATTGTCCATGGTCCCGATTACATCAATAACTGTCACGCCCATGAGATAAGTGCCACAAGCATGACACCAACTCACACTACACATAAGTCACGCCCGAGAGTCTTTTTTTATTATTTATTTTTTATCATTTTAATTATAATTATACTAATATTAGTTTAATAAAAAATAATAATATAATATAATATAATATAATTTTAATTTTAATTTTAATTATGGTACTATTAATTATATAAACAAATTAAAATTAAAATGATAAAAAAATTGGTTTGTGTCACGAGCGTAACACTTAAGTCAAGTTTCTGACACATTTTTTCATTTTTCATTTTTTATTTTTATTTTTTAAATAAACATTTTTATATAATATTTAAAAATGTAATAAAATTGTTTAATTAATTTATAAATTATAAAATTTAAGTTAAATTAAAATTTGATTAGTTTTATTATTATTTTTATATGAAAAAATCCATTTTTTCTTTATTATATTAATTTTAAATTTTTAAATAAAATTTAAATTTCAAAAATTGTGTCACAAGCACCCGTGAGATATTTTGTTTTTATTTTATTTTTATTTTTAAATAAAATTTATAAGATAAAAATTTAAATGTTAAAATTTGATTAATTTATTAAAATTGTTTAATTAATTTATAAATTATAGAAAAATAGTAAATTAAATTTAAAAAATTGATTAATTTTATTATTATTATATTAACAAAAATCCATTTTTATTTTTATTTTAAAATTTTTAAATAAAATTTATATTTTAAAAATTATATCACACTCGTGACATTTAAGTCTGTGACATATTTTATTTTTTTATTTTTTATTTTATTTTTAAATGAATTTTATAAGATAAAAAATTTAAAATTTAAAATTTATTAATTTATTAAATTTTTTTAGTTAATTTATAGATTATAGAAAAATATTAAATTAAGGCTAAAAATTGATTAATTTATTAAAATTGATTAATTAATTTATAGATTATAGAAAAAATTAAATTAAATTTAAAAAATTGATTAATTTTATTATTATTATATTAACAAAAAATAAAATTTATTTTTTAAAAATATATTCATTACTAACCTATTTGTTATGTGAGCTCCTAACCATTTATTTAGTTAATCTTAGCTTAAAAAATGTATTTTTTCATTTACAAAATGCAATTTTTTTTTGTGACAGAATCTGTGTGTTTGTGTTTGATAAGGGTTATGTTTGACAATCTGCTGATTGCATTAATTATTAATTAATTCTATCAGCGGTTAGCTGATAATTGATTATATCAGCTGATTTAACCAACGAATAACAACAGCTGTTTATTAAAGATGTTTGGTAAAATTAGCTCTTTAGTATTAATTGTTTATGTATAAATCAAATTTTAATTTAATTTAATATTTTCTATAATTTATAAATTAATTAAATAATTTTAATAAATTAATCAATTTTTAAAATTTAATTTTTCTATCTTAAAAATTTTATTCAAAAATTAAAATTAAAATAATAAAAAAGTGCAAATATGTGTTACAGTGACACAAATACAAACTAAAATATATGTAATTATTTTGTTTTTTACTTTTCATCATTTTAATTTTAAATTTAATTTTTTAATAAAATTAATAGTAGCATAATTAAAATTAAAATTAAAATTATTTTTTAAGTTAAGTCATTTACTTAACTTGAATTACCGCCGATGTCGTTTTTGTACGTGTACAGAATTAGTAATAGTAACATTAGATAAAAAATCTAGAGTCTTTCGTTCAAGAAAGAGTTCACATCCGCCGTTTCAGGCAATGCTAAAATTGTGGCTTCCTTCTCCAAAATATTTAATTGCCGGCTGCTGCTCAAGGCCCTTTCCTGACAAAAAGGAATTTTATTGACCAATTAAGAAAATGAATTCATGTATGTTTTGTTTGCGTTTTCTTTTTTGATGAAAAGTATGCTTTGTTTTCTCCAATCAGCTAAAATGTTAAAATAAATATCAAGTCTAGGTAGGTGCTGGTCCTGAGTAGATGCTGCGTCAAACGTTTGGATAATGCTATCCACGCGTAGCTGAGTCAGGTACAGTCTGTACTCTAATAGATTATAGATCCTGGTACCATTGAAATCTCAGGTCCTTAACGTTGTATTTACTACAAATTTTATCCTTGATTGCAAAAGGTCAAACATTGTAAACGCAGGCCCACAATGGAATTTGTTCAGAATCATATCCTTGTATGTAAAAACTAAAAAGTGAAACTTAAGTTCAAAGCAAACCAATCCTAAAACAAGTCTGAGTCCGTGAACCGTACGAATGTGAACGTGTGATAGTTGCTGTTTAGATTAACTTATTCGTTATGGGCTCGCAAAAATAGGACGTTTTAGATAAATATCTGATCACGAATGGATTGGAATTGATCCCCAAAAACAGGAATAATTCTGATTACTGGATATTTAATGTTAGGATAATTGAAGATTATCCTTTTTTCTAGACGTTTTAAATTGTGGATAACTAAAAGGAAATCTAAACGAAGCCGCGTGACATATGAGCTACGAGGAGAGGATAGCTTTTGTGTCACATGTTTGAACTCCAAGGACCGCTTCTTTGGGGATAAACTAAACGTAGTTCATAGGAGCATGAATTGACCAAAAAAGAAATTAGAAAATAGGAAACAAACATAGATATTTCTTTTGAGGAGTCCAAATCTTCCAATTCTCAAGGAAGGACTTTTTGGCCGGTACTATAAATACGCGCTTTCCTAAAGCAACAAACTGCACCACCGCGCAGACAAGGGCATTTCTTTTCTTCTTTGATTTTGATCAGCTGTTCGTGCTTTTGGTTTGAGTGAAGATGACTATCCTCATTGAACAGCCTGCTCTTGGTACGTTAGATTTTGTCTCTCTTTCTTCCCCTTTTAGACGCCTTGTAATGTTTAATATGTTTCAAAGAATGTTCATCGTTGTATGATCCCATGATATATTTACTTTAGAATCGCGAGCTGAGGAACAGAAACGCCATGTTGATTGCAAGGAGTTGGTGTTGGACGGCGGATTTGTGGTGCCATCACCCATTTCAATTTCTGGATTTGAAGCACCGGAAATCAATTCATTTGGCAACTCATTCAGGTCTTGATTATTGACAAGTTCTTTTATTCTTCTCGAGAAAAAGTTGAGCCTTATTGTACCAGATTGGCAAAATCTAACACAGAATTTTCTACAGGGACTACAACGCCGAAACTGAACGGCAGAAGGGCGTTGAGGAATTTTACAAGCAGCAGCATATTAACCAAACATATGATTTTGTAAGAAAAACCTTTGAATACTTAACCAACAGCTCATAAGAATTGTCGTTGATCTGATGTGGATATATCTTGTCATGCAAATGCAGGTACAGAAAATGCGTAAAGACTATGAGAAGCTGGACAAAGCCGTTATGAGCATTTGGGAATGTTGCGAACTTCTAAACAGTGTAGTTGATGACAGTGATCCTGATCTGGATGAGCCACAAATTCAGCATTTGCTTCAGTCTGCTGAAGCAATTAGAAAAGACCATCCAGATGAAGATTGGTTACACTTGACCGCTCTCATTCATGGTATGTAACTACATTTATATCCTCAAACCCATTCTGATTAAAATTTGCTTGCTCAGAACATTCTAAAATTCCTCGCAGATCTTGGAAAGGTTCTCCTTCTTCCTGAGTTTGGAAGCCTACCTCAATGGGCTGTTGTTGGTGAGTGGAGCGTCTCTCATCCATATTTTTGGTTATATCTTTATTTCCAGAAAGAATTTGTAACCAAATTAGCCTTTTGCAGGAGACACATTCCCTGTCGGATGTGCATTTGACGAAGGCAATATTCATCACAAGGTCTTAATTTTTGCTTGAAACCCTTGGCTAGCCATCTTAGATAGGGTGTAATTAAGTAATGAACTGAGACTGAAAAAAGGTTCAAAATCCTTTATATTGCAGTACTTCAGGGACAATCCGGACAACGATAATCCTGCTTACGACACCAAGAATGGTATTTACAAGGAAAGATGTGGGCTGGACAACGTAGCAATGTCATGGGGACACGATGACTACATGTATATGGTAAGTGTCAGTATTGTAGTATCTTTCCGCACCTTATTATTTGGAAAGAAGGTGAATTACGATAGTTTGTAGTGTTATTAAGTTTGCCTAATTCGTTCCTTATAACCTGAAGGTGGCCAAGGAAAATGGTACAACCCTACCACAAGCCGCATTATTTATTATTCGATATCACTCCTTCTATCGTAAGTACTCTAGATCTTCTGCATGTACACTTAGAGGTTCAGGGTAAATATGTAGTTTGATTATTTCTTTATGATCACCCAGCTTTACACAAGGCCAGAAAATATACGCACCTGATGAACGAGGAAGATGAGGAAAATCTGAAGTGGCTTCATATATTCAAGTAAGCTTTATTTTATTTTTGTCTTCGATTAACTAGTTGATGACATTAATTATCAAACCAAAACTAAACTTTGGAACTTCACAATCGATGTGCAGCAAATACGACCTCTACAGCAAAAGCAAGGTTCTTGTTGATGTTGAAAAAGTCAAGCCATACTATCAGTCCCTCATTGATAAGGTCCGCAGTATAGGCATATATGTATTGATTTACCTGATGTTGAAGCTTTCAGTATCTGAAACGGGATTTCTTTTTTGCAGTATTTCCCAGAGAAGCTCAGATGGTAGAGTGCTTGTGGATGGATCGTGGGAGAATCGATGTCTAATACTAAAAATATTTGGTCGGGAGACTGCTGTTCCAGATTCATATAGGTATCAGCTACATGTGGGATCATTGATGTATAAATTTTACACACAGGAGTGACATTTTCTGGCGATATATGTATTGTTCTTTTTCTTTCCTCTTTTCTATGCTCTTGAATGGATTTAAGCCATATTGTAACTTTAATTTATTCTTCTTCGGCCTCCAGCAATACCCTTTTTCCCATATTAAACTTCTCCAATGGTGTCAATATTGATTAAGAAGTCCTTGGGGCTTTTCAAGGACGTAGATCAGAATAGGGATATCAATGACCCGGTCGGGCCTGAGGCGCTCCTGGCCTGACCCAACCCGACCATGGGCTAGGTGGCCCATGGCTAGACAGGCCGGGCCAACCCAGCCTACCTTATATTTTAAAAAAAAAAGTAAAAAAAAGTGTCATTTTTGAAGTTACAGTTGGGCCAACTACTTTTGGTTCGTGACCCAATTCAACTTGGGCTAAAATTGGGCCAGGTCAGGCCCAAATTAACATCCATATCGAAGAGAAACATGTACACTAAGCGCATTCGTTAAGCATAAGCAAAGCCGAAGGACTCCCCGCCTTCTTGTACTCAGATTCAATAAGAAGAATATTCTTCCTTGAACTTACAAAATTTCGTAAGCAAATTCAAATGTTGTTTAATGTAACAAATTTTGCATAATACCATAGTATCACAAATTAAGGGGAAGATACAAAAGTGTGCCACTTTATAATAATTATAGGTTACTAAATGATCTTTCATCCCTTCAGTGGAGTCTTTTAATTCATAATTGATGAACAATATTTTTATATCCCCTTTTGAAACAATACCTCATATTCCCCAATATAGTGAGGAATGAAAGTCATATCAATTTTCATTCCTCGTTATATTCTTTATAATTTATATTGTCATTCTCTCAAGTGAACCAAGAATACCCTAAAATCTCTCTTGTCATTTCATAACCTATATAATTGACAATCTAGATTAAAAAGTGATAGAAACCTATATAAGTGACTTATAAAGAAGCTAAATTTATATTATTTATAATACAAATTAAAAAGTGACAGTGGCAAGAGAAAAGCTAATTTTATATCATTTATAATAATTTATATCATTTAGAATCTAACGTAAAAAGTGATAGAGGGTAAGAGAAAAGTTAGGTCATTTTCATACAAGTCAACAAATTAGGTAAATTTATAAATCTAAAAAATGATCATTATAGTTTTTTTTATAATTCAGAAAATTTATAATTAAAGAAAGCCAAAAATGACAGTCTCTAATCCCAACCAAGGATACTTACAGCAACATGAGGAGCCCTAGTCCTGTGCCCCCCACCAAACAAACACAAAACAAGACCAAAACACGTCCAGCATCCACAAAGACCAAATTAAAGACTAGATTACCAACAATACAACCATTTCAAAATAAAACACTCAGACACCTGCAATAATTCAATCATTTCCAGTGCTCTTGCTTAGTCATTTGGAAGTGGCTCTCCGATGGAGAAAGTGCCAAAGGGATGGAGCTTGTAGCTTTGGATACTAATCATAGCTGCAAGGCCCTGCATTGATGCTTCCATTAAATAAAAGTTGATGTGTGATACACAATTGACGTTCTAACACCGATAGGCATACCTGCATAATAAATAATAGAAGAAACAAGAAAAAGAAAAACAAGCCAGCAACCTCCATTTACCTTCTCTCAGTGTTTAAGTTGAGCTATTTCAGTACTTGGAAGATCACTTTAGTAATAATGTTCCCCTCTTCCATAGCTGCATTTTTGAAGGTTATAAGGTTTCTTTCAGACCATAAGTTGTAAACAATAACAACAAGTACAATGAGGAAAATATTAAGGTCAATGTTTCTGTGGCCTTGGGGTTGGCTGAAACAATGGAGAATAGATTGGAGGTTGAGCAGGTGTGGAGTGTTGAGTTGAAAGTGGGTGAGGCAGTGTAACCACACTGATTTGGAGAAGGAACATTAGAAAAAGAGGTGGTTGGAAGACTCATTATCCAAGTGGCAGAGAGAGCAATGATTAGGGATATAAGTATAAAGGAGTTGATCCCTTGTCTGGAGCTTATTAAGGACAGCTAGCCATAAGATAAAGGCATACCTTGTGTGGGCCCCTTTATGCCACACTAAATTGTGCCAAGGTACTTTCGGAAGAGATGGTCTCAACAAGGTATATGCTGAAGTATTAGTGTAAATTCCTGTAGGGCTTGCAGTCCATTCTAGTTGATCCGACTCGGATCCATCCGGTTGGTATGGTAAAGGCTCGAGTGTACGAATGGTCTCAATTGTGGCACCTTGCCAACACCACATATTATCTCTGATAATGTCAGCTACTTTTGCAGTCATTGGAAGTTCTGACCCATTGCTAGCTCTAGGTGTTGAGAAATCCTTGAGGATACCGCTTGGGTGCCAAGGGTCCTACCATAAGAGAGTAGAAAATCCATTGCCTATTCTAAATCTGAAATGATTCCTAATAATATTTCTAACCTGAATAAGTTTCCTCCAA
This sequence comes from Erythroxylum citrifolium, assembly GCA_026284465.1. Classification (NCBI taxonomy): domain Eukaryota; kingdom Viridiplantae; phylum Streptophyta; class Magnoliopsida; order Malpighiales; family Erythroxylaceae; genus Erythroxylum; species Erythroxylum citrifolium. The sequence goes on along the minus strand of JANKOE010000205.1, from coordinate 17,825,783 downwards.
CTCCAATAACTATTATTAGTAGGTTGAGCACTCTAGAAAGTTGACCTTCTAAGAATAATTGAGTGAACCCACTTAACCCACAAAGCTTCCTTATCATTGAACAAAATCCAGAACCTTTTTCCTAATAAAATGTTGTTCTAAGTAGACAAATGGTTAAGCCCCAGCCCACCCTCTGATTTAGGTCTACAAAGATCATTCCACTTAACCTTTGAATGAGAGTTAGACTCAACCTTACCAGACCACAAGAAGTTCCTAAGTTTAGTCTCAATTTCTTTAATGACAAAGAGAGGAAGCAGGAACTGGCTAGCCTAGTAGACTTGAAAAGTGGACAAGACAGAAATTACCAATTGAATTCTACTAGCGTAGGATAAGGCTTTGTGGGTCCACTTGTTAACTCTGGCATCAGTTTTATCCAATAGCGGAATACAATCTTGCCTAGTCAATCTACCCGTTAAAAGAGGCACACCGAGATATCTAATAGGAAGAGTATCCCTTTTAAGCCTTGAAATGGTTTCCAATTGAAAGGGCAGAGGATCCACATCAGGAGACAAAAAGAATTGACTTTTGCTATGGTTCATTTCCAACCCAGAGAAAGAGGAGAAAGTATGCAAGCAGGTAAGCAAGGTATTCACCGAGATAAGATCAGCATGACAGAATAGTAACAGATCATCAGCAAACAAAAGATGGGACAGTTTAAGAGTCTTGCATCTCCAATGGAACTAAAATTAAGGAGTGGCTGCTATTGTATCATTAAGAGCCCTAGAAAACACTTCCATGCAGATGATAAACAGGTATGGAGAGAGTGGGTTGCCTTGTCTTAAACCTGATTTCCCACAGAAAAATTTAGTAAGAGACCCATTAATCAAGATAGAATAGGAGGGCGGGGTTACACACTCTTCAATCCACCTAATAAACATAGGAGGGAACCCTACAACTAGCAACACATTGAGGAGGAAGTCTCATTGAATGGAATCATAAGCTTTGGCTAAATCAATTTTGAAAGCATATCTCTTATGCTTATTAGAGAGATGGTAGTTCTTAAAGATTTCTTGAGCTAGAAGGATGTTATCCCCTATACGGCGATTTTTGATGAAAACACTCTGGTTTGGATTGATGAGGAGGGGAAGGATCGCTCTAAGTCTGTTGTATATGATTTTTGTGATCACCTTATAAATCATGTTACAACAAGATATGGGTCTATAATCTAACACAGTAGATGGTTGATTGGTCTTAGGGATAAGAGATATAAACATTGAATTAAGCTCTTTAAGGAGCCTCCCGTGTTTGAAAAAGTATTAGATTACCCTAGTGATATCATTCCCGATAACGTGCCAAGTATGTTTAAAGAAAATGCCATTAAACCCATCCAAGCCTGGGGTCTTATTCGGATTGAAAGAAACGAAGGCTTCCCTAATCTCCTGTGAAGTAACTTCTGCTACCAGATTAAGGCTAAGGTGCTCAGGAATCGGGTGAGGAAAAAGAGCGGACACATATTCACTTGAAGAAGCTAGGTCTTTCATAATACCAATAGACTCTTAAAAGAAATTTAGAAAATTTTTTTGAATTTCTTCGAGGTCAGTAATCCTATGGCCATTGCTTCCCAACAACGAGTGGATATTGTTTCTGTTCCTATTCAACAAAACAGAGTTATAGACGAATTTGGTGTCCCTATCCCCCTCTCGAAGCCACTTGACATAAGAAGCTTGTTTGTAAAAAGATTCTTGTTCATTTAAAGCCTGAAACAAATTGGTCAAAGCCTCATGTTCCTCAGCAGCTAGATGAGGCCTATTAGGCATGACTCTCATTTGATCTTGGATGGTATTGAGGGTAGCTTGACAAGTCACAACTTGAGCATTTATATCACAATCTGATTAGAGTTGAGAGATTTGAGAGCCTTTTTAACTAGTTTGAGCTTAGACACGACACAAAACATGGGTGTCCCTGGGATATGTGAGTTCTAAGCCTCTTTCACTATCTGGAGGAAATTGGGCTGAGAGATCAGGAACTTTGAAAACCTAAAAGGAGAGGGCCTCTTCTTAAGGACTGGTAAGGACCTTATCACCACAGGAGAATGATTTGAAATATTAGAGTTGAGGATTTCACTAAAGGTTCTAGGAAACCGAGAACTCCATTCCGAGTTGATAAGCGCTCTATCTAATTTCCTAATTATGTGGGATTCGCCATATTGCTTATTAGACCATGTAAAATTTGGGCCACTAGAGTTTAGGTCAAATACGTCACACTCCTCAATACACTTCCTAAAGTCTCTCATCTCACTAAGAGCCACTAAACTAAGAGGTTCAGCTTCATGTGCATACAAAATGGCATTAAAGTCCCCAATTATAAGCTAAGGTCGATTGCCAACTAAGGTTTTGGTATTAGAGAGGGTTGACCAAAGTTTTTCTTCTATGATTGGCATTATTCGCCCCATAAATGCAGGACACAAAGAAACCATTAGCACAATTTATAGGGGTCACCTCCAAAAGAATCGTCTGATCAGTAGTAAGAAGAGGGGCACACAAGTAAGATTTTATGAGCATTTATAGTTGCATTGTGAAATGTGTAAGCCTTTAAGTTATCAAAGTAAGTAAGCAAGGGTCTTTTAAGTTGTAAATTTTATTTATGAGTTGGAGTTACTCTTCACCTTGAACAAAGATTATAAGAAGGATTACTCTTTACTAAAAGACAAACAAAACTAATTGTAAGAAGTTTCATCTGTACCTTGTTGAAAGAGAAGTCTTTGTAGAATTCTAAGAAGTACCTGAAGACTTACTATGAATAAAATACCATATAAGCTTTGGCATAGAAAGAAATCAAAGATTAGTTATTTCAAAATGTTTGGTTGCAAGTATTATCTTAAATGTTGAAGATAACTTGGAAAATTTTGATTGAAAAGTGAATAAAGGTATTTTTCTTGGTGTTTTTTTAACTAGCAAAGCATACAAAGTGTTTAATAGGAAGACTCTTATTATTGAAGAGTATATACATGTTGCCTTAGATGAATCTAATCCTCTTACCTCCAAGAAAAATCTTGAAGATGATGATATAGATCTAACTAAGGATTTGGAGAAATTATCCCTTAAAGAGAACAAGAATGATCAAGAATGATGATTAAGTCACCCTGCAAGAGTAAATTATTAAACTTAGTAAGGGAGATAAGAAAGACACGGAACTTCCAATGTATTAAAAGTTTAAGAAGAATTACCTTCCGAATCAAATTATAAGCAAGTTCAATAAGGGGTAATTACTAGATCATATTTTAGAAATATATCACATTTTGATTTTATTTCTCAAATTGATCCTAAGACTATAGAAGAAATCCTTAGCAATGAAAGTTGGGTTATTGTTATAAATGACGAGTTGAATCAATTTGAGAGAAGTAAAGTTTAGACTTTAGTACCTAAACTAAAACACCACCAAATTACAAGTAGCAAATGGGTGTTTAGAAACAAATTAGATGGCTCAAGTATAATAGTAAGAAACAAAGTTATAATAGACTATAATTAAAAGGAGAACATATATTTTGGGAAAAATTTTACACCGATAGTTAAATTAGAGGCAGTTAGACTATTACTTGCATTTGCATCATACATCAATTTTTAATTATATCAAATGAATGTTAAAAAAGCATCTTTAAATGGATTTATTCAATAAGAAGTTTATATTGATCAACTACTAGGTTCTAAAAATCTTGATGCACCAAACCATAATCATAAACTCTTCAAATAGTTATATAGTTTGAAACAAGCTTTTAGAGCTTAGTAGGATAGGTTAAGTACATTCGTTTTTTAAAAATGATAAAAGCTATATTAGTGTGCTAAAGGATATAATTAAGAGGAAGGCATATATTTTTAGGAAATTTTTACAGCAGTAGTTAGATCAAAGGCAATTAGAATATTATTTATATTTACATCATTCATGAATTTCAATGAATTTCAAATTGTTTCAAAGATGTTAAAAGAGCATTTTTAAATGGATTTATTTAAAAAGAAGTTTATATTGATCAGTCACTTGGTTTTAAAAATCATTATGCACCTAACCATATTTATAAAATCTCCAAAACAGTATATGATTTTGAATAAGCTCTTAGAGCTTAGTATTAAGTACTTGACCTTACAATTCTATTCATTAAAAAGGATAAACAAGACATTTTAATTGTTCAAATTTATATTGATGACATTATCTTTGGTGCAAATAATGAAAGTATGTCTAAAGAATCTTCTAAGTATATGAGTTAGGAATTTGAGATGAACATAATTGGAAAGCTTAACTTCTTTCTTGGACTTCAAACTAAACAAATTAAGGAGGGCATCTTCATTAATCAAGCAAACACATTAAAGAACTACTTAAACATTTTAAAATAGATCAAGCTAAGCCATTGGGGAAACTTATAAGCATCACAACTAAGTTGAATAAGGATGAAAAAAAGAAGCAAATTGATGTTAAAATGTGTCGATTATGATTGGTAGTTTACTTTATCTTACTACAAGTAAGCTTTACATAATATTTTATGCGTGTTTATATGTTAGAATTCAATCAAATCCAAAAAGTCCCATCTTTTAGCTTTTATGTTTATACTTAGGTATTTGTATTGTACCATATTATTAGGACTTTAGTATCCTAAAAATATAGTCTTTTATTTAATTAGTTATTTTGATGTAGAATATGTTAATAGCCTTTTAGATAAGAAGAGAACATTTGATACTTGCACATTACTAAGCAATGCATTGCTTTCATTGTTTATTAAGAAATAAAATTCAGTTGGACAATCAATTATGGATGCCAAACATGTGGGAAATGTTAGTTTTTGTGCATAATTTTTTTTGGCTCAGATAATAACTTAGAGACTGTAGCATGGAACTTACAAAAGATACATATTATGTATGATAACACCAGTGCCATTTTCTTTATAAAGAATCCCATTCATATTCTAAAACGAAGTATATAGAAAATAAATATCATTTTATTATCGGTCATAAGAAAAATAAGGAAATAGAGGTATAATTTATTAATGTGATATATTGACTAGAATTTATTGATACATTACATTAATTAGTTGACATATTCATTAAACTAATGAGTAAAGACAAGTTTTTCATAATTAGGAGAGAATTATGGATGATTGATGAGAGTTCTATTTGATTTGGATCTCTTTTGGTGCTTACATTTGCCTTTGAGTGATATTTTATGAATTATTACGTATTTTTAATATTTATTTCGAGCCATTTTTGGATTAAAAACTTTACTCTCTAACTTATACATCACTTTTATGAGCTATTCACTTTAATTCACTCTCAACTTTTTCTTGTCGATAGTTAATCTCCTTTTTTATTACAAAGAGGGGGAGAAATTTAGTGATATTAGATTCAAGGAAGCAATTATTTTCTTGAATTTTCATTATGTGTATTTGATATTGATATTGGCCATTAGATATGTTTGGTTATTTATTTATGAGACTTTAATCTTCATACAACTGTTGATCATATTATATTTATGCTTAAATGATTTAAATCTCTATTAATAATTTTTGTGATGCATAGATTTATGGCAAGTTAATTGTTCATATTGTTTTAAGATAAAAAAATTCGCATACGCTTAAATAATAATTTCATTATTGATTTTATGATATCATAAAAATATTTTTCATTATTAAAAAAGGATAGATTATTAACCAAGGGAGGTTTCAATCTATACTTTTTATGATAACAAAATATAAGTATTACAAAAGACTTCATTTTTATATGAAAGCTATTTACTCATGCATAAATCAAGATCAATCCCAGTAAACAATAAAGAAAAGTTGGAAAAAATTTCTTTCAAGTGAAGAATAAAGCCAAGATAAAGGAAGATGAAGAATAATAAGGTTCTAAATAAAATTGTAGGGATTGTTATACTTTCTATATAGCTGCTTTGAAAATTTAGAGGCTCATCATATACAAGTGTATCATCATTTTAATTCATTGCTTAATTCTTTTCAGTTGTCAAGAAGAATTAAGGTATTAGTTTCCAAAAAAAATCATCTTAATCTTTAAAACATTCTTTCAATACATTTTGAGAATTCTTTAGGTTAAATCCAGAAAAAAAAAGTTTGATGATTTGAAGATAATAAAATTAAGATTTTAGATGTATTGGTTAACTAATATAGGTTAGTGGTCAATCAATGCATGTTAAAGTTGTAAAAAGAAGTTTATTGCAACTATATTGGTTAGCCAATAGAGTATATTAGTCGACTAATGTCCCAATATGATGCACATTGGTCGATAAATATGTAGTAGTGGTCAACCAATGCTTACAACAACTAATTTCTTTAATTAATACTTATTGATCGTTCTATATGCAATAGTGGTCAACCAATATACTAGAGCTAACTGTTGGAAACAACTAATTTTTATCTCTAACAGCTAGTTTAATCTCTTAAATTCTATAAATACATATTTTTTAAAATGATTTAATATGGAAAAATATTTGAGTGTTTTACAAACACATTTTAAAGAATTTTTTAATGAATTTGTTGCATTGTGAAGTATGTAAGCCTTTAAGTTTTCAAAGTAAGCAAGTAAAGCTCATTTGAGTTCTTACTCTTTATCTTAAAAGAAGACTTAAAAGGGTTACTCTTTACAAAAAGAAAAACAAGATTGATTGTAAAAAGGTTCATTTTCACCTTGTTAGAAGAAGAGTTTTAGTGAAATCCTAAGAAGTGTCTTAAAGAGTAGATGTAGGCAATGATTATTTATTAAACCACTATAAAATTAGTTACCCTTCTTACTTTTTAAATTACTTTATCATTGTGTGATTGATTTATATTGAATTATCTCCTTACATCATCATCTATTGATCTTTGTTAAATAGGATATATTAGATATAAAATAATTTTTAAATTTACTAACATCTAATTCACCCCCTTCTTATGTGCCATTAGGGACCAACACACTAATTAGGTTGGTAATCAATTTGTGACTTGATTTTCATAAAATCATTTCTTAAGTATTATAGATATTGATGTGAGTTTATATATTATTGGCCTTTTACTCAATAAGATTTATGATTTATAAAATTTGAACAATGCTCCACCTGTCGACTGGGCCCTTTTTCTTTTCCAGATTCATGATTTATAGAATTCTAGATGATGCCCCTTCCAAGGGTCTTAAAGGAAATAACTATTAAGTTTCTTTTAGAAGGATACTCAGTTGACCAAACCTATAATTTAGTAGACCATTCGTTTATCAAACAAAGGCATATTTAACTTATATTTTGACACATTTTTATATGTTTCCACTATTTCAATGAATCTTATCACCTTCCAAAATATGTAATCTTAATCATGCATGAGTTTGGTGAGTGATAAATGTTATAATGTGATTTATAAATTACTGTCTTCCTAAAGAGGATAATTGTTTGTACCATTATTTCTTACTTGATTTATTAAAACTTGTTTGAATTATTTATTCTACCCTAAAGGGAATTTATGATGTGAATTTAAGGTTTTGGTTTAACTTCTTATAAAGTATGTCTTAATTATAATCCAATGAGTATAGTAGCCAAAAACAATCTAATTTATCCTATTGAGACTTAGTTAGGAATAAACTTAAGGCTTAGAAGATTAATGTAAAGTTGGTCTTAAGGTTGACAATTTTGGATATGCGTCTTATTGATGATGAGCTTGTTCCTATAACACAAAAGAGCAATGTAGAGCATAAGGTTCACTTTTGTAAATGGGAAGAGTGAATATGCTTCATGGTGATAAAGAACTCAATTTTGCCAAACTTTAGGGGTGATTTGTTAGTTTAGAAAAATACCAAAAGGTCATAACATCTTTAAGGAAAGACTTGTTGAATGTGAAAATTTTGAGGTAAGTTAACTTATACATATGACTTCACTAAGGTAGACGAAGCATCTAGATGCGTTCATATCTAATAAGCTAATTAGCTTTAAATCCTTATTAAGATTCCTTATTGATAAATCATTTGTTGAATTCGTTAACTTTTGACTTAAATTCCTTAAAGACAATTTATAATGCCAAAAAGGAGGTTTAGAGAATGAATGAGTTAATATATGTATGTCTAAGGAGAGAAAAGACAAAGCATAATAAGGGTGAAAATGTGAAATTGATGATTAAATACTTTAAACATAAAAGAAATTTGGAGAATCAAAATAAGAAATGGAAAAATAACAACAGTTTTAAGAATGTTAGAGATATAGCCATTAGGCCATCTGATGGGTTAAGAAGAATAATGTCATATGCTAGCATTATGATAATATGGAGCATTTGAAGAGAGACTACTAAAAGTATAAGGCCTTTTTAAGAAGAAAGAAAGAAAATAAGTTAACTTTAAGATTTTACTTTGGTTTGAGTCATCTTTCATATATGTAACACTAAATAATTGGTGGTTAGATATTGATTCTTTAATTAATATTTCAAATACATTATAGGTACTAAGGAATAAGGCTAAGTGAAGGGGAGGTGAACATTTTCATAGGCAATGGAACTAAAGTAAAAGTAAAGTACATTGAAGACGTAAAATTGAAGTTTATTTTAAGTGGTAGTATAATGTCGAATAACATGACATGTGAATCATCTAAAAGACGTAGCTCAGTTTATCTTTTCAAATTTGATAAAGTTACATATACACTATTTTTTAATGAAAAAAGATTTCATTGTAGCTCAATTATATTGTCATTGGTGAATGTTTGTTGAATGATGGTCTTTATTGCTTATATTTAAAAGATCTTGGTAAATTTATTAGAAATGTTAAAAAACAATAAATTAAAAAGGGTTTAACTACGTAGAAGTCATTTATTATATAACGTAAGAGACTTGATCATAGTTTAAAGGAAAACAGCTTATATATAATTTATTCTATGATTATATTGATATTGCTTGTATAAACTGTATTAGAGGTAAATTCACTAAAAGTAAGAAAGAAGGTCTTGCTAGAAGTTGTGAATTTTTGGAGACTATTCATACAACTATTAATGAACCTTTGAGCCCTACCATTAATAAAAAGAAGTTATTTGGTGATTACTCTTAGTATAATTACATGTATTTCTTTAATAATAAGTTTGAGCCTCTAGAAAAGTTTAAAGTCTTCAAAGAAGAGGTTGAGAAAGAACTAAACACACCCATTAATGTTATTAAGTCAAATCATGATGGTGAATATTATAGCAGATATGGAGATTTTTGTTAAGAGAAGGAACATTTTGTTAGGTTTTTATAGGATTAAGACATAGTTACATACTACATTATTTCAGGTACTCCTAAAGAAAATGGATTAGTAAAGAGGCACAATTATATAGCAAAAGACGTGGTGAGGAGCATGATGGCGAGATCATTGATTCTTAAGTATTTATAGGGTGCAATACTAAAGATATCATTTTACATCGTAAATCATATTCCTAGTAAGTTAGTTTCCAATTCTTTTTTTCTATTTTTGACGGGTAGGAAGCTTAGATAAAACCATTTAAAAGTTTGGGGTTATCTAATTGAGATAAAAAAAATTATAACCTATTAGAAAAGAAGTTAGATCCTAGGACAATTCTTGGTTCTTTTTAGGCTATCATAAATATTCAAAAGGGTTTTTTTTATTGTCTTGGTTATAATATAAAAATTATAAAGGTGTTAGCTATAAAATTTCTAAATAATAATGTAAGAGAGATATCATTAAGGGTGAACCTTGGAGAAATTGGTAAGGTTACTCTTTTGTGACCGTAAGGTTATAAGTTTGAGTCACAGAAATAACCTCTTTGTAAAATATAAAGAGAAGGTTGCATACAATTGATGACCGTCCTTAACCTCACAAAATGGGGAGCCTTGCGCACTAAAGTTTGCCCTTAGATATCATTCAGAGCTTAAGTAGTTAAAGGGTCTAATCTAATAGTAGTTATTGATGGGGGAGTTATTAAGGTACTTCCAAAGATATGCAAGGATAAACTAAAAGCAACTGTAACTCGTAATTTTGGAGATAACATAGAAGTCACTAAGTAATTTATGGAAGCTATCTAATATATCATAAAGAGCTTTGAGGCCTGCACCTTTTGAAGATTATTTATATATAAGAGACGATAGTACCAACTATGTTTTAGAAAAGATATTTAGATCATCTTACTTATGAAAAAGCAATATGGAGTGGTCATTTTGATAAATGGGTAACAACTACAAAGGTGGAGATATAATCTATGGTTAATAATGGTCTTTAGAAGTTAATCGATATTCTAGATAAATTTAAACCCATAGGTTATAAGTGGGTGTTCAAGACCAAAAAATATCTTAAAATAAAGATTTAGAAGTTTAAAGTAAGACTAATGGGTAAGAGGTTCACTTATAAAGGAGTAAACCACAATGAAACTTTATCCCTCATCTTAAATAAGAACTCATTCAGGATCATTATAACTTTAATAATTCATTTTAATCTTAAGTTTTACCAGATGAATGTCATGATAACTTTCTTGAGTAATGGTCTAGCGGGAGAGATGTACATACAACAATTCAAGGGTTTTAAGGTAAGAGAAATGACCACCAAGGTAGCATATTTAGGAAGATGATTTACAAATCGAAGCAAGCATCATGATAGTGATATTTAAAATTCTATGAGACGGTCATCTTATTTTTTCAAAACACTTCACTCCTATATATACTCCAAATTCAATGGAAGCTAGTTTTTATTTCTAGTCCTTTATATGGATGGAATTTTAAATTTATATGTATACTCTTAATTTAATGGGAGCAAGAATGAGGTAAAGAAAGTAGAGATGAGTTTTATTTCTTATAATAGTATAGTTAGAAGTCTAGTGTATTCAGAGGTATGCATTAGACCTAACATTATCTTTGCAACTGCTATTCTTGATAGGTATTTGAAAAATTATGGTCATGAGCATTGGGTCACAATAAAGGAAGTGTTGCCCTATATGCACGAAACCAAAGACGGTAAACTAGTTTGCAAGCATGTAGAAAATTTAAAGATTAATAAATATATTAATATTAACCTTGGTGGATGTCTAATGATAAGAAGTCTACTATATGTTACATTTTCATGTTAATTAGAGAATTTGTATATTTGAAGAGATCTAAACACTATGTTCTAGGGACTTCAATTATATAAAACATTATAACTTATTATAGGGTAAGAGAGAATGCCAAGTAGTTGAAGAATTTCATCAAAGAGTTTATGATTCTTGATTTAATTTCTAGGGCTAACATGATTCGCTGTGATAGCTCATCAGTTGTACTTTTTCAAGAATAAAAATAATACTGGTGGTGCCAAATATGTTTAGCTTAAGTACTTTAAGTTTTAAGGATGAGTTGATGATGGTGATGTAGTTTGTCAATATATTGTCACTATACGCATATTAGCTAATTTGTTGACTAAGACACTTGAACCTACTAATTTGTATAGACATATAGGAAATATAAGTATTGTCACCTTATGATATTTTGATATATTAAGAGTCAGTAGTCATGTTACATATTTTATAGTACAAGAGATTAAAAAAATTATGGATTTTATATTTGTTTAATGTATTGTGATATTTGAGATACAAGCATATCACTATCATATTGTCTATGTATTTGTAATTTTTTTAATCTCAAGATAATAGATTCTTTATGGAAACAGATGATTTATTCCTTGATTGGTCTTAGTGGTCAATGTATCTTTATAGAGTGAGTCATCTTTTGGCGATTGATCTTTATATCAACTTGATAGTCTTTTTTAGGGGTTATGGTTTGTGTTTTCAATCCAAAATGTGAGTTTAATGTTGAATTGATGTAAGTATATATGGGTTATAATTTTATGTTTCACATATGCAAGTCACACTATATATTAGAGTTCAGTTAGTGAGTTGTTTAAACTTATGATTATAAAGACTTATGTGTGATTACAACATATTAACTTCCATAATTCATTATAAATGGTTCATTTAATTAAGTTCTTTATGCTAATATATTTTTCAAAATTATATGTAAACTTTTTAACTTTGTTTTTTGATGTAATCGAACTATTTTCAAAATATTTTCAATGAAAATATGAAATCTTAATTAATTTTACTCAAGTTAAAAACTGTTAGAATTTTTCTATATGAACTACAATCAATTAGTTTTTTGTTTTACAATTGAGTCAAATAAAGACCTATAAGTCCATTATTATATTTATGATTTTGTTTTGAACTTGATATTCTCAACATATTTATTAGGTATGATATGACTATTGTATAAGGTTATTAGGAAATCTTGATAATAAGGTTTAATTATTTAATTACTAAATTTAAATCTGTTTTGTTATCGAATAATTCTATATAAGTTAAAATTATATAGTGAAAAATAAAGGAGTTAGGTCATCTTTATATAATTTTAGTGAATCTACAAATATCATGAACAACAATTATATATTTTAATTTAGATATCTCAATATGTTTAGTTATTTATGTATCAATTATTAAAATGCATAAAATTATATTAAATGATCATATAATTATTTCATTTGATATTTAATTATAGACGTACGTAAGGCGAGCATAATCACAATGAATTGGGTTTAGCTTTTATTTAACACATTGATATTTTGTTTAGTTCCTTGAACACGTCGAGGGCATGTCACTTTCTTAAACTTGTGATTTTGAGTTAATAATATTGACATGGTTAAACAACACATTCACAAACCATTAAATTATGTCCACTAGTCTTAAGTTAATTCCCACTAGCTAAGGTCACTTATCCTAAGTTCTCTTCACCCTAATTATATCTATGCAATTATAGTTTTATAGCTGCATTTCAGCTTTCATCCATGACGCCAACCTCACTTATACACATGTAACTGCACTCACTTTGTTTCATTTGTAGAACATTTGTTGTCAATCTAATATATCACCATTGTGATATTGAGCTACGAGGCTTGCAACCTTTAAAGATTAATTATTTATACACACGAGACCATATCACCATCAATTGAAGATTAATTATTTATATATAAGAGACCATAGTACCAACTATGTTTTAGAAGAGATATTTGGATTATCTTACTTATGAAAAATCAATAAGGAGTGATCATTTTGATAAATGGGTGACAACTATAGAGGTGGAGATACAATCTTTGGTTAATAATGGTCTTTAGGAGTTAGTTTATATTCCAAATAAATTTAAACTCGTATGTTGTAAGTAGGTGTTCAAGAGAAAGAGAGATCTAAAACAAAGATTTAGAAGTTTAAAGTAAGATTTATAAGTAAGAGGTTCACTTAAAAAGGAGTGGAAGATAATGAAACTTTATCCCTTATCTTAAATAAGAACTCACTCAAGATCATTATAGCTTTAACAATTTATTTTGATCTTGAGTTTCACCAGATAAATGTGAAGACAACTTTCTTGAATAGTCGTCTAATGGAGGAGGTGTATCTACAACAATTCAAGGGTTTTAAGTAAGAGAAATGAACACCAAGTTAGTATATTGAGGAATTTTATTTATAAATAGAAGCAAAAATCATGATCGTGATATCTAAAATTCTATTAGATGGTCATTTTTTCTTTTCAAAACACATCACTCTTATATTTACTCTAAAATTAGCGGGAGATAGTTTGTGTTTCTAGCCCTGCATATGATTGGCAATTTAAAGTTTTGTGTATACTTTAAATTTAGTGGGAGAAAGAATAAGGTACAAAAAGTAAAGATGATTTTTATTTCTTATAATAATACATTTAAAAGGCTAGTGTATTCAAAGGTATGCATTAAACCTAATATTATCTTTGCAATTGTTGTTCTTGACAGGTATTTGATAAATCATGGTCTTAAGTATTGGGTTGCAATAAAGAAATTGTTGCTCTATATGCGTGAAACCAAAAATGGTCTACTAGCTGGTCCTATGGTAAAGAGAGCAATTCTAGAATTCTTATATAGGGGAAAACTATTAAAGGACATCAATAAAACTCATATTTGTTTGATTCCTAAATCCTCTTGCTCTTTTTCCTTGGACGACTACAGGCCTATTGCATACACCAACTTCCTTTACAATGTAATTTCTAAGATCTTAGCAAACAGGCTGAAGTTAGTCTTGGAGTCACTGATCTCTGATAATCAAAATGCCTTTTTACATGGTAGAAAGATTGGAGATAATATCTCTATTGTCCAAGAACTGATGAAATGGTATTAGAGGAAGGATTGCCCACTTACTTGTATCATAAAATTGGATTTCAAGAAAGTTTTTGACCGTGTGGAATAGGATTTTATCCTTCAAACCATAAGGCTCTTGGGATTCCCAAATGTGTTTTTCAGATGGGTTAAGGCCTGTATTACCATTCCATCTTATTCCGTTCTAGTTAATGGTATGCCAACTGATATCATTAAGATTGCAAAAGGACTGAGAAAAAGAGATCCCATATCCCCTTATCTCTTTATCATATGCATGGAGGTCCTAAGTCAATTGATTCTTTAGGAGGTGAGTAATAGCAAGGGCTTCAAAATTCATAGTAAATGTAAGAGGGTAGGGTTTATTAACTTATGCTTTGCGAATGACCTGTTGCTTTTTTCCAAGACCTATGATAAATCTATTGAATTGTTCATCTTGATACTGTCTTTATTCAAAAACCTTTCAGGTTTAAAGGTTAACCTTAGAAAAAGTCATTTCATTCTGGCTGCCAGTGCTACTATGATGGAAAATAGAATCTCTATAATCACAAGGATGTTAAGTCAAGAAGACTTCACTTCACTATTAATTTTGATGATAATCAAATAATAATAATCATAGAAGTGTGTGAACTATTTTGATGAGTTTGTTAAGTGCGCAGAAAAATATAAGTGACACAAATCGTCAACTTAAGACGATTCATGGTCAACACAAGAAGATTAAGACAGTCAACATAAGAAGATACAGAAGGTTAACATAAGAAGATCAAGACGGTTAACATGAGAAGATCAAGATGGTCAACATAAAAAGATACAGAAAGTTAACTCAAGATGATAGTTAAAAGTTTATTACGACAAAGCATCTTAGATAGACCAGACGAAAGCGCGACACCAGACGAAGCATAACACCAGAAGAAGCATAGTACTAGACGATGAAGATGAAAAATATTCTAGAACATCAATCAGTTAGTTAGTTAGAGCTAGTTACAGGACTCAACTAATAATAGTTTTTAGAAGATTCAAAAGGCAGATCTCTCAAGAAGACAGTTAAAGATTTAGGCTATAAATACTAGGTATAGTCGTAAAAAAAATAGATAACTACATACAATACAAGAGAGAAAATATGATTGTACAATACTTAGAGAAACTCTGTAATAGAGTGCAAAAAAAAAGAGAGAGCAAACACATCTGTAACATGAAGCTCAAATAATATCTTTCCAAGAGAAAGAAAGGCTAGAGCCTGGAGATGCTAAGAAAGTAGATAAAGAATACTTTGTAAGAGAGACTTGAAGAGGCTTTGCAAGGGTAGAAAAAATACTTGTAACGTTAAAGAGTATAGTGAAATCTCAAACAAACTCTGAGAACTGGACATAACCCAAGGTTAAGGGTGAATCAGTATAAATCGCGGTGTCATTATTTTTAACCCTATCTCTTTAATTTTATTGTTGATATAAGAACAGATAATAATTTTTGTGACTACATTACTCATTGATTTAAGTGAATTGTTTTGTAATCATCTGAATTTGTAAATAAATTCAAGAAGTTTTTTTAAGATTAAAATCTTTGACAATTTAACACAATTCAACCCCCCTTTTTGTGTATTGTATATATTATACGTGATTTCTATATTAACAAGAGATTTACTTCAGCTGGTATTAGAGCAAGGTTTCCAAGAAACACTGTTACAATGTGAGGACAACGACCCATGGATGAATCACATGTTTTTATAGACGAAGGTGCCTCGGTCACAAGACTGCCTGCATTCAATGGTGAAGATTATCATTATTAGAAGGACAGGATGCAGTTCTTTATAGAATCCACATATATTGATCTTTGGGATATCATTGAGAATGGTCCATATACACCAACAGACGATGAAGGCAATAGCATCTCTTATAATAAATGGTCATCTGATCAAAAAGTTCGCTTTCAGTTAAACTTAAAGGCCAAGTTCTTTTTAAGTTATGCTCTAAACAGAAGTGAATATGACAAGGTTCATGGATGCGAATCTACAAAGGAAATATGGGACACATTAGCCATTGCACATGAAGGCACAAATCAGGTGAAAGAAACCAAGATTAGTATTCTTATTCATCAGTATGAGCTGTTCAAGATGAAAGATGATGAGACTATTGATCAGATGTTTGGATGATTCCAAACAATTGTTAACGGACTTAAAGCTCTGGATAGAATCTACGATAGTCAAGATCATGTCAGAAAGATTCTCAGAAGTCTTCCAAAAAGATGGAGACCCAAACTAATAGCAATATAAGAAGCCAAGGATTTAAGTAAGCTAAAGCTAGATGAATTGCTTGGTTCACTAAAAATTCATGAAGTTGAGCTTGATGCAAAAGATAGACCCAGAAGACATAAATCTATCGCATTAAAGGCTGGTAAGAAGAATCAAAAGATACAGAAAAATAGAAGCACATCTTTAAAAGCAT
Source organism: Erythroxylum citrifolium (assembly GCA_026284465.1). Taxonomy (NCBI): domain Eukaryota; kingdom Viridiplantae; phylum Streptophyta; class Magnoliopsida; order Malpighiales; family Erythroxylaceae; genus Erythroxylum; species Erythroxylum citrifolium. The sequence goes on along the minus strand of JANKOE010000205.1, from coordinate 17,809,234 downwards.
TAAAGATTGAAGAAATCAAGAATGATGATGATAGTGAATCTGATCAAGATTCAAGTGAAGATGATGATGAACTATCCTTCATTTCAAGAAAGATTAGGAGGATGTGGAA
>JANKOE010000205.1:17587411-17603637 GCA_026284465.1 Erythroxylum citrifolium | reverse complement strand
TTCCATACCATTTCTAAACCATTTCTCCCTCAATTCACTTCATATATCTACCATAATTCACTCACATCCTAACCTTGTACATAAGTCCACAAATTTCAGCATACACACCCCCCCTTCATCCATCATTTTCTACATTCATTTTACTCACAAATTTCACTACAAATCATCTTACATATCTCTTTTTATATTCATTAAATCTTATCTAATCACTCATCAATCAACCATCAATTAACCAACAATTTACCCACCCATAAATACCAAACATACCTTCATGCAATTTAGTGTACAACCATCACAATCAACATTGATTTTCAGGTTCAGAGGAGACCTAACTAGTCTAGTTGAAGTAACTTCTGCATTTGGATATTGGTCAGTGTTGGGATCAATTGTACCTGCAAATATCTCAGTTATGTTTTATCAAGAATTGTGTCTTTCAACTGTCGTATATTGTACATGTGAATTTTGGAAATGTAATGACATTTGAGACTGTTTATGTTTGTCAATAAAATTGGAACAACATGATTATTGAAATGTTTTATGTTATGTGCGATAGATTAAAAAGTAAAAATGAATTGATTTAATCGTCTTAATGTGCCATTTTTGTAGAGCATGTTCCCGAATATCCTTCGATATGTTGGGTATATGCTTTATGGGAGTGGCATGTTACACTTACCATCTCTCTCTCTTTTTTTTTCCTGATAATCACTATTTTATTTTTATTTTTAATGACTTTAGTCACTACACATTGGATCTTTTCTTTAGCCTATAAATATTAAGCATTTTCTAAATTTCAACACTAAAACTTACGTTGAAAATTTATTTCTACCATCATTAAAACCTTTCAATGTGATAGATCTCCTAAACTCATTAAAAACACATTTGCTCATTATTTTGCTATGTATAACGTTACCTATTGCATCTTTTGTCCTCATACTTATTAACAAAATGGTCTTACAGAGTGCAAAATACATCATGTTACAAATATTGGCCTCACCCTCCTTATCTATTCCTCCATCCCCAAATCTTTTTGACATGAAATATTTTTCACTATTATGTATCTCATCAATTTGTTACCCACTTATATTCTTCACAATAAATCTCCTCATAAACTTCTTTTTCATAGCAACCCTTCCTTTCTCACCTTTGGGTCTTTGGTTGTACCTGTTTTTCCTTTTCAAGATCTACTCATCTTAATAAACTTACTGTTAAATCCACTATATCTATTTTTATTGGTTATGCATTCCACTACAAAGGCTATCACTGTTTTTTGAAACTGACTTTCCATTCGCCGAAGTCTTTATCCTTGTTCCTTCACCTTCTCCACCAACAATCACCTTACCTTTACCTGTTCCACGCCAACTACACTTAGTAACTCCTCATCCCACAACTTCATCTTTCCCTGTCCTCTATCCTCACCCAATGATCAATTGCACACGGGATCACACTTGCATCTCTCGCACCATCTCTAACTATATTACCTATTCCACACTCATTATCTCACCTTATCCTACTTCATTTACTCAAGCAAACAAATATCACCACTAGCCCTAAGCTATGATTGATGAGTTCAATACTCTTCATCGTAATTAAACATGGACTCTTGTTCCTCCACCATTAAATGCAACTGTTGTCAATTGAGAATGGCCTTTTCATATTAAGAGGAATCTTGATGTTATCTCAATTGTTGCAAAGCTCGTCTTATGGCTAAAGGCTATCACTAGGCACCAAGAATTGACTACATTGATACATTTAGTTATGTTGTTAAACTCACAATCTTTTGCGTTATCCTGAGTCTTGCTATCTCCCAGAACTAGTAAGTTCTTCAACTTGATGTCAATAATGTTTTTCTTTATGATCGTCTTCAAAAACATGTTTTCATGACTTAGCCTCTTGGATTTCAAGATTCTTAGCATCCTTTTTATATTTTTTGTCTTCACAAAGCTTTTTATAATCTCAAATAAGCTTCTAGGGCTCGGTTTTACGGATTAAATCAAAAACTTCTTATCTTCATTTACTACCTCCAATTCTAACACCTCCTTATTCATTCACACTACTTCCTCTCATACTACCTTCATGCTAATATATATGGATAATATCTTGGTTATATGTTCTTCCCCATCCTTCATCACTACTCTCATTTATGATCTTCACACCACCTTCCACATTAAGGATTTGGTCCCATTCATCATTTCCTTAGAATTAAGGCCACTCTTACATCCAATGGTCTTATTCTTACCTAAACTTATTATATCAAAAATCTTCTTACCCAAACTAGTCCTCACAATTCCATATTGCCACCCCTATCACTCCCACCTTTTGTTATCTAAAAACTATGGTCTCTCATTACCAGATTTGACTAAGTATTTTAGCACTGTTGGTGCTCTTCGATATCTTTGTTTTACTCGTCCAAACTTCCAGTTCTTTATCAACAAATTTACTTAATTTTTGTATTGTCCTATAGATATTCATTGGCTTGTGATCAAATATATTTTGTCGTATCTACAATTCACTCCATCTTATGGACTTTCTTTTAAGTGTTTTTGTTCTCTTATTTATAGGCCTATTGTGACGCTAATTAGGTTGACTGTTCTAATAATCATTGCTCTACCTTTGGCTACTGTATTTTTCTTGGTCCTAATCTCATTTCATCGAGTGTCAAGAAATGACCTACTGTAGCCAAGTCCAACATTGTAGTTCAATATTGCAGTATTGCCTTCGCTACTGTTGAGCACATACTTCGCTGCTGTTGAGCACTATTGTGAGCTTGAGGGGGATTAATAGCACATGTTATAATTATCTCAACTAACAGATTTTCTTCAATTTGTATATAATTAGATAAACTACATATCTCCACTTAATTTTATCTTATCATATACAAGCACACATTGCATATTAAGGCTGTAAATGCAAGAAAATTCTCATTATCGTGTTCTTCGCACATCATCATGCAATGTGTATTTTAAAGGATGATTCAATGCGTGGAATGAAATTGCAGTTTAATCATAACTTAATATGAAGTCAATGCAAGACTATCTTTAACAAATGTTATCACTTTTATAAATAATCCGAAACTTAAAATGAAAATGAAAAGGCCGAATTAATATATTATATTATATTATATATGTTTTCTAATAAAATTTTCATTTCCAAAACCTAGACATGAAAATAAATATGCATGATTAACACATTCCTCCTAGGAAAAGTTGAAGGCTAACATCCAATCACAAACCCTCTTAATTGCACGGTACAGATTGGGTGTGATGTGTCCTCCATAGCATAGACCAGCCCCTACGCCACAAACCATCTAAAGTGTTGAGCCCGAAGGACGCACACAGAAGTCAGAACTGTGACTATCTTCCCGGAGATCAGGCGGCTTACAGTCAACACAGCTTAGGGTTTCATACAAATCGGCCATGTTCAGAACAGTAGCTTCACGCCTAAGGTCTCTCAAGGTCAGTTACAGAAACTTCTCCAATTAAACCATTATCTTTATTCCAATCTTGGTATCAATGATTGTCCACTTCGATTTATGGAAAGCGTGCGGAATATGGTTCTGTAATATTAATTGATGTTACTTAGAATGCGGAAATGGAGGTTAGTGGAGTATTAAAAAATTGCTTCTGATGTTCTCATGTGAATAGGGTCGTAGGTTACCTGTAAGGTATTCAAGTTCGAGTGCAGTTGTGCGGCAATCATCCTCTTCAGGTGGTCTCTTCAGCTGGTTGACTGGAGAGAAGTCCAGTTCTTTGCCTCCGCTGGATTTCCCACTCCCAGGAGTTGAAGTCTCAGCCCCATTGCCTGATCATGTTGAGCCTGGCAAAACTCAGATCTCCAAACTTTCTAACGGCGTTAAAATCGCCTCTCAAACAACACCAGTATGTGTCACATTCTATCGAATATGCTTTAGATAATTCCGTGCCTTTTTTATGACCTTGTTTATTTTAATACCAGAGTCCTGCAGCATCAGTTGGGTTATATATTAACTCCGGTTCCATTTACGAGACACCAGATACTTTTGGAGCAACACACATGCTGGAGAGGATGGCTTTCAAGAGCACCAGAAACCGTAGCCATTTGCGTATTGTGAGAGAAGTTGAGGCAGTTGGAGGTAATGTGCAAGCATCGGCTTCAAGGGAACAAATGGGCTACACTTTTGATGCTCTCAAGACTTATCTTCCGCAGATGGTAGAGTTACTGGTTGACTCTGTTAGAAACCCTGTTTTCCTTGATTGGGAGGTCAATGAACAAGTATGATTCTCAATGTTGAATGATCTGATTCAGAGTGTAGTACATCAAAAACATTTGTGTTTTACATTAAACTCCTGCATAATGCAGCTTCAGAAAATGAAAGCGGAGATTACTGAAGCTTCAAAAAATCCTCAAGGTGTGCTCTCAGAGGGACTTCATTCTGCTGGTTTTTCTGGTGCATTGGCAAACCCTTTGTTGGCTACAGAATCTTCAATTAATAGATTGAACAGCACTATTTTGGAGGAATTTGTAACTGTAGGTCTAATCTATCCGTGCCTTTTGTTTTCATTTTGAAATTTGACTTCCTAAGATAAAAAGTTATCCTTGCTTATTCTCGTAAGTACTGACAATGTTAGCCTGGATTGGCTTTGAGAACATCAGCAAAATTACACAGCTCCTCGGATTGTAGTAGCTGCTTCTGGTGTTGAGCATGAGGAACTGGTTTCAATTGCAGAGCCACTTTTATCTGACCTACCAATGATTTCTAGTGTAGGAGAGCCTGATTCTGTTTACACTGGTGGCGATTTTCGTCGTCAATCTGATTCTGTGGTTTGTACCATTTTGTTTCAATTTTCATGGAATTCTTTGTCACTTATCATGTATGTTCACAATGGGTTAATAGTTATTCACTTCCCCTTCTAGGACCAGAAAATCCATTTTGCTCTCGCATTTGGACTACCTGGCGGCTGGCACCATTTGAAGGATGCTATGGCATTGACAGTTTTCCAGGTTTGTTCCATTTTATTTCTGTACAGCTCCATGACCATAAACATTTTAGTTTCCACCGGTTCATTGTGTTGTGTCCTCTCTTTGACCATAATTTTGCCTTTGATGTACCATATTTTCTACCAATTTAGATGTAACTAAATCTTATTAGTACCACTATAGATGCTAATGGGGGGAGGTGGATCATTTTCTGCCGGTGGCCCTGGGAAAGGAATGTACTCAAGGCTGTGTAAGTCTAAATATTCTTGATCCTAAATGGTACAGTTAATCTAAGATTTTTACCCTTATTGCAAGATACGATATATCTCCACACTGAGTTTATTTATTAACATGACATTGACACACATCTAAGTACTATTCTTCTTTGGTTATTGCTTAGTTTCATGATTCCAAGCTATTGAATTCCTTTTCTTTTCCCTTCTAGGAGTTTTTAACTCTTTTTTTTTTTAATATGTTTGACATGGGGACAGATCTTCGTGTATTGAATGAGTATCCACAGATTGAGTCTTTTATAGCGTTCAACGAAATTTACAACCATACCAGCATTTTTGGTATCCAAGGCTCCACTGTAAGCTACCTCCTTGAACACCTTTTCATACTGCATGATCTAGTTTCTGACAACTAACAAGGCTTCTGTTAGGCTATTTGTTGCTGAAATCTTTTTCTTCATATTCTTCTTGGAAATTCCTCTCAGCATTTTGTTTGTTTCTTTTATTTTTAATTAATGACATCTGCAACAGCATATTGGCTATTCATTTCAATTTTATATTGAATAATAGAGATTACAAATAGATGGATATGGTTAGTGAACTGATTTGGACCTCATGAAGGGTAACTGTTATATTGTAATGTTTAACTTTCAAGATCTGTGTGGTTCAAAATCATATGCTGAAGAAGAGGCTTGCATGTAAGGTTTTTGTATTCTTATGCTATGTCAGTCATATGAGTGCTATAAAAGAGACTTATGTTTCTTGGTGCAGGGTTCTTATTTTGCAGAGAAAGCCATTGATATAGCAGTTAATGAGCTCATTCAAGTTGCTACACCTGGTACAGGTTTGTTGCCCCACTTTTATCATGGTGTCTTCCACCGAATGATTGGTCTTTCTACCCTGATACTGATTGTTTTTAGTGTTGCTTTCTGAACAGTTGACCCAGTGCAGTTATCTCGTGCTAAGCAGTCAACAAAGTCTGCCATTTTAATGAATTTGGAATCCAGAGTATGTAAAATTGTTCCTTTCATTTGTTAATTGTATATTGATGAATTCTAAATGAAGCGATTTATGTTTGAACTTGAACATTTGTACTTTATGAAGAAAATTGAGGGAGACTACCAGCAAAAAATTTGTAGACTTAATACCGCTAGTAGACACAAAATGGGGTGGAAAAGTGCAGGTAGAAAGCAAACCTGGAGTCAAACTAGGATAGAGGAAGAGATAAGAAGATGCATATAGGTGTGAATTATGGTCAATAGAAACCTAAAGACGAGATTGTGAAGGTAGCATGAGCTGCAAGTGGCTGGGGTTTACTTAGTTGTTGGCGAAGAGACCATCAGCAATAATGTGCTTATGCCCGCAAGTAGGACTACATCTATATTTCTCAACTATATTCAGAAATGTGGATGTTTATGGGAAGCAATACCTAACCAAAAAGATGCATACCTGATAAATTCTGGAAGAGTATCATTTATTAGAACAAGGCAGAGATTAAACATTCCTGGAACTTTCAAGGATAAAACTGAGTGATTATAATTAGTTTACGGAATGTATTTCAGTTCTTGATCAATATAGTTTCTTGTAAATCCATTATGGAATGGAGAATTGTGTGTTCTAAACGGAGAATTGCTGGTGGAATTTTATTTGAGTAAGATTCCTGTTAGACTACAGGAACTATGGCAAACAGCATCTAAGCAAGCCCTGGTGTTTGATAAAAATATTGGTTAATAATGAATTATGTCCTAATGAACGAACTCATAAGAAATGAGAATCTGAAGATGGAATTGTGGGAACAAAAGAGGTTGTACAAGGAATAAAGTACATTCATGTCAAGCTGGTTTTGTCTCCTTGAATATCAGAGACTACTGCTTACAATGGACCTGCTCTAACCAATGTAGTTCATGGTGGGTACATTGGTGAGGAAAAGTGACAAACTAAAGTAGGAGAAAGAAAAGAGGACAGGAAGGTCTAAAATGATTCGTGAGAGGGTGATCTAGATGTACCCTTGCTATTAGGTATTTCTGTTAAATAACACCTAACAGAGCAAAATGGAAAAATAAAGATGTGGCAGAGTTTGTTTTAAAATTGTCAACTTACATCTACTTTTGTTTGCTCCAGATGATTGCTTCTGAAGATATGGGTAGACAAATCTTGACCTATGGTGAGAGGTATGTTCTGATGTGTAACCTTCTGTTACCATGCCTATTAACTCTGCTTGTTCCAAAGGCTTTATGAACGAGTAATGTGCAACTCAAACTTCAACTCTTTCACATTTGTTGACCATTCTGCCATCATGTTGTTGGTTGTGTTTGCTGTGCTATGAGAGGCAAGTTATTGTTGTACTTGAATCTTTGCCAGAGTAACTAATTGTCAGTGCTAGTTGTTTACAATTGCATGCTTGATTTTTGCAATGAATGTCTCTCATCTATGTGGTTTATCACGTTTTGGTAGTAATAATGTTCCATCATGTCATAGGAAACCTGTGGAACATTTTCTGAAGACTGTAGATGAACTTAAATCGGAGGATATTACTTCAATTGCTCAGCGGCTTATTTCTAATCCTCTTACAATGGCAACATATGGAGATGGTATTGAACATGCAGCCAGAATTCTGCGTTTTCTTCCTCTACAATTTATTTGATAATTTATGTTTTCTTTCACTCTATTGTGTGCAGTCATTAATGTCCCCACCTATGATTCCATCAGTCGCAAGTTCAAATCGAAATGAAACATTTTTCTCATATCAGACTGGATGTCTCTCTGGAAGTGAATTATTATTGTGCATTATCGAAGCTTCAAATTATTTTGATATAGCCGAAGGAATCAAAGAAACTAGCATTTAGGTCAATAAATTGGGTGATCCCTGGCATGCATGGTTTTGAATAACTTATGTCCGGTGCCTTTAAGAATCCAGAGTGATGGGTTTCACTTTCATATTTTGTATTTTATATATCTATGATATTTGAAATGCTGTAGGTCTACCATTCATCCAATGTTTTGCCTCATGAGTGTCCGAATATTGCATTTTGGGGTTTGAATGAAAACTGTAACTCCATTTAAATATTACTTGAATAAAAATGTAGTTTTAACATTTAGAACCTATGATATACATTGTTGACTATATGTAGTCGCTTCAAGAAACTGGAAGTTTAGAGGAAATAATTTGATTGAATATGGAATGGAAATATAACTATTGTTATAAGCAATCAGAAATGTCGAAATGCCCGCGTGGAGTGATATCGTACGTGTTGTTTTGCTTGAGTTGTCGCTGGTGATTTTTCAACTTATAAGCAATTGCCTTTAACTGTGGCAGGGAACTTGTTATTGTGTTAGATTGAAAAAATAAAGATGCGGAAAGTTAGGATGTAAGTGGTTTTTTGTAATTCGTGTTTTAGAAAGGGAAGTAATTGTAGACTTGGTGAGTTTTCTCATTGGTGTTCTATCTTGTACATTGAGTGAAGAGTTAGAATCTCTCCGTTAGAGTTGGTAGAATAATGAAAGCAGTTTAGTGACTTGTAGAAAGTGGGTTATATCCAACCATCTAAAGTTACTTATCTCCAGTGTTGTTCGCGTTGCTGATTGTTTATTAAGATTTGCTTGCTTGAACTGTGCCTTGCAAGGATGATGAGCTCTTGTAACGATAAAGATTTGAGATGTTGAGATCAGAAGGGCACCCTCCCTACTATCCGTATTCTTGAGGTATGTAGGTCAAATCTAAGTTTCTAAGGATCATGGTTTTGGATTGTATTTGTTCCGATGGAGACTCACATGACCAGAAATAATGGCTTTTGGGTATACTGATCTAGATCAATAGTTTGCGAATTTTTAGCAGCTCGTATTTTGGAACTTTCAGTTGGAAAATAAGATTTCGGCAATACGATATGAAGCAATATTCTCAAAATGATCTGAAGAGATGAACGGATACTGATGAGTGGGATGAGCATCATTTTCATTTGTCATAAATGTCTGTCTAAGTTGAGGATATCAAAACACCTAAATGGCCAGTGTTAGATAGACATAAATTGGATCATGCCATGACCAACAAGCACCAGGAGTCATACCCAACTAACATTTCAATATCTACCTATTATCCATGTAATTCATTGTCAATTGCACATTCTCTCTTCTAAAACAATCATTTTTCAGTTGGTTAAAACTGATAAGCCTTCTATTTCTTCTACATATTTTTCCACAATTCTTCCACAGTTTCTCGTTCTTTTCCAAGATATTGGATAAGCATACAAAATATTCGTAAATATAGAGTTGATATATATATATATATATATATATATATCTTCATTGCTAATATATACAAGCGCTAATCTCGACAAAAGATGCTGATTAGTTTAAAGATTTACAGATAGCATTATAATGTTATTGTTAAGAGATTGGGGTGACCCATGACCTACGGGGTGACCCATGACCCACTAAACCCATTACTTAAAACTCACTCACACCACAAATTCGAGATTGAACCATACGAATCTTTCTGTTTTACTTCTTTTCATTGTGTACAGAATACTAGAAGCTTATACTGTAACAGAATCCACAACACAGTAGCTAATAGCATTTCTTTATGTCTAGTATAAAATCCCCATCTGTATATATTTAGACTATGATGAAATAAGAAATTTATTCATCAACGTAAACCTTCTTTTTATGGTATCAAAGCCAAAGGTCTTATTCAGCTTACCCTAACTACCAAAATATCAAACATAGCAAATAGTGATACCAGCAACCCTAATCTTACACAAAAACTCAGACCTAGAAAAGTATTTCATGACAAATATTGATCCCTTTTTAATGGCAACAACTATCTAACTTGGAGCAAATCAATGATGATAGCGCTATGTGCTAAAGACAAACTTTTCTTCATAGATGAAACATGCATGCAACCAACAGAAGACAGGAGCCTGCTTACCAGATGGAAAAGGGTAGATTCCATGGTCAAGTCTTAGATACTCAACTCCATGGTCAAGGAACTTGGTGATGCCTTCCTTTCATTCTCCGTAGCTAAGGAGCTTTGGGATGAACTGAGAGAGAGATTCGGTGAAGCCAACAGACCACTGCTGTACCAAATAGAAAGGGAAATCAGCCTTTTTAAGCAAGGTAATCTTACCATTTCCGCATATTAGACAAAGTTAAAGAAACTTGGGATGATTTAGCTAGTCTGAGTCTAACACCTACATGCACTTGTAATGTTGCTAAAGCAATTACTACCAAGGAAAACACACACAGATTAGTGCAATTTTGGATGGGCTTAAATGAAGATTATGAGCATGTAGTAAACCAGGTCATGTTAATGGAACCTTTGCCCATGGTAAATAGAGCATTCGCCATGATGCAAACTGTGGAAAGACAAAAGGCAGTAAGTGCCAGCACTGATAGTAACCTGAATGTAGCTATGATGGTGAGATAATCCAACTCTAATGCCAAGAAAGAGGGCAAAAACAACAACAATAATGGCAAAAAAACCATTCACTAAAAAAGAGGATAAGTATTCTGAAAAGTGTGAGAAAATAGGACATACCATAGAGACTTGCTTCAAGATCCACGTTATGCCTGACTGGTACAAGGAACTGACTGGCCAGAAGAGTAAGGCCAACCTAGCTATGATCAGTGACACTCCTATAGACACACAACAAGAACCTAGTGCGTATACCAAAAGAAGTGGCCAAATTTCACAAGGCTTAGCTACCTTCATACAACAGGAGATATCTAAAGCAATCAAAGGGAAGGCCACAGGAGAGGTAAAGTTGGGTGGGCTTGCAAATTTTGCAGGTAATGGCACAAATTACAATAATGTTCATAGTGTAGAAAATGAATGCATATGGTTGATCGATTTAGGTACATCATTACACATGGTTACAAACCTAGATTTCTACCATAGGCATGAAATAAACAACATATATGAGCCTTTTACACTCCCAAATGGCACAAAACAGCAAGTGAAACACATATGCCAGACTACCATTGGTGACAGAATTACCTTGATGAAATTTTGCATATTCCAAATTTTTTCAAAAACCTATTCTCTGTTAATAAACTCACAACACAGTATGATATTGTTGCAATTTTCGTATCTAATAGTCTGTTTTTGCAGGACCTACAGACTAATAATGTTACTATCAGGGCTAGAAGTGGACTGTATGAGCTAACAACAAGCAGCCTATTACCCACAGGGACTTTGACAGGTTCTCCTCCAGACTTCTACAGAACTGAGAATGTTGCTTTTAGTGCTTCCATTCCCTTTAATGTTTGGTATAGTAGGTTAGGACATGTTTCCAAGGAGAAAATGAGGCATATCAATGAAATCAAGTTTTTCAATCACAACATATCTGATTGTCAAGTCTGTCCTATAGCAAAACAGCACAAAAAATCCTTCCCTAAACATAAAATATGAACCACTAAGCCCTTTGAAATCTTACATATGGATCTATGGGGATCTTACAGGGTACTTACTCTAGACGGATCACAGTTTTTTCTAACCATTGTAGATGACTTCTCTAGAGCCACCTGGACTTTTTTGCTCAAACACAAAGATAGAACACAACCCACCATAACACGATTTTTCAAAACCATTGAGAAACAATATGATACAAAGGTCTTAAAGATACAAACAGACAATGGGACAGAATTCATAAACTATGAATCCGGAAAATGTTTTGCAGAAATGAGAATAGTACATAAGAAAAGTTGTCCATACACTTCACAATAAAATAGAGCAGTGGAGATAAAGCACAAACACTTACTACAAATAACAAGGGCTCTGCTATTTACAACAAACTTGCCTAAACAATATCAGGGAGAAGCCCTTCTCACTGCTACTTACATCCTAAGCAGGATCCCAATCAAAGCCCTACAATGGAAAACACCATATGAGATGCTATAACAAAGAAAACCAACCTATGAACACTTGAAAGTTTTCGGGTGTCTATGTTTTGCCCTAGATAAAACACCTAACAAGACAAAACTGGATCCTAGATCTTTGAAATTTGTTTTCCTTGGATATATGCTAGACTACAAAGCCTGCAAAGTCATGGACATTGGCACAAACAATATTTTTAGTTTAAGAGATGTAACCTTCCATGAAAAAACTTTTCCTTTTGCCAATACACAGACCGACTCTGAACAAAGACCATTACCACTGTTCCCTTACAACACAACAGATGATGATGCAGAAACATTAAGTGACATACCAGGGTCATCAAGCATACAACATACAGAAGACACACCATAAACCACAGAAACACTACCACAACCCGACAACATCACCAATCAAGAAACTACCACAAACAACAATGTGAGAAAGAGCCAAACAACACACACCACACCAAAATACCTCGATGATTATGTCCACCAAGCCTTTGCTCATCATTCCACTTCTGTCCCTGATTTTGCTAATATCACTTTAAAAGTCTTTGGTCCTGCAAGAACAGAAGAAGACAAGGATTCAAACTACTAGGTTGTGCATACACAAAGCTACAAGGAGTTTATAGGTAATGTTTGTACTACTTTTGAACCTTTGTCTTATGAGATAGCAAGCAAGTCAAAGGAATGGGTAGACTCCATGGATGCACAACTAGCAGCCCTAGAAGAAAATCAAACTTGGGTTTTGACAAAGCTACCTAAAGGGAAGCGAGCTATATCATCAAAGTAGGTATACAAAGTGAAATACAACCCAGATGGCACTGTTGACAAACTAAAATCAAGACTGGTAGCAAAAGGCTTCAACCAAAGGGAAGGAGTGGACTATTCAAAAGTGTTCTCTCCTGTAGCCAGGATTATGACGTTCAGAACATTCCTAGCTTAGCCACAATCAGAAAATGGCCCATCCTACAGTGCGACATAAATGATGCCTATTTACATGGCCACATAGAAGAAGAACTTTATACGTTACCACCACAAGGTTATAAGAAAGCTAAGATAGGAGAGGTTTGCAGATTGATAAAGTCCATTTATGGACTCAAATAGGCGGGCAGACAATGGCACAAGGAACTGACCACAAAACTAAAGGGATTAGGCTTTGATAAAGTAGAATCAGATCATTGCCTATACACTAAAGGTCAAGGCAACAGCTTTATTGCTATCATCATTTACGTGGATGACATTCTCATCACCGGAGCAAAGGAAGAACATTTAAACACTATCAAGCATGCCCTACACAAAGAGTTCACAATCAAAGATCTAGGGTATGCTAAGTTCTTCCTAGGAGTCGAAATAGCAAGGTCAGAAGAAGGGACGGTACTCAACCAAAGCAAGTATGTAAGGGACATTTTACAAGAAACAAATTTACTGGACTGTAAAACATGCGTAACACCCATAGTTCCAGGAAGGAAACTCACCATTGACGAAGGTGAACTACTCAAAGACCCAGAAATCTATAGGAGAATCGTGGGCAGGCTACAATACTTGAGCTTCACAAGACCAGACCTCACCTACATAACACAACAAATAAGCCAATTCATAAAATCACCGAGACAACCTCACTAGAAGGCTGTAAAACAAGTTCTTAAGTATGTCAAATGAACACAGAACCAAGGCCTTTTCGATGCATCAAATTTGAACTTACGACTCACTGCTTACTCCAATTCGGACTGGGCAACTTGCGTGTTTAACAGATGGTCCTTGACTGGTTTGCGTTGTAACACCCACATACCCCCTGGAAGGATATATGAATGCCACACAAAACAATACAAATAAATCAAAGCATACGAAAAATTCCAGTAAATAATTCAGGCAAGCATACATTAAATTACATAATACTTAACACAAACTCGCTAAAAAATCCAAACCAAACTGAAGTATCATTGTTACAAACTTACAAACAAATTCACATATACATATTAGATATAAGCCCCAAAGTCAAACAAAAATTTTTACATTATTTTCAAACTAACACTCAGACTTCATTGGCCTTTGCGGTTGTCTTGTCCCAGCCTTTATAAACGTCGCTCAGAACCTACACAGGACAAATCTACCGTGCTAAGTATATAGCATAGTGAGTAATAACTAAACTATGCGTAATTTGACAATTAAATTATACTGAATCACATTATAGCACAAGCAAATATTTAAATTTCAGAACAGTTGCATAGTTAGCAGAACTGAGTATCAAAGACGACACAATCCCTTCAGTTCAAAACATCATTTTGTTTATTTCAAAATCCAACATATATCAGAATACACAATCAAATGACTGCTAATCCGTCAACAGAAGTGGGTAATTGGACTTAAACAGAAGATACCATAATTGGTATCATATCACAGAAGAGACTTATGTCTCAATAACAGAAGACACCAAAGTGTCAGACACTGAAGTATCACAGAAGCAGCTGCCGACCCTTCTAGGCATGCCTATTTACCCACAACTAGAACTCAATATTTTTAAAACAAATCAAGGTCATTTCAGACATTTTATGTGCAAAGCAAGTAGTCAATCATATTCACATGCAAGTAACACTTCCAATGATATAAACATGCTTCGAATGCCTCGGACAATCATTGTCCGGAATTTAGAACACAATCAGCATAAATCAAATTCAACAAGCAGAATAAAGTAAGGTAAGTAGCACTTCAATATCACATTCGTCAATCAATACCTCAGACCTTCATGTCCGGAATCAGTACATAAATCAGTACACATTCACCAATATCAAATTCAATTCAGTAATAAACAAAACAAATCAAGGTGAGAACATCTTAGGTTACTCACAAAAGTTACCGTCTAAATTACTTACAAAAGATCCCTGTTTGCTTATTGCCTCGAAGTCCCGGCAATATCTGGAATATATTGCTTTAAGGGTTCCTCTAAAACATTCAATACAAACATATATTACTATTGTGCACAATTATGAATTCAATTATGCACATTTATGTATGCTGAACATGTATGATGCATGTTCATGTCAAAAATCGGGGTTTCTTATCCTTAATCTTATCACATTATCAATCATGTGAAATCATACTCAATCCCTTAATCCAGATTTATTTCACAATCCACCTTAGGTCTACTTTGCTCAATTATTCTCATCAGGAAAGTTAGGTAATTGGGTAATACTTCCTTCTAGAAAGTTTTCCCTCTTTGTCTTAGGTTTCCAATGATACAAAGTTCATCCAATTTGGTTTAGTATTCAATGAGTTATGCATAAAAAACCACAGACTGTATACATTTGACATTTTGACTAATGCATGATCATGCCTCCAAGTTGTACACCTCATAACTCTCAATTTCAATACCTAAAAATTACAAACTTTATACCAATTTTAAAGCTAAGATAATAAGCTTCAACTTTGGTGAAGACACCTCAGTCTAATTCGGCCTAAATCAATACAGCTTATTCAAAAATCACATGATATGATTTCTGTCCTTGGTAGTACTACAGCCTAAGTTAAGACTCAATTTCATGCCAAATTTTGAAAATCTTATAGACAGAATTAGAATTCATCTTCTTCAAGAAAGTTGTAGAAATATGTCTCTAGTTTAATATGAATTAAGAACCAACTCATTTGAAGATCCACAGTTCAAGCTATAATTGAAATACCAAAGCAAGTTCAGTGAAAACACATCCTTTCTTCTAGCTTTTCCATAAAATAGACTTTCGGGTCAATGTTACACAGTCATTTGACAATGAAAATGAAGAATTTATGCCAAACATTCTTCTACACATTTGTTCCTTTATGACTTAAGTTGCTATCGACACTAATTGTATGTAATTTGGATCAGTATTTTGAAAATTATCCCCACATGACTACAGACTGTTCACAAACAGTGACAGATTCCAGATACTCAACTTCAAGCCAACTTTTGACACACTTAGTGATATAAATCAAAATTGATGCCTTCATGAAAGTTGTAGATATAATTTTCTAGTTTAATTAGAATTTAAATTCATCCAATTTAGATACCTACAGAGCAAGATATGTCTAAAATACCAAAACTTGTCCAATTGAACTACTCATCCGAACCAGTTTCCAACATCAATCATAGAATCACAAGACCTATTTATTAATGAAATAACTTACAAAGATGATGATCCA
>JANKOE010000205.1:17566105-17587311 GCA_026284465.1 Erythroxylum citrifolium | reverse complement strand
GTGATAGCCTAAGCACATTTTCAAGAGGAGTTTCTATCATTTGATTATCAATTGAATTTAGTTTGTTTCAAAATCCCCAAAAATTCAAAAAAATTCTTTTACAAATTCTTCTTCAATTTTAATTACTTTCCTCAATTTAGATCAACAAACCAAACCCCCTTTTTATCAGCTTTAATTGCATGTTATTGACTTTAGGTTAGCTTTTAAACCTTTTTCATCGGTTCCGAGAAGTGAGACGACCCGAGGTTGCACACTACACTGCAATCCTTGGTATAAATTTTTTTTGACCGGTTCCTGAGGATCGATTCTAGGATCGAACGACAAGCTACGATCAAGTATCATTGTTACAAACTTACTAACAAATTCACATATACATATTTGATACAAGCCCAAAAGTCAAACCAAAAATTTTACATTATTTTCAAAATAATACTCATATTTCATTGGCCATTGTGGTTGTCTTGTCCCAGTCTTTATAAAAGTCGCTCAAAACCTACACGGGGCAAATCCACCGTGCTAAGCATATAGCTTAGTGAGTAATAACTAAACTATGTGTAATTTGACAATTAATCATACTGAATCACATTATAGCACAAGCAGATATTTAAATTTCAGAACAGTTGCATAGTTAACAGAACTAAGTATCAAAGAAGGCACAATCCCTTCAGTTCAAAACATCATTTTGTTTATTTCAAAATCCAACATATATCAGAATACACAATCAAATGATTGCTAATCCGTCAACAGAAGTGGGTAACGGGACTTATACAGAAAATACCATAATTGGTATCATATCACAGAAGAGACTTACGTCTCAAAAATAGAAGACACCGAAGTGTCAATAATAGAAGACACCGAAGTGTCAAACACCGAAGAGTTAATAACAGAAGACACTAAAGTGTCAAACACCGAAATGTCACAGAAGTAGATGTAGACCTTTCTAGGCATGCCTATTTACCTACAACTAGGACTCAACAGTTTTAAAACAAAACAAGGTCATTTCAGACATTTCATGTGCAAAGCAAGTAGTCAATCATATTCATATGCAAGTAGCACTTTCAATGATATAAACATTCTTCGAACACCTCGGACAATCATTGTCTGGAATTTAGAACACAATCAGCATAAATCAAATTCAACAAGCATAACAAAGTAAAGTAAGTAGCACTTCAATATCACATTCATCAATCAATACCTCAGACCTTAACACGTCCGGAATCAGTACACAAATCAATACACAATCATCAATATCAAATTCAATTCAGTAATAAACAAAACAAATCAAGGTGAGACCATCTTAAGTTACTCACAAAAGTTACCGTCTAAATTATTTACAAAAGCTCCCTGTTTGCTTATTGTCTCGAAGTCCCGGCAATATCTGAAATAGGTCGTTCTAAGGGTTTCTCTAAAACATTCAATACAAGCATATATTACAATTGTGCACAATTATGAATTCAATTATGCACATTCATGTATACTGAACATGTATGATTCATGTTTCTTATCCTTAAGCTTATCACATTATCGATAATGTGAAATCATACTCAATCCCTCAATCCAGATTTATTTCACAATCCACCTTAGGTCCACTTTGCTCAATTATTCTCATCAGGAAGGTGACGTAATTAGGTAATACTTCCTTCTAGAAAGTTTTCCCTCTTTGTCTTAGGTTTTTGATGATACCAAGTTCATCCAATTTGGTTTAGTATTCAATGATTTATACTCAAAATACCACAGATTGTGTACATTTGACATTTTGACTAATGTATGATCATGTCTCCAAGTTGTACACCTCATAACTGTCAATTCTAATATCCAAAAATTACAAACTTTATACCAATTTAAAGCTACATTAATAAGCTTCAACTTTGGTGAAGACACCTCAATCTAATTCGGCCTAAAGCAATATCGTTTATTCAAAAATCACAGGATATGATTTCTGTCCCTAGTAGTGTTACGGCCTAAGCCAAGACTCAATTTCATGCTAAATTTTGAAAATCTTAGTGACAGAATTAAAATTCAAGTTCTTCAAGAACGTTGTAGAAATATGTCTCTACTTTAATTAAATTAAGAACCAACTTATTTGGAGATCCATAGTTCAAGGTATTTCGAAATACCAAAGCAAGTTCAGTGAAAACACTTCATTTCTTCCAGCTTTTCCACAAAACAGACTTTGGGGTCAATGTTACACGGTCATTTTGACAATGAAAATGAAGAATTTAAGCCAAACATTCTTCTACACATTCGTTCCTTTATGTCGTAAGTTTCTATTGACACTAATTTTATGTAATTTGGTTTAGTATTTTGAAAAGTATTCCCAAATGACTACAAACTATTCACAAACAGTGACAGATTCTAGATACTCAACTTCAAGCCAACTTTTGACACACTTAGTGATAGAAACAAAATTTGATGCCTTCATAAAAGTTGTAGATATAAGTTTCTAGTTTAATACAAATTTAAATTCATCTAAATTGGATACCTACAGAGCAAGATATGGCTAAAATATTGAAACCTGTCCAGGAGAATTACTCATCCTAACCAGTTTCCAACATCAATAATAGAATCACAAGACCTATTTATTAATGAAATAACTTACAAAGATGATGATCCATGCTTCAGCAAATGTCCAAAAGTTGAGAGGGGGAGTAGGAGAATGAAATTTCGTGGAGAGAAGAGACTAAAATGAAGACTTTCTCTAGCAGAATTTGCCACATCCAAAGCTAGGTGTCATGGAATTGGAGCAACATATGTTTCCATGCATGAGCTCCATCTGTCCCTTAAAGGAGCTGCCCATGCATGAGCTTCATGTGTCTCTTAAAGTAGCTGCCATGTGTCAATGATACATTAGGTCATATGTCACACACTTTGTGCTGCCATTTGTCAATGTATCAACTATGCCATTTGTCAATGCTTTAACCATGCCAAATGTCACTAACTCATAAGCTAATCGTTCTAATTTTTATGTACCAACTTAACTTGCCACTTTACAACTTTTTCTAGGCCAAATGTACGTTTAAATACCTTAATTCTCTAATGAAATTAATTAATTCCAATTCACTATCCATTATCCACTTGACCAAAAATTCAAATCATATGTCTTTCATATTCTAATCATAGCAAAATTCTAACTCTTATCACACATGTACTTTCATAAACATATATTATTTCAACTAGGGTATATTTTGGGGCCTTACATGCGTATTCTTCCAAAAATCACCCATATCATGGAAAAAAAAGAAGCAAACAACAGTCAGTAGATCATCTGCGGAGGCAGAATACAAAAGCTTAGCTTTAACTACATGCAAGTTAAAATGGATTGTTCAACTATTAAAGTGTTTTCAAGTGGAAAATAGAGAAGTCATACCTTTATTCTGCGATAACCAGGCAGCGATTCACATATCAAAGAACCCGTCTTCCACGAGAGGACCAAGCATCTGGAGATCAATCTTCATCTAGTACGCGATGCAGCGAACTCAGGGTTCCTAGATCTCAAGCACATACGAAGCCAACACCAACTAGCAGACTTAATCGCAAAGCCTCTCACCGCACGCGTGTTCTAAGACCTAATCTTCAAGTTCGGATCCATTCGTCTCTCCGGAACTCCGACTTGAAGGGGGTGTTAAGAGACTTGAGGTGACCCATGACCCACGGAGTTAAACTCACTGACATAACAAATTTGGGACTGAACCACATGAACCTTTTTGTTTTATTTCTTTTTATTTTATACAGATCACTAGAAGCTTCTACTGTAACATAATTGTATTAGCTGTCAATTTTTTTACAGATTCTACAACACAGTAGCCAATCGCATTTCTTTATGTCTAATATAAAATCCCTATCTATATATATTCAGACTATGATGAAATAAGAAATTTCTTCATCAACGTAAACCTTCTTTTCCGTTATACATCTGATTAACCTTTAATCCTTTTGGTTTGTTAATTTACTTACGCCAAGAATTCCAATTATAAGTTTAATCAATTAGAAGTTGCAACCATGGTAAATTTTTAGATGATTAATGTTGTTGAATAATGGGTAGCAATTAGTTAACTTTGATTCCTACTTCTATTTTTTTTTCTTAGGAAAATCAAAGATAAATTTAGATGCATGCTGAAGTATTATGGACGTGGTAGTATAGCAGTAGGAACCTTTTCTCTGTAGGAGACAACATGCGCTGAAGATAGAACGACGTATAAAAAGTTTTTTTTTTTGTAATATTGAATTAATTCGTAAAGAAACATGTTTAACAACAACACCCATTAATATTCTCATTGTAGAGAGACACGTTTAGCATGTATCAAAATGTTCAATTGCTTCCTGTATGTATCTGGACCTTAGTAAGGATATATAAGATGTGTCGGAGTTGAGCATGAGGAAGGGGAAGCTAACCTAACTGTCGTAATTCAACGTTAGTTATTGTATTTCTTACAAACTTAAGCTTTGAATTTGTCCAAACCTATAACATATATCAAACACTCAGCAAAATTTTATCAGTTTCTATGTAGATGTTAGTGTAAAATTTTAGTATCCTTAAACTACTTATAAAAATAAACCCACAAAATATCATATTATAGCATGAAATAATGTACTAAAATTACTTTGCAGGCAAAAAATTTACACTAATTATATTGTCAACCACTTTGATTTACAGTCAGTAGCCTAAGAAGGACAATAAGGGTTAGACTAGAAATCGATCGATCCATAAGAGGGGATCCATGTAATTGCCTATTCCAAACTATGTTTAGTGGTTTTCTCATCTACAAGTGCTTTTTTCTTTTTCATATCATTAAAGTTGTAGTGTTTAACTATCAATATCGTTAATTATAATGCAAGTTTCTACTTTCCGCCAATCTAATGTTGACCAAGGGATTTTAAGTTTGTCAATTCCTTGATAATTTTTTGCATTATGGACATATATATTCATTGATATATTTGGTACTGATTGTTCTTGTTATAAGAGACATTATCATGCTATAGATGAATAACGTAAAGTTTTCCTTCCACGAATTAATACGCACTTCCAATTTGAACATTTCAAAGAATATGTCTTTGTAGGATTTCACTTTCTTGTCATTCTTTATCCACCATTGATTCTTCTTCGAAATGACTAGGTCTTCAATTATACATACATCTAGATAATATTTGCATGTTAAATCGAATCATTAGTAAATGCAGATTATTAGATCAAACACCATAACATCTTTTACAATCCGATCCCGTGTTTATAAGTTGGAAATTCTACCATGAAATGGGACCTTATTGATTTAAAAATCTTAAGACTTCAATGATAAACGAGGGATCATACGGTTGGGTTACATCAACACTCTATTAACCTTATTATTTGTAATGGAGGAATTCGATATATTATTATGGTTACGTTTCTCAAAGGTGAAAGCAGACGAAGAAAAATGGAAAGAGAAAGAAAAAGAAAAAGTCAGCGGAATCAAACATTGGAACAATGTCTACAATATGCTTGGATTCCATTCGTTAGATTGGTCAAAGGTCAAACTTGTCGGGTTTTGTCACCAGTCGGATTCTATCTCTAATTTTGGACAAAAAGAGAAGCCTAATGGGAGGTATTCACAAATGTTTCGTACACACAATCCCGTCACCTTAAAATATATTCTAGAAAAACCAAAACTATTAAAAAAATATGATACCAGACAAAAGAGCGATCATGCCCATCTATTTGTTGGTTCAAACATCTCTGGTCTCGTCCCTGACTCCCTGCTTCATTTAGCCTTGACTGCCCGAGAGAATGTAATAAACGTGAATTCCAAACACAAACATCCTCCGTCTCTGTCCTTCTGATCATCGTGGGTCCGAGATTTCGTAGACACTACATGATTGTCCGAGAACCGTGCACTTTTAGATTTGCCCTTAATGTACATATACGTAAAGAATACATGAGGGTTTAAAAAAATACTGAATACTAGTTTCCTCTTTACGTGAATCTTAAGATCACAACTCGACTTGAGTATTTTATCTTTTGGTTAATTCAGACGAAATATCTAAAATATATAAATAAGATAATTAATTTCAAGTGACTGGTACAACACATGAAGACATTACTATATCTATTACATACACATTTTCTTTTTTTGGTTTATGATGATAAGTTCTCATAGGAAGAGGTGGTGGTGGTCCATCAAGTGCACTGCTCATTTACCTTGCATATCAAGCAACCTCCTAATTCTTCTCTCTCTCTCTCCACCATTCATGGCTGAAGAATCATCATCAGCACTCCGTCTCAAAACCCATGTGAGTTACTACTATTTCTCCCTTTTCTTATTCTTCTATATTAATCGACTCCCTTTGTCATACAAATTTGGCTCTGCTTATGTGCTATAAAAGGTGAATCAGCCAGAAAATGTTCTGGGAATAACCCCATCTGATATCGTCTTTCTTATTCAAAGCTTCTTGCCTTGTATACTATCATATATATATATACACACACACATATATGTTCCCCCCATTTCCTTTTTCTTTTTGAACATTTTAAAAACCCTAATTACTAGCAACTGTTTTTTCTCTATTATGTTATTATTACAATGCAAAACTATACTAGGAATAGAGAGATATTTGGTTTTGCAGCTAGCGGCGGTTGTTTACGTGTGATGTTGAATGGTGTGCCTCAAGTAACAGTTTTGAAGGCCGTTTCTTGGCTTTTGCTTTACTAGTCAATACCTTGAAACAAAGGTGATCCTGTGAGTGAGTGAGAGAGAGAGAGAGAGAGAGGCAAGTCTTGTACTTTAGAAAATTTCCAACTGGTGTTTGTAGTCTCTCTGATCTCACCCTCTTTTGGTACTACTTATCTCTTTGTTTCCTGTTTTATTTTTTTCTTCGTTCTCTCTCATAAACCGCTTACATTCACTACTTGAATTAGAAAAGGCTTAAACGGGTGTGTCTGCCCTTAGCTTTTCCTTTTTTCCTCTTTTGCTTCGGATAAAGTTAGAGACTAGAGAGAGGGATTTCTGGTGTTTTCCATGGTTAAAGCACAGGTTTATAGCTGAATCCTACTGTGACAGTTTCCTCTTTTCCTCCTCCTAGCTTCTTTGTTCTACTTCTACCTAAGCTATTCTCTCTCTTCTATACCCACACCTCACATAAGTTCTTTTTTTTTTTAATTTTCTTGTGAGGTTTCTTATCTGGGTATTGATTAATTCAACTTAGGTTCGTAAATATTGCATGCTACATGTTCATGTGCACAATTTGATGGTTTGTTGATCAGATTTCTTACTTTTGTGTAATATAATTTGTCACCGGCTGCTGAAAGTTTTTATCTTTTCAATTTAATAACCTGAAACCAAAACGAACCATATCTTTGATACGTGTTCTCTGTCTTTTCCATTGATGTATATATCTACAGATCTAAAAAACCGATGTTTTTTTTATACCGATAATCTGACAGGGATATGAGTGACGGGATCTTGCATAAACCTGATATCTTGATCGAAAATTTCAAGTGTTGTCCAAAGGAAGACGATAGCAAATATTAGCAGCTGCGTACTTGAGCTAGAAGACCGATGAGTAGGAGTAATTTGGTCTCCGTCAGCAGTTCTGACCTCATCGACGCAAAGCTCGAAGAACATCAGATTTGTGGATCAAAGCAGTGTCCAGGCTGTGGACACAAGCTTGAAGGAAAACCGGTACGGATAATCTTCATAATATTCTTCAGTTTCAGACAAATTTTTGTTAACAAAGGCAGAAGAATATTTGTAATAAGGCAAAGCAGGTGCTTTCTGCTTTATTCTTTGGAGCTTTATTTTTTTTGGTCAACATATCTCTCCTATCCTTTTTCTTTTGTTTTGATCTAACTTGAATTTTCATGGGTTCTACAGGATTGGGTAGGTCTACCAGCTGGTGTAAAATTTGATCCAACTGACCAAGAACTGATAGAACACCTTGAAGCACAGGTGGAAGCCAAAGACATGAAATCTCACCCTTTGATAGATGAATTCATCCCTACCATTGAAGGAGAAGATGGGATTTGTTATACCCATCCTGAGAAACTTCCAGGTCTGGTAATTTTCTTGTCAAGTTGTTTGGTTGTACTCGACGAAAGTTCGAGTCTTTTGTCCTTTTCCTCGAAACTGAAATTGAGCAATTAAACGTACGTATTTTCATTGGTTCTTTGCTCCTGCTACTATGACTTTTATCTCAAAGGGTCTGTCTCAGTTTGTTACACCTAAGTCAACCTAACTTTGATTTTGAGAAACGTTTTGCTTCACATTTTCTTCAGGAGTCACTAGAGATGGTTTGAGCAGGCACTTCTTCCATAGACCTTCCAAGGCTTATACAACTGGAACAAGAAAGCGAAGAAAAATTCAAAACGAATGCGATTTGCAAGGTGGAGAAACAAGGTGGCACAAAACAGGTAAGACGAGACCTGTCATGGTTAATGGCAAGCAAAAAGGGTGTAAAAAAATACTTGTACTCTACACAAACTTCGGCAAGAATCGGAAGCCCGAAAAGACTAATTGGGTAATGCATCAGTACCATTTGGGGCAGCATGAAGAAGAGAAAGAAGGGGAGTTAGTGGTATCGAAGATATTCTATCAGACACAGCCAAGGCAGTGTAATTGGACTGAGAGAAATGCAACAACTGGTGAAGGAAGTAGTGAACTTCATAGCAGAAGAGATAGTGGAAGTGGAAGTTGTTCTTCCAAAGAGATGATTCCACTGCGAGAAGAAATATCAAGAGCTACTGTTACTGCTGCCATCATGGATATTCACAAATTGAAATCGGACCGTTTTAGCTATCCCCACTTCAGAAAAAGCTTTGATGATCAGGTATATATCATTCATCAAACAAAACTCTCAAGTATGTGACTTCCATTTAACTATTTTAGTTCCTAAGTGCATGACGATAAAGATTCTATGCAGGAAATAAGCTTTATTAAAATTTTGTACGTATTTTTAACTTTAAGAAAAATATCCTTTCTGAGATTGCCTTGTTTGCCTTCCTCAACATTCCAGAGGTTCTTGGGTTTAAACATCAAAATCAGTGAAGCATCATATCTATGGCTTAGCATGAAAGAGCTCTATGGGCCTCACTTAATTACCTTTATTAGCCAACCATGCTTTTATTTACCAACTAAAAGGGCAACTGAAAAACGAAAACTGAAACTATTAACTACTCAAAAGCTGAGTAATCAACAAAGACACTAAATACTGAAAATGGACTGCCTAGCAAATTGGTTCACCACTGAGGGTTTGTGTCTATTTCAGGTGGGGATAGGTGAAGCTTCAACGGTAAGGGAAGTCCCAGCATCGACTAACACCTGTGATGAGATTCGGGAGCAACAACAGAGGCCACATCATGTGGCTCATGATCATCATCATCAGGTGCAACACCACCACCATGCACACCATCAGATTGCTACTGCAGCCTTCCACATCAGTAGACCTTCACATCCCATCTCCACTATCATCTCTCCACCTCCCCTCCATCACACTTCCATCATTCTTGACGAGGACCCTTACCATGTCCCCGGAATCATCCTTCAAAACGAAATCCAAGTAATTTCTTAAGCTGGCTATTACCATATGTGTAGTTCTTCCATGGCATCCAGTTCCAACCCTTTTTTCTGTGGCTTTTTAAATGAATAATCCAAGACCAGTCTAGCTAAATCTGAAACACATCTATGCAATTTAACAATGACCAATCTCTGCTTGTAATTTCTTATATTTCAATTGTTTATCTCGTCATTTCTATACATGATATCGGGTATGCAAGTCCGTATGAACTGGTTCCCAAATAGTGAATTAGGTCATAAACTCATAATGCAATGCAATGCATGAAGTTCAACCATGTATTGTAGTAAGGTCAAGAAAGTGGGTACTCAGGGAACTCAACCACCGACATCTCTCTCAAATGCATATAACTAGGTTTAGGTGAAACTCAAGCAACTAACAGTAGCTAGAATGAGAGTGGCTAATTTTCACCCATAATTCCATTTACTCAAGGTCTTCTATAGGTGGTGGACAAGTGGAAGCTATGAATTAAATGAAACTGTTTTTGTTAACGTCTGCAAAGTCGGGTAAAATAGTCAGTATTTTTACTTTTTAAGCTTCCTTTGAAGTCATGATGGTGATTATATGGCGATTATTTAGATCTTTTGAACTCGATGGTATTTCTGTCATTTCAGGAACAGCAGCAGCAACATCATAAGTTAGGAGGAAGCAGATCAGCATCTGGATTGGAGGAAATAATAATGGGTTGCACCTCTTTAACTGATATCAAAGAAGTGAGTATGAACTTTTTGACTCTGAAATCCATGAGACCCTTCTTTTTAATTATTCCCAACTGTGAAGAAGAGTTAAGAAAAGGCAAGAAGGAATATCAAGAGGAAAATAAAGGAAAACACTACCTTTTTACGTTTTCTACTCTTCTACTATATTTCAAATTAAAGATGTAAACCCCAAGAACTTTTCTCTTTCTCTTTATCTCTTTTGTTTTGCTTTTCATTTTCATGCTTGAAGTTCTTATTGTCACTAAAGAAGCATAGGACTAACTATGATATCATGTGATTTAGACTTGCATCTTTTTGTTGAGGGGCTTGAAGGTTCAGACTTCCTTGTTATGTGTGTTCCATTATAAGTGTCCACATTTTGGTTCTTTTCCCTTCTTTTTTTTCCGGTTTAATCCTCTCTGTGCACTAGGAGTTTTCCCAGTATTGAACAAAAATTCTTTTCTTCTTACATTCCTGTCGTGCCCAAAACAATAAAAGGATAAAGACTTAAAACTGGACAATCAATTAAGGATGTTCCATTGTACCATAAGACATCAAATACGAGAAAACTACCTTTTTCGTATAGTATACAACTATTTCTTGTTTTCTTTTTCTTCTCTTTTGTTGTAGTGTTGAGGTTTGGAAAATGGGATCATGTTGAAAATATATAGTCGAAACATACATATAGTCTTTTTTCTTCCTTTTGTTGTTGTATTATTTGTTTGAAAGTGGATGACAGCGACTCGGAAACTTTTAACATGCGTGTCCTCTCAAGATATACACAGAACAGGTAGCGGAGAAGATTAAAAAGGGACAAAAGAGGCAGCTTCATTGATTTCCTATGTTGGCTTTTCTTTCTGTTTTCTCTCTCGATAGGTGCAATGAACTTTCTGTTCAAAACCCTAACCCTATTTTTCACATGCTTGTCGGAAATGCTGTTTTTGCAGGAATCATCCATTGCAAACCAGCAAGAGAATGAATGGTTGAAGTACTCCCATTTCTGGCCAGGACCTGACAACCAGGATCATGATGGGTAGGAGTAAAAAGAAAGAAAATAATAGAGAATAAATAGGTAAAGAACAATGTTACAGACACCATCATTGTCATCGTCATTAGTACTTGAGGCCTCACAGTTGCTTGAAGTTTCTTTTCAACAAGAGGCCCAGAAAGTATAAACCCACAAATATAGTTTGTTCTTTTTCTTTATATTTTTTTCCACTTTGGAGGTGGCTGCCAAAGGTCTAGTGGCTCTTTGAAGTCTCAACTGAACTAACTGTAAAACAGTCCTTGAGAAGAAAGAAATGAAAAGAAGAAAAGGAAGAAAGTATGAAAATCAAAGGAGAAAAGAAAGGAAACCAAGAAAAGGCTGCTCTCAACTGACAATAGAAGGAGAACCAAAGACCCAAAGCTAAATCTTCGTGCATGAAAATCGTCGCCAGTATGATTACAATGGCATCTCTATTATGATTTTTTATTTATTTTCAGGGCACCTGTATAAGTTCTTTCACAGTGTTTTTTTTTGAAAAAAAACAAAGAATACGATAGTTTGAGTAAATCATATAGCATGGAAATCTTTGTTACTTTTTGTTGCAATTAGCTTTATTCCCTTTTCAGTAGAAATACGGGAAATTTATTTTGCAGATAACTTCCCAAAGTTTCATGGAATTTTGCAGATCACATGTGTGTATGTTGCCTATTTTTGAAAATAACAATGATGAGATTATGTGGTATATAAGTTATGCAGTGCGTGGTTCCAATAGTCTTTTCTTGTTTAGTATAAATTAGTTCACAAACTTCTTTGTGTAATAATAAGTAAGTACCAAGGTGTAATTAGTTTATTATAAATTACTTCTAAAACATAATATAATTTGTTTATTATATTTGCGAATAGTAGTACACTATATTGGAATCTCCTCTAAGGTGCCACAATCCTTTTGCTTGCCTGATGTTTATGGATTCTGAACATTAGATTCGAGTAGGCGGCAATCACAACTCTCTGGCAATTTATAATAGTCGTGCTTTAGCAAAAATGACGATGAAAGATACACAATTTTAGTTGCCTAAAGAAGAAAGGACATTTTATAGTGCATAAGATTGCATATAATCATGACAACCTCTGATCAGCATATTAATGTTGATATGCACTTCTTTTATTAATGACAAGCATCATCCCTTACAGTTTAAGTACATACTAAGGAAGGAAATTTTTTGTTGAATTACGGTCATGATATTTAATACACTCCCTCCTTAGTGAAATAGGATGAAAAAATCTATCAAATCAAATAATCTTTCACTCAACATGCATGTATGGATGCGTAACATCTCATCATTCTTGATGTTAATTAAGAGGTTTCTGTTTTCATCTTCTTCTTTTTTGTAATTAGTATCTTCAATTATATAGTTTTGTCTTTAATTAGTGTAAATTGAGACAAGTATTTTGACTGAAAAGGGTATGACGATGACTAATAAGTTTATCTTTTATAAGTGCTGCTTAACCATGCTAATTAAACAGTGTATTGATACGAAATGATTTTTCAAGTCAGACTTCTCCTGGAGCTTGTTTGCCTTTGATAAGTTCAGAAATTCTAAAAATGGTTGTGGAGAATTTTCCACTTTGACAGTACGCTCACCCTTCAATTTGTTGCTTCTGATTAACCAATTTCAGCGGCTCTTGCTTGCTCCAACAACACCAATCAACAGTGCTTGTCACTTTCTTGAAGTGACTAATTATTTCACCATATTTCTTATCATCATGCGTAATAATTGGTTTAAAGCTGGTCTGTCACTATACTCTTTTACAGCTAAAACGTAATGTATTGTCCTTTTGTGCAGCTGATTGACACAACTGATGAACTGAACGTGGGCTTCGTTCAGACGTCACATTGAAAATCAAGAATCGTTGTGTAGTAGTAACGAATATCACAAGTAAGTCAGCCTCCGTGTTTTTTTTTCCTCCTTGGGGAAAACTTCTTTTGCAGCTTTATTTTATTCCATATTCGAGCTTTTGTGCATTATTATATAGAGTAAAAAATGTGATTATCCCTCGAAAGCTTATAGAGAGAGAGAGAGAGAGAGAGTTGGTGCATGCTATCTTTCCCCACATGGGACGTGCACGTAGGTAAAGTTACATCAAGATGGAAGCTACAGGCAGCTTCGTAGTAGTTTCTGAAGAGAATAAAGGCAGAACAAGGAATAAGCAGACAAGAATAACCTTTAACTTTAAAATGCACTTCTCACTACTTAACGCCAATTGGTTTCTAGTTGTGTTCATTTCTGTACATTCAATGGGAAAAATGAAAATATTCCGTACAGAAGTGAGCTTTTCACTACATGCAAGAAAATTTGTGAATCATGTGTATATCATTGATTTCCATTTTCCTTTAAAGGGATGCAAGAAGATATCAGTACTTATAGAACATAGTAAATATTATTATGTTCTAAGATTTAACTTACGTTCTATGACCTCAATTGTAGACGAGCTATTACAAGTTGTAACTTGATCTCACAATTATATCACCAATTAAAGTAACTATGTACCATGATCAGAATTATATCACTATGACAAAATGTACCTTTGGTTATCTTTTTCTGGTGATGATTTTAAAATCTTAGCTAAATGTGAGGTTTTGGCAACAATTTGCAAAATCGTCACCAAAGGATGATCTTTGGTGACAAGTCCGCAAGTTTTTTGATGACAAGACTTATCCTTTGGCAATGGTTTTCTGTAAGTCATCGTGAATAAAATCGTCGCCAAAAGCTTAATAACAAAATAACTTTCTTATTTATAATTATGAATTCACTAATTTTGACTTTATCAGTTTATGATTGAACATCGTATTGAAAAAATTCAAATTTAATATTATTGACAATGATTATAAGTGTAAAAATAAATTTAGCTAACAAAAATTTCAAATCATTTAAATAATTTATGAAACTATAACATCAAAATTAATTAATATTACATAGATTTATCCTTTTTATTTTTCTCTTTTAAATTATATGATTTGACAAATTTACATGATGTTACAAAATTTTTAAATAGTTTTAATATGAAGTTTGTAAATAATGATATATGATTCTTACAAAAAAACAATAAATAGGAATATATGGTAAGTAATATAATATAATGATTGATGATAAGTAATATAAGATTTTAATTAGAACTTTAATAATTCTTAAGGTAAAACAATAAATAAAGTTTAATGCCTATTCCAAAAAAAAGGAAATAATTATTTTTCTATATTCTAAGTGACATGAGACTTGGTAGATAAGGTAAAGGCGTTTCTTATGTTTGGATTCCCAAAAAAACTCCTTGCACGTTTTAAGGCATCAACTGAAATAAACAAAGATCTTCCCCCAAGAGTTAGTTTATTGAGACCCACTTTCAACAACTTCTTGACTTTAACTAAACTAGTAGAAGATGTAATGAACGATTTCCCAAATGCAGTATGAATCACTAAATTAGATGAACCACATGTACATTTTGAACACATGTATACCCGATTGAATGACTTTATTAGTCACAATGAACAAACTTAGTTTGCAGTTAACGATTGTTCCAAAACAACCAATTTCTCCTAAACCTGTACGGACCATCGGGATATAGCCATTGAAGGCAAGCGATGATTAGACTTTGATGAGCAAAATTGTTATCATTGATTTGTTCTTTAGAGGGAGAATTTTGCTAGATAACTCCTATCGGGCCTCATTTTTTCCATCATAAACTATCTATTATGTCGAAATTTCGTGATGAATTTATGTTAATAGTGTTATTCTAAAAAGTAAATAGAAACAAAACAAGTCATAGATATAATCAAATATAGAAGCAAAGTGTACAATTTAATAAGGAAAATGAAAAATTATATGAAGATTAGATATATGCAATTAACAAAATATTCACAAAAGAAGCAAAGATCATCAAAACTTAACTTTCTAAGCAGCTAAAAATTCCTTACACAAGCACTTTTTTTTTTGTTTGGCACTTGACCTTAAAGATAAATAAAACCCGGAGCACATGCCACAGATTAATAGGTGATCTAACATCTTTAAGAATAGAAGAATTCTTATTTGAATGTTCCAAAATTCTAGCAAAGTTAATTTTGTGATATATATTAATTGAGACAATTTATTATGATAAGGTTAAGAATGTTATCTGTATATGTACTATGTTTAGGGGATGCAGACTTAAGTGTGCTTTCGTCTAAAGCCACTATTCTGATAAAAAGAGTTGGGTCCCTCGAGCCTCTCAGTAGATATGGAGAGAGCTACTATCATGGAATTCAAAATAGAAGGAAGTACAAAAATAGGAAGGCCAACCCAAAATCAATAAGATGCAAAAATCACATAGAAAATGCACGCAGGAAATCCAAGCAGATAAACATATCAACTTTAGAGTAGTTAAGAACAAATTTAGAAAGAGGGAAGACTTACTCGAAGAGTTGAATGAATACTAAGGATCGAAGCTGTCTCTTCAAAACAAGACCCTATGATTTCTAACTACTAGCTTGAAATCTGGATTAAGCAAAAAGAGACTGAGTTTGTACAAAAAAATCAAGTAATTTCATACCTCGAGGTTAGCTTTCGCTTGGGATGAGAGTGCTCTCTGACTCCTCTAAAAGAAAGCTAATGACTAGTTATTGCAGAACAACCAAAGGTAAAAAGAAGAAGAAAAGGTGAGAAGCGTGACAAAGGAACCCATACCTAGCAACTTGACCAACTCAGAGAAGAAGATCATGTTCGATGGTTCAACTCTAATTAGGAAGCATCTGGAGACTCTTTTGGCTAAAGAGGATTTATTTGCCTTATTTATAAAATGCCATCATAGATAAATTGTCTTGTTTGCTACTTACAAAAATGTTGTCTTTTTTCTGCATTGTTAGCAACTGTGGGTTACGTTGTTGTTTTTGTTTCTTTGTAAGTAGAATGTTTGTTGTTTGTAGACATGGGTCCTGATTTGGGTCCATAATTGTTTGCAGGCTTTATCTAAACAATTTATGTCTTATATTTTGATAATTAGGTTTTCAATTTCATAAAACGACATAGTTTTGCTTCACCTTTGGTGATGAATACAAAAATTGTTACAAAAAGGTGAAACTTTTGCAATGATTTTTATAATTCATCGTCAAACCCTATTCCTATATGTTATGCTCTATATATTATAGAAATTATATATAATAAATAGAGAATTATGATTAAATAGAATAATATGATAACTAAGATATGAGAAAATTTATCTATTATTTATACATTCATAAATCATTAAACTAATTACAATTATTATCTATGCATTCATATATCATTATATTAATCACCACATATAATTATATTAATTTCAACATAATTACAAAAATAATTGAAATATAGTAAAAAATAGAAATCACTATTAAATATTAATATCATATTCTTAAAAATCAAAATTTATATTATTGACAATGACTGTTAGTCTAAAAATAAATTTAGCTAGCAACAATGTCATTTCAAAATTTTATAAAACTAAAAAACACAAAATTAATTATATTACATAGATTTATACTTTTTATTTATCTCTTTTAAAATATATGATTTGACAAATTTATATGGTATCACAAAACTCTATTTAATATATATAAATTTTATATTATTTTATATAAATATATTTATATATATATATATATATGAAAAGATTTGGCTCCAATTTATAAAATCGTTGCCAAATCCTTGCTTTAGCGACACTTCAGCAAAAACGTGACCAATCGTTTACATTTGGCTATGTTTTTGCTGAAGCTTCACTGAAGCAAGGATTTGGCAATGATTCTATAAATTGTGGTCTACATTTGGTGACGTTTTTATAAAATCGTCACCAAATGTTGGCTATAGTTTTTAATATAACATGAAAATGATGTTGTTTATTCCACAACAAATGATGTCATTTTCCTGTTATTTTAAACATGAAAAGGAAGTCCATCTTCCTCTTCATTGTTAATCATCATATTTCCAACAAAATTTTACTTTAAAGAGCCTCAAACCTCATCCAACTTCGTCATTCTTTCATGTCATCTTTGGTTGTTCATCTGTCTAGGTAAGTCGTCCAACTTATATTCAATTTTTATGTTCTGTTTTCATTGTCTGAGTTTTTGTGTTTGGGTTTTGTGTTCTGCAAGGAGGGTCTCGGTTTTCTGTATTGTTGTCTGGAAGATGGTGAATGCGTATTGTTGTTTGGTCCAGAATGGGATGATTAAGGCTTAGATGGATTAGGAAGCTTGTTTGAAGATAGCCTATAACGTGTTCGATGAAAGTTTTGTTAGGGACGATTTGCTTTTGTTTGAATTATTTGTGACAAATTATTAAAGAATTCAAAACATATATTGGATTGTTTCTAACAAGGATGGTAGGTTTTTCTATGAGATTGTATATAATGGATAAAGTATAAATGATGTTTAAAAAATGAAGGAAAGAGGGGTAGGGAGAATTTGGAGAATAAAATTACTCGCGTATGAGTTGATATTGTCTGACAATTTATGCTTCAATGATACTATTATTATTCTATAACTTGGCTATAGACTAGACGATTATTTAATTGATTAAGTCAAATATTTGCAATTCTTATTTGCCTATTTAGTGTTAATATTATATAGTAAGTATAGAACATATGTTTACTTCTTGTTGCTATTGGAATACACGTTGAAAGGAAGACTAGATCTTAGATTCCAAGATTTGGAGAGATGAAAACAATTGAAAGCAAGAAAGTTTAGTATCTCAATTACATAACATTAATCTATTTTGCAATTATATATACTTACAGGGAATGAAAGTCAAGTGGATCCAACTAAGTGTAATCAAGGAATGATGTTAGAGGATCAACAATAATTGCACCAACTCACCTAAACCATCATTACTATATGTAAAATTTAGTACCATATCATCATCTTTATATTGATAATTAAAATTCCCAAAAAATAAAATAAATTATATTTTAAATATAAATTAGTTTTATCAAAATTTCAATACTAACTATAATTTAAGATTATATCAACAGAATATATAAAATTTTGATTTATTGTAATTTACTATTAATATTGCTACATAATCATTCTCCAATGTCAAATCAACAAGTAATCTATATTAAAAGATAATATTATTTTTAAATTAAAAACTAAATTGCTAAAAAAATTATAGCCTTAAAATTTTCTTAATGACTTAGAAAGAGCAGCAAATGATATCAATGTATACTTGTAATCACTAATTGATGACTTAAACCATCTTTGGGAGGTCAGATTAAAAACTTATGATGTTATTAAAGGTGAAATATTTTTCAATGCCTACGGCTGTTTTGTGGACTATAAATGATTTTCCAGCTTATGACAAT
Organism: Erythroxylum citrifolium; assembly: GCA_026284465.1. NCBI lineage: Eukaryota > Viridiplantae > Streptophyta > Magnoliopsida > Malpighiales > Erythroxylaceae > Erythroxylum > Erythroxylum citrifolium. The sequence continues at coordinate 17,568,729 of JANKOE010000205.1, read as the reverse complement.
TTTTCAGGATGAAGTAGTAAAGGGTAGATGGCTTGTCCTGTATATAACTATTAAACTCATTCAATGAGGCTACGAAGTAAAATATGTTATATGAGACATCGTCGTTACTTGGAATATAGGCATAGATGGCGAAGAAGTAAATTGTTTAATGGAAAAGTTGAACATAGTGAAGTTCCTTTGCACTTGTCTAGTCATCATGTAGTTGACTAAATATCACATTTGGGGTGAGTTTACACCTGACAAACACCCAAGTAATAGAAAGTGAAAGTGAAGTATTATTGATTTTAATTGGAATAAAAAACATATTTTTCAATTTGCCATATTGGAAGGAATTACTATTGAGGCATAATTTTGATGTGATGCATACTGAAAACATTTGTGAGAATATTTTAGGTACTTTGATAGGAATTGATGGCAAATTGAAAGACATAATTAAGGCTAGATTAGATTTGAAAGACATGAATATAAGAAAAGATTTTCATTTGAAAAGAAGAGATGATGGGTTATACATCATTCTACCTCCATGTTACAACATGTTAAAAAATAATAAGCAAATTTTTTCTCAATTTCTTAAATCGGTCAAGTTTCCTGATGAGTATGCATCTAATATAGCTTGTTGTGTCAATGCGAATGAGGGAAAAGTTTTGGGTTTAAAAATTCATAATTTTTATGTACTTCTATAACGATTACTTCCTGTTGGAATACGCGAGTATTTATCAAAGGACGTGTCTGTAACTTTAGGACAATTGGGTGAGTTTTTTAAGCAATTATGTTACAAGACATTGAAAATAGAAAAGCTTGAAACAAAATGGAAAAAGATGTATCTTTGATACTATATAAGCTTGAACTAGTATTCCTCCCATCTTTTTGGATGTTATGGTGCATTTGGTAATTCATTTATCATACGAGGCAAAACTTGGTAAACTGGTTCAATTTGGATGGAAGTTTTCCATTGGATGATAATTTATATTAACTTCTACTTTTTTTCTCTTAAGTTATTAGTTAGTAACAATTGTTAATGTTTTATATTTTTTAGGTTTTTAGGTTCTCTTAAGCATTATGTGCGTAATAGAGCTCTACTTAAAAGCTCTATTACAGAGACTTATATATCAAATGAATGCTTGACATTTTGTTCTATGTACTTAAATGACGTAGAGACAAAATTTAATAGAGAATAACATAACTTTGATTTTAATTAAGATGATAACTTGTCAATTTTCTCCCAAAAAGTAAAGCCATTGGAACAGGAAAATATGTGAAGTTAACCAAAGACGAACTCAAATTTGGCCATTGGTATATTTTGAGCAATTGTGAGGAAGCCAATTTATACATGGACTATGTATTTTATTTCTCATTCATTCTTTCATATTTAAATATAGCATTCAACCTGTCTTTTTCAACATCTTTTTATTTTTTTTAAATAGAGAGCACAAAGATGAGATTAGTAGAAAAAGAATTGTTAATGTTGAAGGAAGACATAAGAGTAACTTCTCATCATAGTTTAAGACTCAAGTAAGTTATTGATGGAATAGTATGACCCTATGGAAATTTGTAGGTAAGAGTAAGTTTTAATTATATATTTTTGTATAGATGATATGGTTGCGTAACCGTAAATTGCCAAAGGCAACGACAATATTATATGCTTTGGCATGTGGACCTTATATGTGTGGGAAAAAAATATACTAGTTGCATTATTAATGGAGTTAGATTTCTAATATATTGGTTCTATTAACCTTATTAGGTGATTTCATGACTACTTAAATCTTTTTTCCTCTATTTAGGAAAAATGTGAGATAACAAAGGTTAATAGAGGAAAATGAAAACACCTCACAATCAATGGTTCAAATCATTTGTAGTCGTTAAAAATGAACATCTATGATCTTTGTTTACAAGTTATAATTTATCAATTAATACTACATTATTTATTGTGCATTGTATTTTTCTTTCATAAAACAAAGTGAGAAGGAACTAAATGGACAAGAGTGTGATTGGATCACATTATACAAAGTCACTTCCTATAAGGAAGGTCAAGGATGGATGTCAGAAGAAGCGAAAAATAACTTAGCATTAAAAATTGTTTAAATTTTAAGTTTATTTATTTATGTAGTACTAACCAATAATATTTGCATTAAATATTGGTTTTATTTTTTAAATTTTAGAATCAGATGCAAAAGTTTTTATAGAAATCAATGTATGAGGGTAATGAGGCCAACGTAGAAGAAATTTGCAATACTATGTTTGGTACACGTTCTAGTTATATTAAAGGTCTTGGCTTTGACTCTAAACCAAATGTTTCAACCTCATCAAGATCCACATACAATTGTCTTAAAGAGGAAAATAAGTCACTTAAGGTTGAATTACATTATACTCGGAAAAAGTTGGCCAAGCATGATAAGTACCTCCAAAAAAAAAACTTAGCCTGGATTATCAAAGCGGTGAAGATGAAAGTGAATAGTATTAATTACATCTCTTATACTTTTTTTCTCTTAATTCTTGTTTCTATTATAATTTAAATTTAAATTTTTTTTCTCATATTACAGATTTGACATCTTCAAGTTGCTTCAAATCTTTGTTTCATGCCCCAATTTCATCCAAATTCTTCTCCTTTATGTCTAAGAAGGCAA
>JANKOE010000205.1:17498052-17513923 GCA_026284465.1 Erythroxylum citrifolium | reverse complement strand
TAATTACAATTTTAATTGTAATTAATGCTAATACAACTAAATAAATCAATTCATGCTTAATTAATCATAAAAAAAAAATTCCGGGGCTAATATAGGTATTTCAGACCACACTCCTATGAAGCTCATGGATCTATTCTCTTCTTACAAATCACCACAACCCTTTAGATTTAATAACTTTCTGACTGATATGGAGGGCTTTCAAGAAGCAATACAGAAGGGTATGGAGTTTCGGTGTTATGGGACAAAGCAATACATATGTCTCCAGAAGCTTAAGGCTATAAAGCAGGAATTGAAGCTTCTTAATGTGAAGAGAGGACAAAATCTGACAAAGAAGATTGACCTCTCTAAGGATAAGCTTTTTTCCTTACAACAAGCTTTGGCAAGGAATCCCTCAGATGATAATTTAGCTTCAGTTGAAAAAGAGGCACTAAAAAGGTTTTTGGAAGTTGTGGCTAATTAGCACTCACTGATAAAACAAAGATCTAGGATATCCTAGATCAAGGAGGGGGATAGATGCTATAAGTTTTTCTTCAATACTCTGTTAGCCTGCAAGCATACCAATAGAATTGCCTCAATTAAATCTGAAGATGGGAGGGAAGTTTTTGGCCAAGAAGAGGTAGCAAGGGACGCTCTATTGTTTTACAGTAAACTCCTGGGGTCAGACTCTCCCCAAACTTTGCAGGACCTCAATCTTAGACAATTTGTTACCTCTAAAATCCCAGATCAAGAAGTTCACAGACTCACTAGCCCTGTTACTAATCAGGAAATAGATTAGGTTGTGTTCAGCATGAATGGTTCTAAAGCCCCTGGGCCGGATGGATTAAATGGCTTCTTCTTCCAGAAAACTTGGACGCTTAGGTGGTCTTGTCAAAGAGGCAGTGCAGGAGTTTTTCTTTAAAGGATTACTCCTAAAGGAAATCAACAAGACTTTCCTCTGCCTTATTCCTAAAAACCCTAGCCCGGATTCATGGACTGATTATAGGCCTATATCTTGCATTAACTTCCTTTATAAGATCATAGCTAAGATATTGGCAAATAGGTTGAAAGAGGTTCTGAAGTTTCTCATTAGTAAGAATCAAGGGGCTTTTTTGGCAGGAAGAGATATTGAAGATAATATTCTATTGGCTCAAGAACTCCTAAAAGGATATACTTGCAAGAATCCCCGCCCCCCTCCAAATTACACTATTAAGGTTAATCTACAGAAAGCCTTTGATAGTGTAAACTGGGAATTTTTACTTAAGGTATTGGAAGTGATGAATTTTCCTCCAATCTTCATTAGTTGGATCCACCAATGTATTTCTACTGCTTCTCATGAGATTATGATCAATGGGAGTCCCACTGGATTGATTAAAGGGAAAAAAGGCCTTAGTCAGGGCGATCTCCTCTCCCCCTACCTATTCCTTTTTTGTATGGAAGTCCTAACCCAATTGCTCAAGTATAACATGTATTGGGAGCCAAGGTTCAGATACCATTCTAAATGCAAAGGGATTTCACTAACTAATTTATGTTTTGCAGATGATCTCATCCTCTTATGCCAAGCTAATGTGCATTCGGCTTCTCTCCTGATGACCACTCTTAATCAATTTAAAGAGATGTCTAGTTTATGTACTAACCTCCACAAGAGCTTCATTATTCTCTCCAATAGTGCCTCTCATATCTCGAATGCCTTAGCTCAAGCTACTGGTATGAAAGTTAAAGATCCCCCTCTTACCTACTTAGGGATCCTTATCTCCTTTAAACGTCTTAGGTTCTGTGAACGCCTCCCATTGGTCGAAAGGATTCAGAAAAATTGAGATTGTGGTCCAATAAGGCTTTCTCCAATGGAGGTAAACTATAGCTCCTCAAATCTGTTATTTTGTCCATGAGCACTTATTGGAGTTCATACATTTTGCTCTCCAATGGACTGGCTAAAACAATAGAAAGGTTGTTGAAACAATTCCTATGGGGGCATAAGAATAGGGAAAAAGGCATGGCCAAGGTAGTTTGGAAGTCTATTTGCCAACCCAAAGAGGAAGGGGGTTTGGGAATTGAATCCACAGTTACTAAGAATAGAATTCTCTTGTCTAAAAAAATCTGGAGGTCACTAAATGATCAGGAAACTTTATGGGTCACATGGATGCATACCTATATATTAAAAGGAAGGAGTTTTTGGTCTCTCAAACCCAAGCCCAGCTACACTTGGTTCTTTAACCAACTCCTAAGTATGAGGGGTGAAATCTATCAACATATTACTTGCCAAATTGGGGAAGGGGGACAAACTTTCATTTTGGTTTGATAACTGGTCAGGAAATGGCCCATTAATTCACAAAAACTTGGTCAATTCTCTTTTTGACCGCATTCCCAAGAAGGTTAAACTTCAGGCTATCATTTCTAATAGTGAATGGACACTGTCAACAGCTGAGATAAACTGTCTCCACATTCCTCCTCTCACAAGACAGGGGGAGAGAGACACCTATTTATGGAAGGGTATCCCTATTGCGGAGATTACACCTAAGGCAGTGAGGAAATTCAGTGTAAGGCCAGAAAATAGGGTAGTTGGGATACTCTGATTTGGAATAACACCCTCAGACCCAATGTGAGTTTCCTGCTATGGCTGGCAATGAGGAACAGATTGAGCACAATGGATCGGCTACATTTCCTCACATCCCCTAAGTATCTTTTGTCACCTAGTGGATGAATCTAGAGACCACCTCTTTTTTTAGTGTGGCTTCTCCAGAACACTCTGGTTCACAATCTCAACCCTCAATGCACCAGACCTGACTGCCTAGAGACTCCTAGACATAATGCAAGAGATTCCTAACCTACACTTGTCGAACTGTGATAAGGTTATAACCCTTCTCTCGAAGGCTACTTGTGTTCAGGCTCTATGGCAGGAGAGGAACTATAGAAGGTTCAAGAATCAAACCACCTCAATGAACTCTCTTAAAGAGATCATCACTACAAGCATTCGAGAGCAACTGATTCTTAATCAGTTACACCTATCTTGCAGTAGGAGAATGGCCTACATATGGAGGATCTAATTCCTGGAAGGCGCTACGTAACCCCACACACAAATCTATGCAGAAACTAAAGTACAACTCAGATCTACAACTCTTGACCTCCCTTCAGGAGAGATCAATTACTGAAATACACTTCGAATGTAGACTTACTTGGTGGGTACTGCTCTTCCCCACCTTTTGATTGAAGCTATTGTAGGCGCCCTTCAGTTCAGTTGTGCAACTCCGAGCTTCCCCTTCGACACGATAACCACATCTTCAGATGGGATACAGGAGGCTCAACTCCGGAAACCTGCAAGTCACATGGAGGTTTTCAGTTTAAATCCCCAGTGCTAGTTACGATACGAGTAGATCTGGTCACCTGGTATCCACAGTCCTTGCAGTGATTTTCCATCTTGGGCTAATGTCTTCGTCCTCTCCACCTTAATGATATCTCCTCGTTGCTAGTTGGCTCGCGCTATCTCACCTTACTGAATTGGAAAATTTCATAGAGGATTGAGAAAGGAATGGGTAGTTTTGCCCTAATTGCCAAGGAGTTACCCAACGTTATCGTTTTGTTGTTAAATTGTAATGGCTCAAATGACGATGTATTATGTTATCTTGCTTTGTTTCGGGTCTATTAAGCCATGCTCTGCTGGTTTATTATCTTAACGCTCCTCTATATATCCTTTATTAGCAATGAATTTTTTTAATTTCTAAAAAAAAGTGTGGGTGATAAAAGACAAATTAATGTACAAATTATTGAACATGTGTAGAGAATCCAATGTTGCGAATATTGTACCAGACTTAGTATCGAATTGAGTTCTAGTACGGTACTATACTGGTATCGGTCAATACCGGATACCATTTTGGGTAATTTTTTATATTTATGAAATAATCCTTGAATTGTTTAGAAATTTCAAAATAGTCCATTGTCATATTATACAGTTGTACTGTAAAATGTACAAGTTTACGTCAACCTTATTTCCAAAAATCATTACAATAAATAATAACTACAATAGATATGAAATAACAATAATTTTCAAATATTTCATATATAAATAATAATCACAATTAATGTGAAAAAAGACAATTATCATTATACAAATATATAAATAAGAATAATATAAAATATTTAAAATATTACAATTTCATCATATAATAAATAATAATTACATCAAAAGTTCAAAACATCAAATAAATAAATATCCTTAACTTTCAAACTATTACAATTTACCACAACAGTTCGTGATGAGGAACTAACCAAGTAAAAATGAAACCTGTAATAACAACATTTACTATTAAATTAAATTAATATATATAATTTAACATATGCATCAAATATAAGTAAAATTAAAAGAAGAGGAAAAACAAAAACCTGAAACTTCATTCAATCATCTACAGAAGGATACCCGCTATAACTACACTGACCTTAGTTATCATTTGATACAAAATCATCATCATTGAGATGAGCCTCATCATCATTATCATTCAAATTTAATGCACCAAATAACATGTCAATGCTTTCCTAACTAAAATTATCTTCCAAGTCATTCACTTCTATCAAATTCAATTCCGCAGAAACCCAATCAGTAAGAAGATCGATATTACCAATAGATATTAGATTTGTTAAATTACTTGTGCTATTAAGACTCCTAATAAATAATAAAATTTAATTATTAGAAAATTATAAGAAATTATATCAAAATTAATAATGATAATAACATATATTTCCCGAAGCTTTAAATTATAACGAACGAACACCAAATCATTCAATCTCTTGTGCTCCAATCTATTCCTTTTCTTGGAATGGATGAATTCAAATGTGTTCCAATTCCGTTCTCAACCCATTGCACTCATACATTGAATTAAAATCTAAACTGCAAACCTTTGCAATTTTGGAATACCACTTTCGAATTGATCCCACCAAGAAACTGTAAATCTTAAGATAACAAAAGTAGTGTTACAAACAAAATAAAGTGATAATTAATTTCTAACAAATAAGAAAAAAAGAAACAACTAATACTTAGAGAAAGTTTTGTTTTTTGTCGAATATCAATTGGCAATCCAAAATCCCCAGAAGACAGCTTATAAAGCTCTATTTGTGAGCTTAAAAAAGTCTTGCATCATTTTATGGCCAACAATTATTGTAATAGTGAATAGCATTCCTCTAATGACTTCAGCTTTCTTTGTACAATCTTGTCTGCAATATACACTAGGATTTAAAAATGCCTCAGCTACAAACAAAGGAGAAGAAAGTTGTCTTTCCTATTTCTCATTGATAATTGAAAGATACGGTGTATATAAAGAAGGTCTATGTTTCAGATTGGCCTTGATTGCTTCCTTTGGTCTTTCCTTGACATTCAAAAAATAATCCATTGTTGGCTTTTCTTCAGTATCAGCTAAGCAAAGCACCCTCACCAAAGGCACAAACTCGGAAAACAAATTGACATTGAGACCAAAATTCTCTATCTTCTAGTATAATGCTGGAAACCTCCAATCCAGCATTAGACCTAGCATGTTGAGATGCAATCCACTTATCACTTGTAAACATTTATCTTAACTATTTCTTCATCGAAACAAAAGACTGAAGTGATAAGAAATTTGTTACAATTCTTGTCACACCAGGATAACACAAATTTTTACCATTGGTAAATTCCTTTCTCATCAAATTCAAAACTCATGCACGATTATAGATAAACTTGGTCACCTTTTTTGTTTTCTGCATAGTCTCATCAATAATAGAAAAATTCCTAGGATCCACTAAATTTTCCAGCATTAGGTCAATGCAATATGTAGCATAAAGAGTCCAAAAAAAGAATTATATCTATTATGTAACCTTCTTCCTATCGCTTTATAAGCAGAATCATTGTCAGTAATGAACTAAACAATGTTTTCTAGCCCCACTTCATTCACAACTTCATCAAATATCTCAAATAAAGTATCAGTATTTCTATTAAGGTCAGATGTATCAATAGACTTCAAAAACATTGAGCTATTTGCAGAATAAACCAAAAAATTAATAATAGGCTCTGGTCTCCTATTTGTCCAACCATCACACATAATTAAACACACAAAAGTAGCCCAATTCACTCTTCTTTCAACCAAATAACTTTTAATTTCAGAAACTAAGTGACTTAAAAGTTTACCTCTTAAGTCATCAATCAAAGGAGCTTTGTATGTCAAATTGTAAGGGGCTATTGCATCCACTATAGGTTGATAATAGTAAGACTGGGAAGCATTGAATGATGAACCTGTATCATACTACCATCTAGCTACTGCCATATCGACATTAAGAGCCATTTCTCTTGATTGCATTACACTACGAATTGAAGGTTGAGCTCCAGGAATTGTTCGTGATGTAAAAAAACTAGTCACTTGCCTTCTTTTTTCCTAACATCAGGTGCAAGTGTAATATTATCTTCTTGTTGAGCTTGGGATGGAATACTACCACTACTACTACCACCTTCAACATTTCCACAATCATCACGAAAACTAGCAAATGAAGTTCGACTACCAATTTCAAAATTCAACATTTCCCTTCTATCTTTCTCATGCTGATATTCTTCAAGCAAAGTTTCATCTGCCACTTCACATCATGACTTACTTTTTTACATGGTTTCACATCTCCTTTAACCCTAGCTAAATGCTTCTTTAATCAAGTTATTCCTCTACCTTTCAAATGCTTGTTACAAAGCAAGCAAATAGTATGGTTTCTCATACTGAAAACCAATGCAGCATGAGTCCAAGCTAGATCACTGTATCTTCCTGAAGTGGTTTGATCAGGAGTACTTAAACTTCCTTCCATTTATTTGTAAAATAAATAAATACGCATATCCATCTTATACGCATATCCATCTTATATAATATAACTCATACATCGTACACAATTTAATTTCATCGAACACAATTCACCTTAAGTCAAAAACTAACAATTCAATTAATCAACAAACATAATTACCTAAAACATATATAAACAATTCTCATTTCCAACAAGCAAAAAAACATACATAAATAATTTCCATTTCCAACAATCACAAAACATATATAAACAATTTATATTTTTGATAATTCTATTTTCAACAATTTCGAACAATTTCAATTCAAAGTTTCAAAGATGAAGATCAAGTTAAAGGGTATGATTTACATAATCACAAAACATACACAAATAATTTCATTTCTAACAAACAATAATTTCATCATCACAAATTGAAAATTCACAAAATAATGAAATATACATATACAATTTCAAATTTCAAATTTCAAATTTCAACAATTTCTAACAATTTTCATTTCTTAATTTCAACAATTTCCAACAATTTCATTTCTAGCGTTTTCCAACAATTTAAATTCAATCATCACATAACATATATAAAGAATTTCCATTTCCAACATTTTCCATTCCCAATATAGTTTTCAACAATTCCATTTCCAACAATTTTGAACAATTTCAATTCAAAATTTCAAACGCCACAAAACATATATAAACAATTTCTATTTCCAAATTTTCAATAATTTTCTTTCCAACAACTAACAATTCCATTTCCAACAACCGACAATTTCAACCGTCACAAATTCATTTCCAACAATTTCAATTTAATAATTACAAAAACATACATAAACAATTTTCATTTTCGATATTTCCAACAATTTTCGTCACAAAATATACCAATAATTTCCAACAATTTCCATCACAAAACATACACAAATAACAAAATACAATGAATTTATTTTTCAAATTTAAGAGTAAAAAACACACTCAAAAAATCAAAAATCTTTTTTAGTTTTCAGATCTGGCATCGGGAGGCCAGTGGTGCGCTGGTGGGTGTTGTTGGGCAGTTGCTAGGGTTGCGGTGGTGGTTGCCAGATGGTCGGAGAGGGAATGGTGGTAATTGGCAGTGACAGTGAAGAAGAGAGAGAGTGAGAGTGTGAGAGAGAAAATAATGAGAGGAAGAAGGAGAACGTTGGGTGTGGTGTGGGAGGGAGAGGGTGAGTGAGAGAGTGATTTTTTGAATAAAAGAGCTGAGTGAGAGTGTGAATTTGTGAGATAGAAAATGAAGAGAGAATGAAAATGAAGATGATGTAACAGTGGTAACATCAGGGGAGGGGAGAAAATCCAAGTTTTTTAAGATTTTTTTTGGGCAAAAATATCCTTAAAGTTTTAAAATTTTCAGTATCAACTAGTATAGGACCGATATTTTGAATATCAGCCTGTACCAACTGAAATAGGCCAATATCAGAGTAGGAGTTTTTGTACCATTTTTCGACCGACACGGCATGAATTTCCAAACTCTAGGAGAATCCCACAATATCAAAATAGTTTACAAATCAAAGAGGGCCTCAAGAGTCCAGTTAGGCCCACAAGACAAGTGACTTTTGAGTTTGACTACTAGTATTGTTATACTTATTTTGCGTTTGACTACCAGTATTGTTATACTTATATCTTCTTCTTTTTTTTAATCTTTTAGGACCCAGTCCGCTTTCCTCCAAGTCCCACTAGTCATTTGAATGATGGCTCTGAGAATGGCCGTCCGGAATCAAAAAGGGAAGAGTGGTAGAAGCTGGGACCGGGTTGCAGCCATTGAAGAGAGTTTAATACAAACAAAGTGTAATTCCATTTAGTTTTTTATTTTAAATTTAATAAATATTTTTATTTGGTTAAATTTTTTAATGATTTTTTAGTTCTTATTTTTAACTATAATTTTATTTTGATGATTTTATGATTAGTTATTTATTTATGTTAATAATTAAAATGTTAATTATTTAATAAATAAATTTACAAATTTCTATTTATTTTGAATAAATTATGAGGATTGTATTATTAGAATTTATTAGTAAGTGCCATACAAAATACTAAAACAATTTTACCAACTTAAAAAAATTAATTTAATTAAACTGTAATTCATATTAAATGTTTTATTATTATTAACACAAAAGGTCCAAACTATATTATTATTAATAATTGAATAAGATTTTATTTCCTTAAAAATTAAAATAAAAAATGTGAAACAAATAGTCCTATTTTTATAATTATTATTTTTTAGTGTATATTAAGTATATTGTAAATTAGGCTTTTCAAAAAAATAATTTAATAAATTTAACATGTTTCTATTTTTAACTTAAATCAGCAAAGTACAAAAAGAACACCAGCCTAATTGAAATTTAAAATCTTTTAATTGACAAATATATGGAGGACAAGCTTGAGCACCTTGTTTCAGTTAGACTGTTCCAACTTTGTTTCTCTTAATCTGATCCACACATTTGTGTAGATTTCACATAAATATATAAATAAAATTTAATGGAACAAAATTGGAACTAATTAACAGGAATAGATAATCTGATATCGTCAGTTCAACAACTCTTTTAAAGATATTTTGATAAGGGTACGAAGAGATCCGTGAGGTCCGGCCCTGCCACCAGTGGGCTTAGTAGTTGGTACAGGTGAATGTTTCTGTTATTTTCATTGATTAACGTAACACACAAAATTCCAGTGATGCATTAATCAGAGCTTACCATCTTTATTAAGGTTTTAACTCGACCATATTTGTAGCAGTAGTGATTTTTGGTAATTGTCAATTTAGTTTAATAGTTGCAACATAAAATATTACGATTCGAACATGACCAGAAAGGGATCCTCTTTGCTTTGGTTATGGGCAACGTTTTACGCATAGATTGTCCAAACTAGAAATAAGTGCACAAGACCATCTCAATGCAGAAACAAATCCAGTACATGTGATAATATGATAATATTGTGTAAAGAGTTATATTGCTTAACATATAGATTGTAAAACAAAAACTAAAAAATTAAATCCTTGCAAAATTATTACGTACTAAAATGTGTATTAGTCATATGGTGAATGTTAAATTGAGAAAAAATTACATTGATGTACAAAATCTCGTTAGGGGTTCATTGAACACCTATATTTGTTCAAAAATGTACTTTTAGGTGTTTGATGCTATTTATCTATAAATACCTTAAGTTTTTTTTTTCTGGATAAAGCATATGTATAATATTTTGGCTATAAACATTATTGGGATAATGTCTCAAGCTTTCAAGATTCCTACTTTCACTATAACAGATATATGTTTTGGCTACATTTTTATTAGCGAGGACTTTATAATCGTTGCTAAAAGTTACCTTTTGGTAACAATACATAAATTCGTTACAATAAGTCTGACATTTAGAGACGGTATTAAAACCATCAATAAATGAATATATTTTACGACGAATACTTCCTATTGTCGCAATACTTGTAAGTTTTACAACGATAACAGAATTTCGTCACCAACATGACAGATTTTGCGATGAATATAATTATCGATGCTAGTAGCCACAAAAAATTTAGTATATTTTGCGTCGATTATCCTGAATTGTAGTAAATGGTGTGAACAAAATGCAACAGAAAAGGAATTTCATCGCCAATATGTCAGCATTTTGCAACGATTAGGTAAGTCGTCGTTAGATTTTGAGAATTTGGAGACGAATTGTTAATTTGTCGTGAAAAGTTGATTTTAAATATTTTCATAATTTGTTGGGGAATTTTGATGATTTTTTTGTATGTGATAATATTTTTAAAATTAATAATATTTGGAAGATAGTTTGTTAATGTTAAGTTTACTTAATAATCCTAGTTAAGGTTAATTATAATTAACATTTATATAATCCTAGTTAAGCTATCTTTTGTTGTCAAATTGTCTCTAATGTTTTAAACATATTGTTGAAAAAACACATGGTAGGTTATTTAAAATTTGAAAAGTAAAAATATTTTGGACATAAAAAGACAATCACACCAAAAATTTTAATTTTAATAGGATAAAAATATCATAAATTTAAGTTAACAACTATTCTTAATCACTATTATTTATTAATAATAAAATAAATATTTATAAAATATTGGAAATGGTAACAATTCTTACAGACATACAACAACAACAATAACAACAACATCTAGTATGAATCCCGTTGATATGTAGGATTGGGAGAGCTTTAATAGTAAGCAACCTTACCCCTAACTAGTAGAGAGTCTGTTTTCAAAATTCTTACAGATATAACAATAAATATAGTTACACGCTGATTCCATCGAGAAGGAAATGAAATAATATTTTTTTTGGATTCCAAGTGACATGAGAGTCGGTAAAGGCAAATAAGTTCCCTATGTTTGGATTTCCAAGAAGGTCCTTGCATGTTTGAAGGTATCAATTGAAAATGTCAAAGATCTTCCCTCAGGTCTTGGGTTATTGACACCCTCTTTCAACAACTTCTTGTTTGTAACTAAACTAGCAGAAGATACAATAAATGAATCCCCAGATGTAGTATGGGTCACTGAATGAGATGAATTGCCAGTATGATGTGTTCCACCAAAGACACAATCAGTATATAACTTAGATAGCTAGTTTAGTCAAACCGTATAAGGCACCCAAATTGGAACAGATACATACCTAATTGAATAGACATAGTAATTGGAATCGATGACTTTTTCAAAACAACCAATTTCTCTAGTCCATGATAGACTATCGTAACATTGTCAATGTCTTTATTTCCATCTATGTTCTCTTGAAGATTTAAGGAAGCTTTACAAAGAATATCATCTATAGAAGGCAAGTGATTATTAGTGTATGAAGAGGGTAGTTATCCTACATTGATTTTTTCTTCATTAGGGACATCTTTACCACATTTCTCCCAGCGGAACTCATTTCCACCATCAAAAACTAGTCGCCATGTTGACATTCCTCGATGAGTTAATGTTAATAGTTATATTCTGAAAAGTCAATTTAGTATAAAATTCATTATGTTAAATTAAATTCTCAATGATAAGTCAAAGTACAGCAATTTAGTAGTTATACATCTTCAATCTACCTATTAAGATGAAAGTTAGCCTTATTAAAATGAAAGTTATCCATTTACCCTTTATATCATATATAAATCTTAGAATTTAAAGTAGAGTACACATGACCATGTTCTTTATGTATAGAAATATAGTATTTTCTATATAAGGTTATATTACTATTATAATAAAAATGTGTAATTTTCAGTATGACCATGGCCACTTCTGAAAAGGACTATTTTTCCTTAACAAAAAAAAGAGTTAAATACTCTCACAGACATTTCATCAAATAGTTAGCAGACTTTCCTCTACAAAGCATTGAAGGTGGTAAAAAAAATTCATAACATATATAACCTAGAAAGGAAGCCAATAAATCATCTTCCAAACACAAACAAATACAAAACCCATACATCAATTGTAGAAGAAAAAACTCACAATAAACACCTAAACGTATCAGTAAAACAGAGCACAAGAAGGAGGGTTTGAAAATAAAAAAGAAGAACAATACGAACACAAGTAAGGACGTTTCTTTGATGATGAAGACCACAACACATAGGACGAGCACAAGAGAGAGGATGATGGTAATTGGACCATAAACGAAGATGAATGTTGACGGCCAACATAAAGTGAAGAGATGTTTGTTTTCATCTTAATAACCTAGTGGAAAATGACGTTGTTTTTATAAAGGAAAACACATTGTTTGTTGTTAAGGTAATCAGCGTCGTTTTCGATTAAGTCGGAACAAATATAGTACCATTTCGTGAGGATTTTAAAACCCGTTGCCAAATAGTTTTTCATTAAGTTAATTTTGATTGACCTTTGCCTAACATAATTATATATATTATATATTATATGTTACAGTACGAAATTTTTATATAATAATTAGATAATAGAGTAATATATATTAAATAAGATGTGCGCAAATTTATATATAATGTAATATTTCATAAATCATTTTACTAGTTATGATTATTATGTATACATTTATAATTCATTAAGTTAATTACCATAGATGATAATAATAATAGTTTTTTAATGAAAAATAAATTGCAATATAGTACAAAATGTTAATCAATATTAAATATTAATATAGTATTTTAAAAAATAAAATTTAATATTATTAAAAATGACTTTAACAACAATTTCATTTCAAAGATTACAACATGATGTCAAAGTGTGTTGATTGTATAATTGTAAAAAAATTTACTGAATAAAAATGTCATTTATACTTTTTATTAATCTTATTTAATATATATGGTGATTTCATAACTTTATGTGATCTCACAAAATTGTTGTTATTATCTATAATTTCTATGTTTTTGATATAATAGAACTTGGTAGAAACAAGGGAAAAAAGGTGGCAACTATCGAAATTGATCCAACCCCACGACAATTACATCAATTTGACCTTATCGAACAACAATCACTGACTTCATCCACCAATGAAACCAGTCAGCAATAACTTCAATCTACCTTAACTAGTGTTAAGGGATCTTTGTGTTTGTTTATCTTTACCTCCTATAATTAGACTTAGGCTCAAATATATATTTACATGTTTATTGTGTTTTTTTTAATCATTATTCTTTTGTTGTAAGGTTCCAATACCGACATAAGAAAAAGAGGTAGAGGTATCACTAAAGGTTTTAAGTTGCAACACATGAATGTTGCAATGAACAGTAAGTTGTCTGTGCATATTGACCCCAAGCAACGTTGTCTTGTTGATAAGTTCCAATTAGCAAAATTGTCTAGTGAGTTAGGGGTTGTTGTTAGAAATGAATTGCCTTGCCTTCAGCATGGCAAGCAATTGAAGGAAGACAACTTGCTACAAAATGCTTTGAAGAAAGTTTCGGTATTTTTTTAATTGAGTTAATTATATGCAATTTTATTTTACTTATTTAAAGATTAATTTAACTTTTATTTGTTGTTCTTAGATGAAGCTCAATATCATCGATATCGCGAACCCTAAAGTTCCAAGCTGTGTGAGATCAATGTTGAAAGAAAGGGTTGAAAGAAAGGGCGAAGAATCATCGTTATTGACTCCATAAATACTATAAGTCTTATTTCGTATAAGGAAGCAAGGAGACATGTTCCCGAACGGGTGACTCCAGAAAATTGGAGAGAAATGTGTGATTATTGGGCCTCTGTCAAGGTTAGGGTTTGTCTTCTTTATCTTCACATATGTTTCCATTAATTTTGTTACAAATTTAATGACTATTCCTTTTCTTTATTTAGGAAAAGTGTGAGAACGCCAAGATTAACAGAGAAAAAATGAAAACTCCTCACAACACCAGCCCCGAATCATTTGTTGTTGCATAAAAAGAATTTGTAAGTTCTTTGTTTATAAGTTATTATTATATCAGTAAATACAATATTATCTATTATGTTTCAATTTTTGTAATAAAACAGAGTTATAATCAACTATATGGAGAAGAGTGTGATAGGATCACACTCTACAAACTGGCACACTACAAGGAAGGTGAAGGGTGGACGTCTGAAGAAGAACATAATAATTACGTAAGTATAAAAAATTTAATTTTTAAGTTTATTTATTTATTTACTACTAACTAATAATATTTGAATTAAATCTTGATTTTGTGTTTTAAATTTTAGGATAAGATGTAGGAGTTGTTGAAAAGAATATTGTCTGATAGAAATGAGCCAAACGTGGATGACATTTGTAACAATGTCCTTGGTACAAGATCAAGGTACATCAAAGTTTTTAGGTATGAACTTAAGCTAATTGGCTTATCATCATCACGACTAGCATATTTAACGACATTTCAAAAAGATAACCAGTCGCTTAAGGCTCAGTTACAATGTAATGAAGAAAAGTCAGATCGAACAGAAGAAAAGTTAGAGCTGTAACATCCCGTTACCCATATTAAGGCAAAAACAGTAAATGAGAAATTACTGAGAAATTAGGAAACACATTTCATGCTCATGTATTACATGATATTCACATACACGCAAATATCGAATCTTTGTGCATAAAAATAATTGTACATGCATTCATTGGCAATTTCTGGGTAAAATTGTTTATATATGTGAGTATATTGAGAAATGAGGTTTTATGTGTCGAAAAATTGATTTGGAAAGTGTATTTGTTGATTTAGAATTTTGATAAGTGCATATTTTCCTAATATTTATATTTTAATTATCCCCTTTTACTCCTCTTGATTGATTCAATTATTGGGACTTAACTTGATTTTATGTTTCCTTGTAGGAAATTATAACTTTTACATGAGATTGGAAATTAAGAGGAAAATAACAATTAATTTAAGCAACAAAGCTAAGAGGACGCAACATGTGGACTGACGCAAAAATGGAGACAAGAGATCAAATCAAGGTTGCAATAGGCTGGGAGCAGCTCACGTTAGAAGCAACACGTGGGGGAGCAAAACAAAATGAAATCAGCCAAGGAATTGAGGAGAGAATTGAATTAAATAGTCAGCAGCTAAACGTAATCAACGCACGAGGAGAGACAGCTGGACGCATGTAAAACACAGGACAGACGTGCAATAGTCACGCAGATAAGAGAGGGCGTTAACAAAGTAAGGAGTCGGCGGCAATTAAAAATGAAAGAAATCAATGAATAAATCAAAGAGGAGGATGAGCGACACTTGGAGTACATGGGCTGAGCTTGGGCCCATCATTGGGCACACTTCTCTAGGGCACTTAGGACCCATTATCTTGGAAATAAAAAGGAGAGGGACAGCCGTATACAAGGGGGGAAGAATTAACGCAGAGGGAGATAACGTAACAGTGACACCAGCCGCCAGGGAGCAACGCCCGGGATAAATTTCCAGATTTCTTTTTCTAGCTTTTATTTCTTTTCTTTGTTATGGAGACTATGTTAATTACGATTTCTGCTAGGTTTAATTTCGTTATGAGTAGCTAAGTTATTTTTAGTCGGGGAATTCCAGTTGTTATGCTTTGACCTGTGAGACCTTGTCTGTTCTGATTATTTGGTTTATAATATTCGTACTGTTTCTGATTTACTGTCATTGCTTATTATTTAATTCTGCGATTGAGGCCTGATTGTAGAGTTAGTTAATTTGCATATAGCCAACT
>JANKOE010000205.1:17461739-17474030 GCA_026284465.1 Erythroxylum citrifolium | reverse complement strand
ATGCCACTAAAGCATTGTAAGACATTTGATTTTGATGTAAATGAAATGCATTTGTATTATGGTTTATTATGGCTTTCTAAACCTTTGCATTATTATGTTTTGAATTTCTATAAGGATAGGAATGTATGCAAGATTCAAAGAGAAAATCTGGAAAATCTGGATAGAATTGTAAGTTTTTCCTTCTTGAAAGTTGTAGAAGATCTCTTGATCTTTCTAATGGTATGACTATTGTGATTTTTGGATGTTAGAATGGAGAGTTATGAGTGTTACAAGATGAAATGCTGAATTGGTTTGATTATGGGGTTGTTTTGTGATGGCTCTAATAAATGATGTAAAATTGTGGTTGGGATGAACTTAATAATTGAGATTTGAGATCTTTGTGAGATGAATGTGATGTTGAGTTATTTTGAAGTGTTTTGGCATTGGAATAGATGAATTTTGGGAGATTGGAAGTGTTTATGGTGTTAGGATAGGTTTTGGGAAGCTTTGGGAAGGCATGGAGGGCTTGGGAAGCCCCCATGTCCGTTAAACGGAAATGGATGTCTGTTTAATGGACCTTCTCGGGTGGAAAAACCCTCCTTGGCCAGTCAATGTCCGTTTAACGGACCTTGTCGGGTCAGTTTGGCCACTTTAGCTCGATACATGTCCGCTAAACGGATATGCATGTCCGTTTAACGGACATCTTCGGGACAAATAGTGATTTTCACCCTCTTAGAGGCAGAATTAGGTTTTGTGGTCTTCATAAAAGTTGTAGTTCTAGATGTCTACTTTCTAATGGTTTAAAAACGAAAGCAATCCGACTTCTAGATTGAAAGTTATGGTGATCGCGCCAAGAGAGGTTCAAATTGATTTTGGGTATGAACATAGTCTACTCTTTTGGGCATAACTCCCTTACCCGACCTCCAATTAAGGTGATTATTGAACCAATAGATTTCTAAGATATGCATTCTTCTCCCCACAAAAATTGGTATCATTTGGAGTTGAATTGAGGAAGTTTTCATTAAAACAAGTGAGAGGTCGGTTAGGAGAGCATGATTGGAGTGTATGCACTTTTTGGTATTTTGAGGACGTGTTGAGCTATGCAACTCCGATTGAGGTGATTCTTGCTTCTAAATGAACTAGAGACTTAAAGTTACAATTTCTAAGAAGAAGTCAAGTTGTGATTTTGATGTTTGACTAGTGTATGCTCACCACCATTATGGAATGACAGTAAGTAACCCTTCAGGGTTTTCAGCACAAGGCTTATGTCTCAGGACGTTGGGCTCCAGAAACGGGGTCCAACATTAGGGGAAAATTGTGACCGAAAATTCATAATGATTATGCATCGAAAATTCTGGATTGGTTAAGGACATATATATATATATATATATATATGAAAAGAAATGGTATATGGATGGATATAACAGAAAAGGACTCAGTGTATCTGTATCGGTGGATGTATTAGTGAATATGAAATTGATATTGCGTTCTGGTGGTATGTCCTCGAAGGTGATATAAATGTGAATACACGGTCATGGGTTGTTTGAGGAAAAAATAAGGATATAAGTAGAAATAATAAGATGAAAGTGTATAATCCAAGTTGATATGACCTTGAAAGGTTGCATTTGTGTTGGAACCCCGCCCTGGTGAGACATGTGGCCGACGTCCTACGTGACATCTGGACGCGCATCCCACGAGGGAGGAATTCCTCACCACAGAAGAAACTCAAATCAAACTTAGTTCACTTACTCCCGAACGGATCTTCACAAATTCACCCTAATCTTCCTCAATAAAAATTGATCTACTTAGGGCCCACAATTAAATCCGATTCCTAAGCTAAAATGAAATTTCATGTCTCTAGATTTATTAGAATAAAAAATCTCCTCAATCGGATCTCTATAGATTGAGAAATCGCCCAAATACGAAAATATATGCAATATCTCCACACAATTGACTCTCTTTGATTTAATTCATAATTTTCAACTCAAACCTGAAAATTATAAATTTGCATAAAAGGGGTAGAAAATTTTTTTAGAAAAGCAATGCAAATTTATAATTTTCAGGTTTGAGTTGAAAATTACGGATTAAATCAAAGAAAGTCAATTGTGTGGAGATATTGCATATATTTTCGTATTTGGGCGATTTCTCGATCTATAGAGATCCGATTGAGGAGATTTTTTATTCTAACAAATTTAGAGACATGAAATTTCATTTTAGCTTAGGAATCGGATTTAACTGTGGGCCCTAAGTAGATCAATTTTTATTGAGGAAGATTAGGGTGAATTTGTCAAGATCCGTTCGGGAGTAAGTGAACTAAGTTTGATTTTAGTTTCTTCTGTGGTGAGGAATTCCTCCCTCGTGGGATGCGCATCCAGATGTCACGTTGGACGTCGGCCACGTGTCTCACCAGGGTGGGGTTCCAACAATTTGGATTTAGGATGGTTGTGTAATTCTTGATATAAGAGTTTTTGATTTAGTATGGGAAGATATCTGTGGAGTGGAGACTTAAGCTTCCTATGGGTTATGCCCCTATAATTATGATTGAATGAATATATATATATGTGTGAGAGGAAATAAATGACAATTGGAAGATGAGATGAGGATGGCAACATATGAAAAAGTTGTTGAGTTTAAGTTGATTTGCCATTGTGAGTGCACATCTAATAGTGCGATCACCATGACAAGTGAAACTATTAGGCTTATATGAATAATATGTATGGAGATGATATAGGAAATAATCAATGACTTATTGAATAAGTGCCAATCATAGGCCCTATAGTTCAAAGTTCAAGATGGGTTAGAGTAAGACGTGAGAGTACTTGTAGTGATCAATTGGGAAGGAATTAAGTTTGTTACTGATGTTACCATATGTGATGAATTTGAAAAAAAAGAAGAAGAAAGACACGGTTATGACGTAATCCCAATGATTGAGGACTGGCATAAAAGAAGAAGAGTTATCTAGATGAATGGGATTAAAGTATCCTTAGTATAAGCTACCAATTGGTAAATTGACATAAATACATCTCTAGATAAGATGTAATGGTTTTGGTGAATTATGCCAAGGTATTAGAGTAAATTGAATTGTTTAGTGCCTCATCGAGCTTCGTTACAAGGGATGTTCTGATCATGTAAACTATGACATAAATTGATCCTATTGAGATATTATGTATAGTTGAAATTGATCTTCCTGAGGTACTAAGAATGACTTATAAGTAATTATGAAAAGTAGTTGATTGATAAGGATTTCATAAACAGTATCGATAATTGTAGCAAGAAATCTTCTTTCAAAGAAGAATTTCCCTAAATTGGGTTGAGTTGAGCAGACAATTCAATTTAAGAGTGATCAATGAAGAAACAAATCAAAAACGAATGTGTAATAAATCAAAAGTGAATAATGGAATCATATCCCAAGTAGAGACTCAGGCATAGGAAGTGGAAAATGCTACTGACAGTGTATGCATTTTGTTTAATGTAAAGTATCCAACTACGTGAATGGA
Source organism: Erythroxylum citrifolium (assembly GCA_026284465.1). Taxonomy (NCBI): domain Eukaryota; kingdom Viridiplantae; phylum Streptophyta; class Magnoliopsida; order Malpighiales; family Erythroxylaceae; genus Erythroxylum; species Erythroxylum citrifolium. The sequence continues at coordinate 17,470,554 of JANKOE010000205.1, read as the reverse complement.
TTTTAAATTCGAGGTGACCCTATTACAAATGTGAGGAGAATATAGGTCTACATTACATTCGATGAAAACATGTTCAGGAAATACAAATTGAATTTGAGGAAGTGATACCAACACGTAAAATTAAGTATTCAAATAAATTGAAAATGTGTGAAGGAACTAGTACGATTGAATAGGCATTTGAATATTTAAGTGATCCAAGCAAAATTGTATTAATTAGTGACTATGATCATTGATGGTATTTTGAGTGTGTGTGAAAAGTAAACAGGGACGTTTTGAATAATTGAGGAATATGGCACTGATGATAATAATATCAATTGGATTTGGAGATTATGCAGTATATAATGAAGTTTCACATTAGAGAGTAAGATACAATCTGTTGTAAAAGTATAAAATGATTTTTGTATGCATAGAGACAATTAAGGTCTTATGAGTTAATTTTGATACATGGGTCAGAATTGCTATGATAGAAATCTCTTTGAGGTCTTGGAGACATTAGATGTGCCAAGTCATTATTGGAATGTACAAATTATATCAGTTTGAGGAAATTAATAAGTTTGAAAGGAATGTACATATGAGTACTATACTAGTAAGGGTAGTGTGTAATCTGACACATTGAACAGACAATTCTATAATGAAATAGTGCAAATTCAGATATTGAGGTTTCCAAATCTAGTGCAATGAAAAGTGTAAAATGTTGAGTGGAATTTGGGGCAAAATGAAGTGTATTTTAGATCAATTTTACTGGAAAGAAGTAAGAAAGCCTAAAAGCTAAGGATTTAGAATTGTGAGTCCCATAAAAAAATTGAAAACGAATTTGAACTTTTGAGTGGAATCGGAAGAATAGTGTTTGGTGGTAGAGATAAGAAGTATGTGTACCTGATAAGGATGATTGAGTAAAGAGATTATTAGAGAAGTGCAATAACAACCTATGATATACATCCCCAGGAACATATCGAAAGGGACAATTGAAGGCTAAGAATGTAGGACTGAGTGATAACATGTTTAAATTACCAATAGTTCTAACTGTTGGGGATGTGCTTAAAGCTTATATATTTGAGTTCATAGGAATATGAGATTAGGTATAATTCAAATTGATTACATGCATTACAATTGTGATCGTAATGGCATTATTAGAACATGGTATGGAGCATTGTATGATAGAAAGGTGGTCATTCACCCTTACATTGGGATGAAGAGGGCCTAAAATGGTATAAGACCATAATTGATTCGAGATATTGTTAGTAAGTGAGATGAATCTGAAATAAGAGTAAGTGATCTATGAAAGATAAATGAGTTAGGTAGTTCAACACCTGATATAGTGAAATGGATATAAGAGTTGAATGTATTGGCACTGAAGAGAAGTAAATTGTCAAAGGAGAGATGAAGTGTTTTTGTGAGTACCACTTTGGCAAGGTGTGCTCAGATTTGAAGAAAGGATAAGTTAAGCTATATGAATTGGTCTGTATGAAAATTATTATGAGTTAGTATTATTGGTGAAAGAGATCTTAGATTCATAATATATGATAAGTGAATAGGTTATGAAATAATGACATGATCGACAGAGATAAATTGACAGCATATGAAGTAAAAGTTGGTGAGTAATCTGAAATATACCGATGAAATAGTCAAGATTGTATGATAGCTGAATCAGTGACTGAAGGACCTATTGAGTTATCAGCTATGGTCATTGGAAAGAGAGAATTTGAGTGATGAAGTATATGGGAAATGGAGAAGCATATGAGGAACTAATACCTCTATCGTATTGATCAATCAGATGAGAATTTCGAGGACGAAATTTGTTAAGAGGGAGAAATGTAACATCCCTTCCCCATATTAAGGGTTAGGACCCAAAATTTCAATACATGGGAGCTCAAAGAGAGATTAAGGAAATGCATTTTCTTGCTCATACATAATGTTAGCATATATGCACATAAATATTGAATGTTTGCACATAAAAAGTGGTACATGCATTCATTGACAACTTCCAGGTATAATTGATTTTAAATGTGATCTTATTGAAAATGAGAAGTAGAAGGAATAGAAATAGTGATCTTGGTATGAGTTTTGAGAAGGAAAGATGTAGAAACTAAATTGATAGTGATTGGGAAAATGTTCCCCGAGTGTGCTTCGGTCTGTTAGCCATAACATTTTCTTTAGTTATTCAAACGAGATGATTCTTAATTTGGATTAAACTAGAAACGTATGGCTATATTTCTTATGAAGACATGGAATTTCAATTCTGTCTCTAAGAGTCTCAAAATTTCATGAAGTTAAGAATTGGGTGCAGTACGTTTGTGTATGAATGGAAAATTTATCTTTGGACTTTAGGACAAATTTGGGATTGATATAAATAAATTTTACCAAAGTTGCCTTCTGGAAAGTTGTAGATCTTTCTTTTATCTTTCCAACGGTATATAGTATGAAAATTTTAGACATTGGAGTCAAACGTTATGATTATTATAAGAAGAGATGTTCTGGCATAAAAATGAGACGGAAGAAGTGAGACGCAAAAGTGAGACGCAAAAAATGAGACGCAAAAGTGAGACGGAAGAAGTGAGACGTAAATGTGAGACGGAAGAAGTGAGACGAAAAAGTGAGATGAAAAAAGTGACGCAAAAGTGAGACGGAAGAAGTGAGACGCAAAAGTGAGACGGAAGAAGTGAGACGATGGAAATAAGACGATAGAACTAAGACGAAAGGAAAGTGAGATGATACAGAAGTCAGACGATAGAATTGGCCTTCTAGGTCTTCATAAACGTTGTAGATCCAGATGTCCTCTTTCCAATAGTCTAAAAACGAAGTCAATCCGACATCTTTAGTGAGAGTTATGGCGATTGCGCCATGGTATGTACAATACGGGTAAAGATATGAACATGTTGGATTCTTTTGGTCATAACTTCTTCTCTAGACCTCCAAATGATCTGATTCTTGAACCATTAGATTCATCAGACATTGACCTACATCTCTACCAAGAATCATAGCTATTTGAAATTAATAGAGAAAGATTGAGTGAAAAGAGTGGGACGGGTACAGTGAGTGTGTTTTTCAATAATATGAACTGGTGTTATCTCACTGAACATACTTCAGTATTTTGAAGTTTTCTGGATCAGTAGAGGTCCAAATGAGATGATTTTTGACTCTTGGTAACCTAGAGACATGGAGCTGCAAATGGTGTGAAGAACTTAGAACCTAATTCAATCTCTAACATGTTTAAATTTCATATGGGAGTCGTGCATAGAATACTGTTATAAACAAGAGTAGTCCAAATATGTTGAAGTATATCGTTTGAATCACTAAACCAAATTGAATGATTTTGGAGGCATTAGAAACGTAAGACAATAGGGGAGATTCTTCTAGAAGAAATGTTATGTGAAAATGTTCAAGGGTATTTTTGACAAGACGCTTAAGTTTAAAAGAAATAAGCCTATAAGGAAGGATAAAATGGACTTTTTGGACTCATTAAGGGCATAATTGGAAGAAGAAGTACTGTCTTGCTTATAATAAAGAATAAAAACGTGAATTAAAGGATTCTAGAGAAACAAAATGAGTGGATGAGAAAAGAGACAAGAGAGAGAAAGCATGAAAAAGAATGAAAGAGAGAAAGAAGAGAAAACAAGCTAGGGTTTTAATTTCCTTAGCCTTCAAGAGAGATTTTGAAGTTGTTCAAGAAGAGAAAAAGTAAGAGGAAGAAAAGAGCTTCCATTTGAGCTAAAGATCTCTTCATTTGGTGAAGAATCAAGGTATGACCATTTGAATCTTTGGGCTTTTGGAAGGATTCTAGTTTAAGGAGTTTAGAAAAATGCTTGGGTTTAAATATGCTATAATCAATTTTTGTGATTTTTACATTATGGGATTTTCAATTGAATTCCTATTGGATGAGAATTTAGATATTATGAAATCATATGAGGTTAAAAAAGAGATGACAAGAAATTAAGTTATGATATAAAGTAACCAAGTGTCCTTGAAGTGTGAGCTTATGAAAAGGGTAAAGATTGGAAGTAGAATTTAGAATGATCATGTACAAATAAAGTGTAAATCTAAGTTCAATTAGAAACATATGAATTTTGAAATGGGAATGGGCATAAAATGTGTTCTAAAACATATACCCAGGATTGTCATTGAGCATGCATTGTACATAGTCCATTTATTTAATTGTGAATAAAGGAATGTTTATATGTCCGCAATTATTGATGAGTGTGAAATGGGTGTTTTGCATAAATGGGTTGTGCAGGTCATGTGTCCACATTCAGGCGTTCCAGAATTTGGAAGCAAATGCTATTTTGGAGCATACGGTGAGTAGACCGAGATGGTCTCACTTCATTGTTTGGTTTGTTTCATTTTATATAAATTGACTACTGAATGCTTATATGAATGTGATTAATTGTGTTGGATGCCGGACAAAAGGTCCAATGATTGTGTTATATGTGTGAGATATTGAAGTGATTGTCAAATGTTTTCTGAATGTACAATTGCATGCAAGTGAAAGGGTAAATTTTCAACTACATGTTGAATACCGGACTACAGTCCGATGACAAGTGAATATGACTAAATAAGAGCATGCAAATATGAGTGATTCATTTCATTTCATGAATGCATGAAACATAATGAAATTGTGACCAGAGTAGCCACCGATCAGAGCTTAAAGCTCAACATTCAATGATTCCTATATGGGACAGTTATTAATGAGCCTTACATGGGATAGTTATCAATGAGCCCTATATGGGACAGTTATCAATGAGCCCTATATAGGACAGTTCAGGCACTCGGTCACAACAAAGTAACAAATAGAAAGTGAGTCCTATGTGCATTGCCTATGCATAATATGAATGATTAAGTATATTGAATGTGAACTAATATGAAATGTGAAATAAAGTGAGATGTTTGTGAATTATGTGTTATGTGACTGGGTGAGCCATCGATGATAGTCACTCGTTGAGTTCGCAAAACTCACCCAAAATTTGCAAATATTTTCAGGAACAGAAGAATACCCTGTTAGGCCAGCGGGAGTATACATACAGCATTCAAGTGAAAGATAGAGGTCGGGATCAGTTCGCGTCTTCATTTGTGTTTTCCTATTTTGCATTGAATTGTAAATTTTGCATCTTTCTGTATAAATTTGTATTTCGAATTGACTCAAATGTATTGTATTTATGAAAGGGTCTAATGGTTATTGAAAAGTTCTGTTGATGGTTTTGCGTTAAGTGACAATGTTTATAAATGAACGTGGGCCTAATTTGAGTAATGATTTCTGCAAAATGTATTTTTTTAATAATTTTTCTTTATTCGACATATTGCATATTTTCGGGCTCTCTTCGTCTCGTGGGTTTTTCTTCTGACAGTCGAGTTTCCCACGTAAAATTTCTTTTTATCTTTCTACTGTTTTTTCTTTATTTACTTGGTTGGTTCCATTACTTCAGCCACTACTAGCATCACAAATATCCTTCCACTTAATAAACGGTACTTTTTCTACTCCTGTACCCTCTTTCTTCTACCCCAGGCAAGTGGATTTGATTAGCTGTTTATGATCCAAGCATAAATTACAAGAACCAGAAATAAATGTTATTACATTAGGCGACTTGCTGAACTACACAACGAGGCAAAGAAACTGCCTTATACTAAGCACCAACTCAACCATACATTATTTATTAAAACATAGTCCAGTGCCTGCACTCGCCCTTTTTTAGTTTATGAAAGATAGTACAGAGGATTTGGGACCTTGAAGATCCTCTTAGCCATTGGATAACCCACCAAGTTACTCCACTGATCTCCAGAGCACCCATGAAGCTTATACCCTTCCTTCACCAACTCTTCTCTTCTCCTGGATTTGAAGACTAACGCCGTATCGTTGGTCTCGGTAGTATTCCTAGACAAGCAATGGTATACATCACATAAACCCAAGATGTATATAGTCATTTAAGTCTAGACATTTTAGTCTTAAAAAGAAGAAATCGCTTAATTACCTCAATATCAGCCTTCTCCAGTGGCTATATCCAGTCTTTAGAAGATTCTGCACTGTGACAGTCCTTTGACTTTCAGTCCTCCCAGTTAACAAAATTATAGTAAAACCCAGTTGCTGCAATTTCTTGTAAAACCTCAGGCTTACTGGCAAAAGTGTTGCCTCGCCTAATGCCACCCACTCATTCCATCCACTAGGAGGTAATGAACTGTTGTACAAAAACTCGTTAAAATAAACATCTTCATCTACGTAATTACATAAATTACGCTATACAAAACTCTAAACAAGAAAGAATCAACTTTAAAAAAGTTTTCGGATGTAAACTGTTTGTGCTATGTACCCATTTCTCAGTCCCAGTTCACCCAATCGGGCATTACGTATTTTTATCTTATTTCAGGTGGGCTTGTGAGTCCTGTCGTAGTATTCCCCACCTGATTGCCTCAATAAACTCATAAATGTATTAGAAGAGTCATAAGCAAGTAAAAGCAAGTTTGGTATTACAATCCACGTTACCCGTAACCATAGAGCTTGTAGTATGGCAGGTTAGAGATGAGGGTCTCGTCGACGTCAAAGATCCATGCATCCTTTCCATCAGAACCAACCTCGACGGTCGCAGCGTAGGCCAACATGTTGTCAAAAGCAACCTCGGAGTCAGAAAGGAACTTGTCGCCGTTCATGTACTTCTCCACGTAGCTGGCACATGAGGAAGGGACTAAGGACCACTTACCGGAGTTGTTGGTCTCTACGGATAACCTCCAACTTTCGCAGTAGAGGTCGTTGTCGCCAACGCTACGGTCGCTGGGGATTCGGATGAAAGATTGAGAAATAATGGCAGGGAGGGAGCAAAGGAGGAAGGAGAGAGAGAATAGAGCTTTAGAAGCAGCCATTGGAGAGTTGGAGGAGAGGAGAAGATACGCTTTTCTGCCTAAATTTTCGAGTTCATCAGTGGCTACATATAAGCTCCAGGCCATGAAACGCAGTAATTATTGCGGGGACTTTCCCCGCCAGTAATTTGAGTCCAGATCCTCTGTCTAATATTATGGTGTCTTATTATTTTCAATAAATTTTAGCCATTTATTTATATGGGTTCCGCATAAAGTCCGCATGGGTTCCGCAAAATAAATGGCTGAGATTCATGAGACAGAATAAGACAGAGTAAAACTGGACAGAGGATCTCGTTTCCAGTAATTTAAGCGTATTTGTTACACGTATAAGCTCAACAAAGATCTTCTATATTATACTTAAATATATATCAATTTTAACCCCAAGGCTGTGGTGGAGTAGTAAGGGGCTCTTTCATTCTTAACTAAGGTCTCAAGTTTGAGTTTTGAGTATGGAGTTGTCTTAAATTCCTGTTAGGGAGAGATGAGTCACCTAAAAGGTTCCCATATAGGCTCGACTTTTGATTTAGTCCGAACTTATAATATCTAGCTATTTTTGGGAATTAAAGGGTATCTATACTATATAAGTTTTATTATGAATGGTTAAGATATGTAAGTGGATATTGTTAAAGTTAGAATTTTGAGGGAAAAATTGGAAATGTATATTGCATATATGTTTTATTATGAATGGTTAATATATGTAAATGGATATTGTTAAAGTTAGAATTTGGAGGGAAATTTGAAAATGTATACTACAGGACAACAGTTTGTAAGAGGAAAGAGGAAAAGATATAACAGGTGAATATTTAAATTGGATTAATAAAAGTGGAAGGGAAAAACTAACAATCCAAACAGATAAAGTAAATTTCGTTATAATATTTTAGTAAAAAATATAGCAACTACAAAATTTGATATGAATTAAAGTAAATCAATGAAAATTTAAACAGAAATTTCTAACGTAGAAAACAACCAATAAGTATGTGAATTAAAAAGAAATTTTTGACTGAGCAAATAGAAGGAGAATAAAAGATCGGCAATAGAAGACAAAATTCAGGAGAAACATAGTTCAACAATAGTTATCAACAAATAGTAAAAAACACAGTGAAATAACAACAAGAATAGTTTGTATGTGCATTGAGATTATAGTCATCTGAGCACTAAGGATCAATAAATAGTTAAAAAGATAGGGAAATAGTAGCAAAAGGAGTTTGAAAGTGCATTGGGATTATAAGCATTTGAGATATAATAAACTTTGGCGATTATCTTATTAATCGGTAATCCTTAGGTTGTGGAATGGAATATCTTTAATGCCTGGAATTTGATAAATAAAGTTGGTTCAGCCTGATTCTGCTGAATCGGATTATCGTCGTTTTGATCCATGACCTGTTCAATTCTGGCTATGTGATACCTGCAAAACAGATGAAGGCACGCCGGGGGTTGGTTCCCGGAAGGCCCCTCCGACGCTCAAGTAAGTACCTTTCGAGGTTTAGGAGGCTGGGAATATCGAATAGCAGCTAGGGTTTTTGTCTCATACCTGAATATGGCAGAATTATACCTTTTATACGCTGTGAATGCTAGGTTTACGTAGATTATTGTGTTTGCATGGGAGTCTATCGTTCAATGGGCCGAATGGGCTGCGATCGTTGGGCCGTCAGCATCCAAGCCCGGGGTTGGGCTGGTCAAGGCCGGTCCAGCTGACCCAACCATAAGCCCCCTACTCCTCGAGTCTGAGCTGAGAGAAGGGTCGAAGGAGTACACGAGATTACACAGCCTATCCGGTAGTAAGACCGTGATAATTCTGATCGACCGGGCGTCATTACTTGACGCGCGATAGCTCGGGAAGCGACTGATCGGTCGATCGGAGAGTTGGGTCGATCGATCGAAAGTGTCTGGTTATTCAATGTTAGCCCCAAAATTTTTTTATGATAAATCATGCTTAGCCTAATTGATTAAATTAGGTTAGCATTAATTAAGTAAG
>JANKOE010000205.1:17436223-17457329 GCA_026284465.1 Erythroxylum citrifolium | reverse complement strand
TTTAAATTTGTGAGATGCAAATTTTGAGAGTTGAGTGATTCTTCTCTTGTTGGTTTTTGGAGTTTGTTACTTTTCAATTCCCACGGAGTTGCAAGCCTTCAATCTTTGTTCCCGGTTATCGACATTTCTAGGAGTCCGTCTTCTAGGGGTTTCGTAGGGGGTTCGATCAATTATTAGTGTTGGGGTCACAAGTTAAGCAAGAGTTTCATCGGATTCGGGATTCAGGAAATCACACTTGTGAGCAATTCAATTCATCTTGGGTATTTTCGTGTCTAAAATCTGGGGGTTCCGCATCATAGGGTGCCAATAAAATCTCCTATGTGGTTTATAAATAAAGGTTCATTGGTCGTGGGATCCATTCTTCTCCTCTGCTCCTCTAAATCAAAACCAAGTCTTGGCTTGCAAAAGATGAATATGCATTAACTTGCAACAAACTCATGTCATAATCAGCATAAAATATAGCAAGCCAGAATAAACCATCAATCTCATCAATGCTTCCATCACTGTCGTGTTTTGTAAGTTTTTCTTTTTGCTCTCACCAAAAAGGCCCATATATGACAATATTGAAACATTTTCAACATATCTCAGTTAAGATGTTAGCTATTAACATTTTGAATCACATCGCTACTTTTCTATCTAAACCCAACATTTCAAAACTACTTTAAACACTAACTAAATGCAAATTGATACAGTTAAAAATTGTCAAGATTCATAATGAATTTTAACAACTAATTAAATGAAAAGGCATAAAACAAAACATGTTTAAGGTGGTAGTCTACAAAAATATAATATCAATGATGGCAAGAACACTAAAAATGAAAAGTACAACTTTCAAGTGTCTAAGAAGATAACAGAGACAAATCTAAGGAAATACTCAAAGCCGCAAAAAAATATGAACTTACCATGGGCAGTTGATGTGTCAGTTTTTTGTGATGGCTTAAGATGCCAAGAGGACCTACCACCAGATTTGGATGTAGGGGATCCACCTTTCTCATAGCAAGAAGTGCATAACGAGCACTGTCAAAAGGTTCAACTTCATATTTACCAAGGAACATGCGTTATTATTGCAAAGAAATATATAATTAACATATGCTAATTTTTATTCGAATAGTAAATGGACCTTCTAAGAACTCAATTAAAATCCCCACAAACCAATATGAGGATATCTGCACTGGCAGCTATTTTTTCCTATCCTTTCAAGAGTGTAAGAACGTGGTTTTAAAATCTTGCAAAGATAGATCAAGCCCACATTTTCATCCATTAAGTAAAGAAAGCTTAAAAAGTAAGATGAATGCCTATCAAAATTTGACATCCTTCAAATCTACTTGGGCATTTACACGTGTATTTTTAAAATCAAGCAAAGATAGATCAAGCCCACATTTTCATCCATTAAGTAAAGAAAGCTTAAAAAGTAAGATGAATACCTGTCAAAGTTTGACATCCTTCAAATCTACTTGGGCATTTACACGTGTATTAGCCTATTCATGACAACAAAATAACCATTAATTGGAGTTAATATCCATAGGAGAGGGAAAAAGAAGAAAAAGGAAATGAAACATGAGAATTGTAAAGGAAAAAAGAAACAGAATCAGAAAAGAAACATGAGATGCTATTACCTTAACATGCAAACCGCAAAGGATTAGATAGAAGCAACATTAATTATTAACAAATTACTTCTGAATTAGAGTTGGATGAAAACAAAATAGGTTTTCAACTTCAGAACACAAGGAGATGTTCTGACAAGATTATAGAAGGTCCTTGGGCATTTCATTAAATGATTAAATCATCAGTTATGTAGTTTGATCATAATAAAATAACTCACAACGCAGAGAAGCTATCTTTGCCCAAGGTTATCAGCTTTTTGATTACCAAATTTGGCTTCCAAAACAACAATGAGTGCAACGTTGTCCTGCAAGCAGAAGAAAATATCCATAAGACTACTTGGATGATGAAAAACATATAACTTTATATGCAGATACACATCTATAACAAACTCAACTGCAAGAATCCTACCTTATCCAATATACTCAGAGCAATTTTCCTCTAGGTGCTTGGAACCACAACATCAATTAAAGACTGTAGAGCTTTATTAAATTCAACCTAAATACAAATAGTATCAACACTAAAAAAACAATAGAGAAAGTATATGCAAATGTCCAATTAAAAGAAGGAAACCAATAGAACCTCATTTTTTTGACATGTGAAAGTCCATCCTTGTGAAAAAAGGTGGCACAACCATCAATTGTATGGGTTTTCCTATTGTAAACCTACAATTACGAACATGAGTTAATATAATATGTATCTGATATATATAGCTACCAATTAATAAATGTTATCAAATAACGTCATTGGTTTTTTTTATATAGCTTGATAACCATGTTTGTCCAATACCATTTGTAGCATCTTTTCCTTCCTCTTTCTTTCCCTGATCTTTAGCTACTCCTTGAATCATCTCCTTGAAGATTTTACAATCTAAAAGAAAGTAATAAATGAACCTTGTGAGGAGAAATATTAGAAAAAAGTTATACGAGATATAGAGGCAGAAAGCATGCGACTGAGAAAAATGCTTAGCACAAGGTTCAGTACTACAGATGATAAGACTTTAATCTCACTTTAAAACATGACACTTTCTTTGGTTCCCATAAGCCCCACATAAGTACTAAGAAAACAGGATTTAATAAATGTTCCACCTTAGGAAATTCTCCACAGAATTTCATTAGTTGGGAAACTTACGACCTATCCACTAGGATAGCGACTTTGAATAGGAGTAACAGGCACTCCTGCTACTTGCTCTCATTTCCTTAATGCATGACAAGTGATGCCATCATTTTTGTTAAAATTATTACACCTTACATATGTTAGAGTAGGTATATCCCACAACAGCTTGAGGATAGAATAAAGATCTACAAAATTTCATTGAATAAAAGCTAAAGAAATTATAGGTAAAAGTGAAAAAGAACTTTGTACGACATGACCATATAGAGATACTAGTAGACATAGAAACTATGAAAATGAAGGATATACTCTCAATCGAAGCAAATCTGATGTAGAAAAGCTCATCCTTTAATTCCCCATCAGCAAAATCAATAGCATGCCACACGCATGATTTATCATTTGCATGATGCTCTTGCACATTAATTGATGGTAGAACTGAAATATGCACAGACAGACATTAAGTTAATAATACAATGAAGTACGAAATAAAAAATTGAAAAAAAAGAAGAAGAATTGGTCACATTGAATTGTAACTTGAATCATCACAATAGTTTCAATTATCTTGAGCATACAAGATTAAGCATTAAAAAATACAAAAACAAATGACATCAAATATAGCATTGTTAAAACTTTCTAGTAGTAGCACCCAAACAGAAGTTAAACCAAAGATCATGATAAATTAATGGAAAACAAATTACTCACTCGCGTGTTCATGTAAAAACAAAAACACATACATAGAGAGAGAAGAGAGAGACAGACAGACCGAGATGGTGAGCACAGATCTTGAGTCTTATATTTACCTATGAAAAGTCAGACTTTCCCAGACTCCTTGTGTTTCAACATATTCATATTGCCAACGCATCTCTCTTTCTACTAATTTCCTTCCTTATCAAATCGATACAGTCTTCGTTTACATTTTTGAAGAAGATAAACAAATTAAAAAAGAACAATCACATATACATTAATTGAGAACTAAATGAAAACCTATTGCATGCGATAGAAAACGTGAATAAAAAACCTAGAAAATAGAGTTTAGATAATGAATATGCAGATACTACTCATAGGTCAAGAATCATATCTTTTTCTTCTTCTCCTGTGGTTACGACGACCTCTTCTAGTTTAATGATCGGAGAGATTTAAACACCAGTGTCCTCATCATCGGCAATCGTCTTGTTTTCTTACTCTTCCCACTCTTTGCTCTATTGTTCTGGCTCATTAGCTATAGTTGTAGTACTTGCCATTTTTGCAGTTATTGGTTCTTCTTCACTACAGAGATCGAACAATCGAGAAACAGAGAGAAAATTGAGACAAAGGATCTTGGTGTCTCTTTTCCCATTTGTAACATTCTTTGGTTTTTTTATGTGAATTATGGCCTATTTTTTCAAAGTGATGTGATTGACATCATTTGATGGGAAGAACATTTGATGTTAAGTATTACCAATTTCCAAGACCTGAACTGAACAAATATTTAAATACTTAATGAAACTCATCCAGTTTTGTTCTAATTTCAGCCACAAGTTTCAACAACATCCAATCCCTCATGAGTCGTGCATGCTAAGAAAAATTTTGGTTTCAATTTATTGAGAGAGAAGCAGAGAAGAGGAGGACTACTGCATCGTTCAACGATGGGAGTAAACTGGGGCTGTTGGATTAGGACACATAGGCATGATGACGACGATCTTCATTTGCGCTTAGTATATAATACTAGTCGGTGGTCACTAATGGGAATTTGAAAATATATAATGCCCAATTGCTTAGGTTGTCTTAGATATGTGAAAAGTTCATGATAATCTTGGCTTTTTGTTACGGTCATCAACAAGAACATCTGCGGTCAATGTCAATTTTGGTTCAGTTTCTTTGAATCTTTTTTTCAGACACAGTCTAGGTCTTCAGGATGAAACAAGAATGCCTTATGAAAATATAAAAAATCAACATATATTAGCAGAGGTTAGGTTGGGGAGGAATAGGAGTTTAATTTGACGTGTAAGGAAAAAATAAAATAATTGAAGAAGTATTGGTGCAGTTCATAAAGAACTAAGCCTTTATGATTGAGTTAGGTGAATTCTATAGGAAAAAGACATTAAAAAAAAAAAGCATTTTATAACGATAGTAACGGAGTATAAAAATCACGATCTTCTTCTGTATCAAAATGCTGAATGAACAAATAACAAGGGTGAAGATTTTATTGGAATAAAATTGTTTGAAAATGTTTAATATGAAATAACACTAGATGTGGCAATCTATTGATAATGAATGAATGAATGGTTCTTAACAAGTCAACTAAGATTGCTAATGAATGAGTGAATGGTTCTTAACAAGTCAACTAATGTAATATGCAGCTTACTATTTCTCTTTATGTTCATCAAGGTGCCACGTTTAATAAATATCTACCGGTAAAGTTTTAGTTGCTGATTCTTTTTCAATTAGTTTATTGGCTTAGTAACTAAGGTTGATTCTTGGTATAAAGAAACAGTGAAATGCAATGCTCTCCAAACCCTATTCCTATTAGTTTCAAGAGGGAGTTGATGGGAAGAGTTATTAATTGGTGATAGCATGAGAGACTGGAGAGAGAAGTAGGAAGAGGAGGACAATTTACTATTCCTTTAGTACACAATCTCTAAGTCTCTTTTCCCAACATTCTAGATTGGAGAGAGAAGCAGAGATTAGGAGAGTTAGAGAAGAGGAGGAGGAGAGAGATTGATTGATTTATCAATTAGGTGATAGGTTTCTCAGTCAATGTAGAGACTACCAAAATTTATTACGTGTAAGATAATACTTAACGAACTAAAAGAGTGATATTATTTTTTACCTAGAAGGAAGGACACGGCAACTTGCACATCAAAGTCACCCTCTCATTGGCGTCTATTTGCTAAACAAGTCCCAATTTGTCGGTTACTAGAGCTTATGACCTATATTTTACATTAAGCTTACAATGTTACTAGCATAGATTGAGATTAATATATTGGAAGAAGCTATAATATGAAGGTATCATTTCCTTTACTTCTTTAGTTTTAGAGAGCGTATAATCATTAGGAACATATGAAGATAAGACAAAACAAAGAATGAAGACTATAAAATATGGCTTCTTGGCGGTGGTACTCTAGTGGGCTTGTGCTTCAATTAACAGGGTTCTAAAAGCCTTGGATGAGTTTATTGACTTTATTGCTTTTCTTATTATAACTTGCGTCCACATTCACAAAATCGTATAACAGGACAAAATTTCTACCTAGTTGTAGAATTCTTCGTTTTAGTTTAATTCCTTTATGTCGATCTTCCTATGGAATTGTCAAGGGGCAGGGGGTCTCGGTTTCAGACAATCCTGCGTAATTACATTAGTAATTACAAACTTGGTATCCTAGTTTTGTTGGATACCCGTATTAGTGGGGATAAGGCAGCCGCAGTAGTCACCAAGTTGGGGTTCGATTACTCGATTCCAGTTGAAGCCGAAGGCTTTTCTGGCAAGATTTGGCTATTATGGAAGGTTGACTTTGATGTCTCAGTAGTAATAGCCCATTGCCAATTTATTCACACCACAATCAAACATTCTTCAAGCCCCTTCGGTTTTACAGCAATCTATGCTAGGCCTCAAAGCCTGTCTCAAAATCTTCTCTAGCTAATTCTCTACTGGATAGGGCAATCTAACCAGAGGCCCTGGCTCGTAAGAGGAGATTTTAATATTAAATTGGAACTTTCGGACAAACGAGGTAGAGCCCAGTCTGCAAGGGTGGTGAATAAACAATTTCAAGATTGGGTGCACAGGAGAGGGCTTCATGACCTGGGTTATGTCAGATCCAAGTTTACGTGGCGTCAAGGAGTGGTCCAGGCCAGACTGGACAGAGTTTTTGCTTTGACGGCTTGGTTACAAACTTACCTCAAATGGTGAATTATCACCTTCCTTTTCTTGGATCAGATCATCGACCCATGTTGATTCAATTACACAAACCACCTCCAAGAATGCTAGGACCCCCAAAGTTTCGATTATAAAATGCATGGCTAACGCATCTGGATTTTGAGGATGTAGTAGTGAAGCATTGGATACCTGAGGCGGAAACGATGAGCTAGTCTTTAGCCAAATTTTCCATGTGTCTCACAAGATGGAATAAATCAGATTTTGGAAATATTTTCTCTCGGAAAAAAAGATTGCTAGCACGTTTAGAGGGCATTCAGCGGACCATGGAGGTCGGCCCATTAGATTCACTCTTAGATTTGGAGGATGAGCTGAGTGGAGAACTTCTGCAAATCCTATGTGAGGAGGAAATTTATTGGCATCAGAAAGCCCTGTGTGACTGGATTTCATAGAGCGATAGGAATACGAAATATTACCACACCCTCACTCTGGCTTGAAGAAAGAAGCCAAAGGTTGAGCGACTTTTTGACCCCACTGGAACTCTGATTTTGGACCCAGTGAAATTGGGCCTTATAGCCAGGACTGTCTTTGTCCAACTTTATACAAATGAGGACAGAACTACCCACAATTTTTTGTTATCCAGATTCTTCCCTTCGTTATCGGGGGATAGATTTCAAGCACTATCTATGCCCGTGCATGATCTAGAAATCAAAAATGCAGTTTTTGACATGAATCCTAATAAAGCTCCTGAGATAGATGGATTCAATGCCTTATTTTTTCAAAAACAGTGGGGAAAGATAGGTCCAAAAGTGGTGGAGTACATTCCGGAAATTTTTCGGCTAGAACGATAGGACAAGGATCTTAATCACACCATTTTGGTCTTGATCACCAAAGTCCCTTCCCCGCAGACTATTACTCAATTTAGACCGATTAACCTCTACTCTGTCATTTATAAGATCATCTCGAATGTTATCGTGCATAGATTGAAACATCATCTAGACTACCTAGTAGAGGCGAACCAATGTAGTTTTATTCCTGGCAGGCAAATCATTGATAATATGATCATAGCCTAGGAGGTCATCCATTCGATATGTAAAAAGACTGGAAAGATCAACCACTTTGCTATTAAGGTGGATTTGGAAAAAGCATATGACCGGCTTAGATGGGATTTTATCTAGAACACCTTGCAGGATATTGGGGTACTGGATAATTTAATCACAATCATCATGCAATGTGTGACGATGGTAGTCATGCAAATCGATTGGCAAGGCACGTTGATGGATCCCTTCTGCCCCTCCCGTGGGATTCGACAAGGTGACCCGCTCTCGCCATACCTATTTGTCTTGTGCATAAAGATGCTAGGTTGGCTTATTCTTTAGGAAATGGGGCAAGGGCATTGGAAATCGATCAAGCTGAGCCCTATATGGCCTCCCATATCCCATCTTTTCTTTGCAGATGACCTAGTTTTGTTTGCTGAAGCAGAGGACTCACAGATGGAGGTCATTGCAAAGACTTTGGTGATGTTTTTCCAGGCATCTGGAGAGAAAGTGAATACTGATAAAACCCGGATCTATTTCTCCAAGAATGTCTCTCCAACATCTGCCTGACCCATCAGTCAAACTTTAAGCATCCAATGCACGCACAACCTAGGCAAGGATCTAGAGATTTCGTTGATTCACAAGTGTACAACGCGGCATACTTATCAGTACATTATTGAGAACGCTCAAAAGAAACTTGCAGGATGGTGGGCAAAGGCGTTGTCCCTTATAGAGCGTGTTACGCTCACACAATCAGTAATTTTGGCCCTCCCCATCTACACGATGCAAATAGTGAGGCTCCTGCGGCAAATCTGCGATAATTTAGAGCGAATCATGAGAGACTTTATATGGGGGATCAACGAAGGCCCAGAGGAAAATGCACTTGGTTAATTGGGAACCATGTGTAAGTCCAAAAAACCGAAGGTCTAGGTCTTAAACATATCCGTTCGTCTAATGATGCTCTACTTTCCAAGCTAGGCTGGGCTTTGATGACTTAGTCTCAACTTTATAGGTTCGAATCCTCAGGGCTAATATCGTGCCGGGCCCAATCCTCTTCCCTCTAACATAGAAAGGCGAGAGGCATTGGTCGTTTGGAGGGGCATCTCTGCCACTTGGCAGTATGTCCGCCAAGGCATAAAATGGAAGCTGGGGAATAGGAGGAGAATTCACTTTTGGCTAGATAATTGGGTGAATGATTGGGGGCCTCTATGTTTAGTGGCCACCAGCCCTCTACCCGATAATATACTGTACGCCATAGTGGCGGATTTTACAAATGACGTCGGTTAGTGACGTTGGAATTTGTTCTAGCAAAATCTTTCTTCCTCGATCTGTATGGAGATTGCGAAGATCCAACCTAATGTAGACGGCATAATGGAGGATAACATGATATGGGGTCACACAAATCATGGACATTCACAGTGGCGTCTGCTTATGAATTCATTGAAGGTAGCATCAAGGAGGAGCATAATAGTTTGTGGGATTTAATCTGGAAATGGGTGGGCCCTAACGGATTCACGCTTTCTTGTGGCTATTGACTAAAGGCAAACTGCTGATGAATCAACAGAGAGTCGCTCGAAGGCTAACTGCGGATAGCAGTTGGTAGTTCTGTGGCCAAGAAGGATCTAATTTGTATGCCATCCGAGACTGCCCGAGAGCAAAAGCCTTTTGGGGTAACTTCATCCTGGAAGTAGTGGATCCAGACTTCTTCCACCGGGATCTGGAATGGTGGGTAGCACACAACCTCAGGATGCCAATACAGGTGAATCAGGTTGCTTGGGTTACAATTTATGGTGTAGCCTGCTGGTTGCTCTGGCAGTGGAGAAATCGAAGACTTTTTGAAGCGAATTTTGTCTGGCCGAAAGCCGGGCCTTAAGCAGTTATGGAGTATGTGGATTTGATAGGTAGAGCAAGGATAGTGGAAAGCTGTATACTGTCGACACAAGGTTTACCTATAAGTACCTTAGTTGGCTGGACAAAATCGCCTAAATCCTGGGTCAAAATTAATTCGGATGGTGCAGTCAAGCAAGGATCAAATCTTGCTACTGCGGGTGGCTTAATTAGGGACTATCAAGGGCTATGGTGCAATTGGTTTCTACACCACATCAGTAGGGGATCTCCTTTAACTGCAGAATTATGGGGTGTCTACTCGGGCTTTACCCTAGCATGGACGCTTGGGTATCGACGCGTGGTCGTTGAAGTAGACTCACTGGAGGTTATTAACATTCTCTCCTCTTCCAATATAGTTTTAACTGAAGATAACTTTTTGGTGGCAAGTACCTATGGCCTTCTACACCGAGCCTGGGAGGTGCAGCTGCAGCACGTGAGTCATAAAGGGAACTAGTGTGCCGATCGACTGGCCTTTATCGTTGTGATGTCTAGGCCAGGTCTATATATGCTTCAAAATCCCTTGATGACAATCTTGGAATTACTACACCGGGATCAGCAAGGTGCTAAGTACCGCAGAACCCCGCGTTAGCTAGGGTGTCTTGTGTTTTGTTTTGTTTTTCAATCCTTTTGTAGCAAAAAAAAATAATTACAAGTGAAAGAAAAGTTAAAGCTGGTCAGGTGACATAAGCCTTATAAGTCTTGCTGGTGCACATATGTCCACAAATTGAAGCAGAATTGGAGCTCCTCAAAAATTGGTGAATGGAGAAATGAACAAAGAGGACGTGACCAAACAGGGACTTCAATAGTTTTATGACTTGACAACATAAATGCATAACTGACCAGAGTTACAGAGCATGGATTAGGGACTGGGTCATACTATCTTTGAAATTTAGTCAACTTTCTACTTAATTACTCTTTAATATCTGTGTCATTTGATGTCAAGTATTGCCGATTTTGAAGACTTAAACTGAATGGACAACTTCTTGTTTGTTAGTCAATTCATTTCAACGTAACATTAAGACCCTTGAATGAATGATAATGGAGGCATCAATTGCGAGGTATTTGGAGTAGTCGTCTAGATAAGCAAAGAGTGCAATGAAGATGACATATCAAGGGGCACCTGTATTAATGAGGTGGGACGGAGGAGAGTTTCTAGAAGGGGGAGTTGTGGTGGTAGGGGTAGAGCCAGTGGGAGACGATGCGGTGGACGGTGAAGGATTCATGGAAGAGGCTGGTGTACTAGCAGTTCCGCTAACGTTGATAGCTAGAAGTTGACCGAGAGAGCAATGTTGAGGGACCACACAAATGAAGAATGTTCACCTGGAGTTGTGAGAATGATTCTAGTTGGCAGTGTGATGCTGAGAGAGATCAGAGAGGTGGTGCAAAAGAACATGCAAAACAAACTCAGAGAAAAAAAAGGTCAATTTTCTTTAACAAGATTACCGAGAACCATCATTTGAAATTCATCTCGCTTCTATTGCAACTTTTCAATTTGAGCCTGCCTTTTGGCTTCCTAATCACGCAACAACATTTAGTGAATATAAACAAACCAATCAAGCATTCTAGATAGCAAAATGTCAAATAAAAAACCCCAAGTTACATAGTAATTGTCGCTATCTCCCTATCCTAAGCTTGTATCTGCGACTGAAGCCTATCAACCTTTGCTTCCAATCTTGATATATCATTTAGTTGTCTGAAAATAAAAATAAACATATTGTCATCCAAGACAAATGAATTTCTGATACTAAAGGAAAAATGATAAATACTTTCTTAAGTCACAAAAATTACAACAAAAAACTGCCCATAATGAGTAACTAATGGGACCAAAAGAACTACATTGCGCATATAAAAAAGAACAATTAAATGCAACAAAAATTTAAAGGCCAAACACCTCTGCTTCTATTTGTTAGCAGACTCTTTGAATTTGACATCCCATTGCCTTTGTTGAAGCAAAGAGTAAATGCAGTTGCAGGTGCATGTAAACGAGACCTAACCTTCGAAGAATTCAAAAACTAACAAAACAAAACTAATCCTGTCAAACGATGAACCAAAAAGAGAGACCAATATTTCTAGGGAGAGTTTCATGGTATAAGATTTGTGTGAAAAAGCCTCTAAAAGAATTTCTTTGATATGCTCGTTGTTGAAAAGCAAATAAGAGCACTTCAAAGAGAGATTACTCAAACACTCATAGAGTATGTGCTTCTCACTAAAGATTTTAAGCAAATTATCCTGCAAAAAGAAAATTCAAAGAACAACATGCAGTTTCTTATTCAATATGAGTTGTAAGGGCAAGTAGTTCCAATTGGAAGAGATTTTAGGACAATAGAAAAATGGCATTCATTGTTTAAATTAGTCATTCAAATCCAAAAATAGTGTTTCCCTTTACCTCTTAAACTTGTCAAATTTAGCGCAAAAAAAAACAAAACTCCTGAGATCTTCTTATTCCTCACCTTCTGAACCATTATCATATAGTTCATACCTACTGAGTTGAGCAAGATGGCTTCAAATCCTTAAGTAAGTCCTTAGACAGAGGTCGGAGCCTCCTTCCTTTTATGCAAACAAAACCTACCATACATAACAAAAGCCTGCAACCACAAGCCTTTTCAATGGTTAAACTAAAAGAAAATATCACGTTCATTAGGAAATATCAAACTCCATAATCTTCCATAAGCTAATCACTCATAGTCTAAGTAACATCTTTTCGTGTGTGTCACACAAACTTGTACAGATTTATGATCGAAACTCCATGTCTCTTCACATTCTTAAAGAACATCTCAAGCTTCCTTGATTCATCTAAGGTTCTTGTATCTACATATCAAGATCAATCGATTCCGAAAATTAACAAAACATCAAAAATGGCACTGAAAATATATTACAAATTTACAAAGCTCATAGCTTTTGTGAGGTGAGAGCTAGCACTTGGGAGTTTCTCTCAGATCGTTCACATCTTGAGATTAAAAAAGATGAGGGAAGTTTGAGATTGAAAAATTTAGAGAAACTTCGAATCTTACCATCGACAGGAATCAGTAAAAGTACCAAACCATGAGATGCATGTAGAATGCGCTACATTGAACTCTGACGACTCCTTCTATGAGCCATTTCTCTTCATCTTCTACTGCTTCTAGAACTTTTTTATTTATACTCCTTTTCTAGTTTCGAATCAATTTGGCTCGGCAGTTGAGAGCATTTTTATGTTTAATGTTGATCATCTTTTGGAAAACAGTTCCAATCTGACGGTAAAAAGAGGTTCAGTAGAGAAAAGAAAGGAAAGAGCTTTGAAGAGGAAGATGTGATAGTTATTCAGGAGATTCTAGAGAGATCGAGAAAGCACAACGAAGTTTTTTTTAATGTTCATGCTTGTAGATGACAGAGAAGCATATATCAATAAAGTTAGGAAGAGTTTCATGTGAGAATAAACTGAAGTCATTCAATGATGGGAATAAATTGGAACCGTTGGATTAGGACACGTAAGCACGACGACGACCATCCCATTCGCGCTTAGTATATAATACTTAACTAACAGGTGGTCACAGCGCATTTTTAGAAACTTATAATGACCAGTTTTTTTTTAGAATTAAAGAATATGTATATATAGGTTTTGTTATGAATGGTTAAGATGTGTAAATGAATATTGTTAAAGTTAGAATTTGGAGGGAAAAATTGGAAATATATGATGCAAGATAGAAATTTTTAAGGGGAAAGAGGAAAAGATATAACAGGAAAATATTTAAATTGAATTAAAAAAATGAAAAGGAAAAACTGACAATCTAAAAAGGTGAAGTAAAATTCATTATAATGTTTTAGTAAACAATATAGCAACTGCAAAATTTGATATGAATTAAAGTAAATCAATGAAATTTTTTAAAAAATTTCTGACCAAGGTAGAAAACAACCAATAGGAATGTGAATTAAAAAGAAATTATTAACTGAGCAAATAGAATGAGAACAAGAGATCAACAATACAAGATAGAATACAAGAGATACAATTCAATAGTAGTTATCAATAAATAGCAAAAAAGGCAACGAACCAGTAACAACAAGAGTTTGTATGTGCATTATAATTACAGTCATTCAACAAATAGAAAAAAAGACAGGGAAATAATAGGAAAAGGAGTTTAAAAGTGCATTAGGATTACATGCATCAGAGATATAATAAACTTTGGGGAATATCTTATCAATCGGTAATCCTTATGTTGTACCCCAAACTTTTTCTGGAAGTTAGAACTATTTTATGTGAAATGTTGGAAGTTAAAAGTTGAAAAATGTAGTTGGAACATGTTCATTGAGCATGCTTTGGTGTTTTAGCCATAAATTTTTCTCTAGTTATCAAAATGAGATGATTCTTAATTTGGATTAAACTAGAGAAATAGGGATACAAATTATCTTATAAAATTGAGTTCTAATTCAGTCCCTAAGAATTTCAATTTTTGGATGGAAGTTGAGCACAGAATGTTGTTTTAGTATAAGAATAGTTCAGAAATGTTTGGGATATAACTTTCAAATTTTCAAAACAAATTGAATGATTTTGGTGTCATTAAAAAATTAAGACAATGAGGAACATTTTTCTAGAAGGAATTATTATCAAATTTCTTCAATTTTTCCATGATCATTAGTCAAGGAGTTAAAAGTATAAGATGTTAGTTATAAAGACATAAGAAGGGTAAATATGGAAATACTACTTAAATGAGGGGCAAAATGGGAAAGACGACTAAAGTGCTGTCTTGAAATAAGAAAGAAGAAGGGCAAAACGTGGAGAGAGGAGAGAAGTCGTGAGAGGCCAAAAGAAAGAAGAAAAAATGTGGAAGAAGAGAGGAGAAGAGAGAGAGTTCGTGAGAGTGTACAAGAGAAGCTTGGAAGGAAGAAGAAAGAAGGATAAATCAAGCTTGACAAGGTAAGTTCATCATCTTCTTCTTGCTTTAGAAAAGAAATGGGTTGTTGTGTTGAGAATGAAGAAGTTTTAGAGAGAGAAAGGGGTTTTGTGTTGGGAATGATTGGAGGAAGCAGATGATTAAGAGACCCATTTGATTTTTGGAGTTTCTAAGCTAGGTTTTGGGTTTTCTAAACAAGATGGACCATGGGTAGGTTAATTTTGAGCTTGATTTGTGTTAATTTCATTTTGTTATGATTATGAAAATTTGTGGGGTTTCCAATTGAATTAGAATTGAATGAGAATTTTGGTTGTGTTAGGAAATCAAGAACAACTTACCCAAAAGCAAGAGGAAGGGCACAAATTGAGTTTGGATTTTCAAGAGTTATAAGGTGGGTAATTTATTTATAGTTATTGTGTAATGAGCAAAATGCCTTGTATGTATATTGTGTGTTGAAATGACTTGCTTTGAAATGTTGTAATGTGGAAATTGTATTACGATGTATGACATTTGATGAATTGTGCATATGATTATGTTATGCCATTGAATTGAGTCATGGCATTTTGTATAAAGAAAAAGCACGAGAATATGAACTTGAGATTGATTGAATTGAGCATGAGATTTGATTGTGTTTGGGCGAGACAGAAACCATTTGGTAGTCACGTGCACGTCGACATAAAGCCGTCTCCCGACTGCTTGTGGCCCATGAGATCCAAAAAGTGGACTCGTTTCGTTCACGGAGTAAACTTCAGTTTCTCTGTTTTGTTCCTCGGAACCCTCGAGCCATTTGTTTGTGCATTTACATTTTGATATGTTAAGTATGATGCAATTTGTGTATTACGCTTCGATGATAAATTACATCAAATATGTTTTATGTGATGAAGTATTGATTTATAAGTTATGAATGTTGAACTTACATTGTTGGATCAAGATAAGATGAGTATACTTATATGAATAGATGCATATATGTTTGATTGTGTGGCTCATTGCCAATGGCTAAAAGCATATTAGCCACTGAGTTGTGTAGCTCAACCCATCATTTTCCCTCCTCAGGTGCAGAACGAGAAGGTTAGCGATCCTTGCAAGGAAATTGGACAACCTCTGAGATAGTTAGCTTTTATACTAAGCTAGTTCGAACACTTTTGTATAGCTTATTAAGCATGCCAAACATTAAGCATCCATTTGTATTTGTTTAAGTGTGATATGTATATTGATATGTAAATAAAGCTTGTTCAAATATTTACTTCGCTTAGTAATGAGAATGTGAAATTGAGGATTTCCTTTTGTACATGAATATGTCTTTTTAAAGGTTGAGTATGATGATTGTGGAAGTGGATTTTGTGTATGCATATGCTTCTTTGTTGAAATTGCGAATTGTTGTTTGTTTTAGAATAGGATGTTAGAGATTGGAAAGGTTTTATGGGATGAATCATTTGAGGTGGGATTCAAGAGTTTAACAAAAGGTATTTAGTAGTTGAATTGATATGAATAGATATTGCATTTCGCAAGTTCATAGGTGTGGAAATTGTGTTCTAAACTCAAGGGAAAAACTGTATCAATATGGGTAGAATTAGCCAAAGTTGTCTTCATAAAAGTTGTAGTTTATCCTCTTAGCTTTCCAACGCTATAAAGTATGTCAATTTTAGGTATCGAAGATGAGAGATATGAGCATTATAAGAGATGATGATGCATATGAGGTATGAACATGACAGCCATGGAGAATGATGAGAGTTTGTGTATGTTATGAGTCATTGGAGTTGAGGTTTGGGAGTTTAATGCACTCAAATTGGTAATTAAATGTTTAAGGAGTGATATGACTTTAGAAGAAGTGAATTTGGGAAGATTATGAGTGAATGTGATGTTAGAATGGATGTAAGAACTATGAGAGAGGCTTTGGAGGAAGTTTTGGGTGGCATATGTTCGTTAGATGGACTTTAGGTCTATTCAACGGACCTTCTCGGGTGAAAAATGGCTCCCAAGCCTGTCTATGTCCGTTAAACGGATATTCTCAGGACAACTATGGTAAATCGTGATTTTGACTCTTTTAGAGGCAGAATCTCGCTTTAAGTTCTTCATAAAAGTTGTAGATCTAGAAATCCTCTTTCAAACCATCTAAAACAACATCAATCTGACATCTGTAGTGAAAGTTATGACAATTGCGCCAAGACAGGTACAAAATGATTAAGGACTTAAACATGTTGGATTCTTTTGCCCATAACTTCATCATCCAACCTCCGAATGAAGTGATTCTTGAAGCAATGAATTTCTAACACATTTTTCTACCTTTACACAAATGATAGCCTTTTGTGTTGAATTGAAAAAGATTGATGGAAAGAAAATGAGGGATCAGTTGGAAGAGCATAACTAGGTTATGATCATACTTTGGGTTTTTAAGCATATCTTGAGCTATAGAGCTCCGAATGAGGTGGTTCTTATTTCAAAATAAACTAGATACATGAAGCTACAATTTTTTTAGAAAAAAAAGTCAAGTGGTGATTTGGGTGTCTAATTGGTATGGGCTCGCTCCTTGTGGTTTGGGATGTATAAGAATGAGGATGAAACGATGAGGATTAAAGAGATTCCAAGGTAATAACCCTATAGGAAATATGCTCACGTCTCACGCTTTATGACTCCAGAATGATTGTTGGGCTTCGAAAACAGGGCTCAACATGGATATTGTGTTAAAGGTTTCAACATTTGAGATATTTGATACTTTATTATTTTGCATGACTCATGTTGTTGGGACTCGATCTCGAAACCGGATCCCAACTGGAAAAGAACAGAAATACGAAAACGAAAAAGAAAACGAAGAACGAAGAAAGCGAAAGACGGATCGCGGAAACATAAGGCGAAGGTCAAAGAAACGAAATTGAATTCAAATCGAATCGGACAAATCAGATGACAAAAGCGGAAACGAAAATCGAAAAATGGAAAATGGAAAGCGAGCCAAAATCGAAAGGAACGGATTTCAAGCGGAACTAATCGAATCGAAGCAAAGAAACGGTTCATTCGAAACGAAACACATGTCTGACATCCGGTAACGAAACTTCTTAGAACCACGTCGCGTTGGAAACCTTAGACTAAGCCAAACCCGGTCTAAACCGATCCGAAAATTGGTATATTTTTTTTCCTCTCTCTATTCCTTTCATTCTTATACACTCTTATTCAAATCAACACAATATAAATTCCCCACTTGGAAATTTACCTTATCCTTATTCTTATTCAATCATTGCAGAAAAAATTCGGCAGCATAACGGCTGCATTTTGAAAAACCCAAAAATATGCAAATAAAAAATTCACACTTCTATAGTCACATCAAACCATAACAATCATTCAACGGACCTCCTGTCCGAAATCCAAACACAATCAAACCCAATTCTAATCCTAACACTTCAATAAGTCTCAAATCGATTTTCCATAATTGGAATCAATCCCATTCATACTCCGTAATCATACACACATTTTGCAATTCTATTCCATACACAATTTCATAACTCTTCATAAATCATACACCTCATTAATTAATTGCTTACAAAAATACCTCAAATTCAATACACAATTTCATAATCCATATACATCATGGAAAATACATGCTCACAAAACAGATATGGCCTTCCAAGCCATATCCAATACCAAACTCCAAAATTACATAAAATATTAGCTAAGCAAAAACGAACACAACGGCTTGACATTCTTTCATCCGATCTCCTGCTCGAATACCTGGAGATGGGGATGAAAAAAAGGGGGTGAGCTTGACAGCTCAGTAGATAGCATATTTATAAAATGAACAATAAGCAAAAACATTTGCAAAAACTCATTTTCCATTTTATCAAAAATTCACAACAGAAAAATTATCGAAAGCTTAGTTCTGAAACTTTTCAAATCACTCATATTTAGTTTCCAAAATTTCATGATTTTTAAAACTTACTTCCTCCTTTCACAATTTTTCTAAATTTTCACAAATCATAAACAAAATTCAAAACATGTATGCATCACAAATCAAAACACATAACATAGCAAAACGGTTTGGGTCGGTCCAAAACGGAACGTACTACACATTTCCGCATAGCGGTCCTGTGCAGTCGTGAGCAGAACGTACTACACCTTCCAGCATAGCAGTCCAGTGTAGCCGTGAACTTATGGGAGTCCGAAATCAGAGCTCCAGTGCCACTAGCGAGCAGGCGGGAGAAGCCTCTAAAAATGAGACAGTGCACTGACTCTAACTTATGGGACCTAATCAAACCCACATAACACATAAATTCATACTCGAAAATCGAATTGCCCGAAGGCACATTTTCGAAAGCTTTATTTTTTTCACATCGTGTCATACAAGACACCTTCACATTCACAAATACACATATCAATTCTCAATCATAATCCAAGAAAGTTCCATTCATAGATTCCATAATTTCACATAACAAGCAATTGCATCAAAGTCAAAGAATGCAACTTTTTTCATAATTAGAAGAATCATCCAAAACAAATAATTGTAACAATTTTCATAATTCATCAATATTGATAAATGATGAATTTTAGAAATTATTAACACATTCAAACACCATAAATTTAGCAATTTCCATTTTATCAAAACATTCAAAAATCAAAGAATGTAACAATTGAATCAAATCATTCAAAAATCAAAGAATGTAACAATTGAATCATTTATTAAAAAGTCCGAAATAATTGCAACAATTTCCAATCATTCGAAAACATTGAATTTAACAATTGGATCCTTTAATCAAATCCTCCGAAACAATTATAATAATAATTCCAAACATTCGAAAACAATTATACTTTCTCAATTTTTCAAAAATACATCCCATAATTTCACAACTATTCAAAAACAAAGTATGCAATACCTTTGATAATTTATCAAAATCGTTCATAATAATAAATAAACAACTGTATCCATTTTCATACGTAATAAATTCCTTCAAACATAATGAATTTAAAAAAAATTTATCACTTGATCGAATCATTTTAAACAAATAAATCTAACCTTTGAAACAATCTCCATAATTTCATAAATTCTCGTAATTTATCACACATTTTAAACTTGTAACAATTCTTAAAAACATTCGAAATTAAAAATTGCAATTTCTTAAACATATACCAAATTTCTAACATTATTCCAAAAGCATCCGGAAATGATAATTTTTTTTCAAACATTTTTTTATAAAAAATTCCAAAAATATTCGGAAATCATAATTTTTCAGAGATTTGCATAACCAATATTTTCTAACCAATTTCAAAAGTATTCGGAAATCTTGATTTTTCAAACATTTGCATAAACAATATTTTCTAAAACAATTTCAAAGCATTCAGAAATCTTAATTTTTTTTTCAAATATTGTTTTCTAAACAATTTCAAAGTATTTCTGAGTTCATAATTTTTCAAACATTTGCATAAGCAATATTTTCTAAACAATTTCAAAAGCATTCAGAAATCTTAAATTTTCAAACATTTGCCTAAACAATATTTTATCAATAATTCCAAAAGGAATAAATTTAATCATTCAAACCCAAAGAATTTCTCAATTATCAAGATCAAAGAATGCAACATTTTTTTCATAATTTATCAATTCATTCATACATAAAGAACTTTAGAAATTTTATCAATTTATCAAATCAATTAAGATAATGAATTTAAAATCATTCGGAAACAATAAAATTCGAAAATACTTTTTTTATTTTCCAAAAATATAACCAATAAATTGTCAAAACATTTCTCTTCTAGATTTTTTTTTCAAAATCAAACAAACGATCGTTCAATTTCATTAAAAATATTCAAAACAGTAATTTTAACTATTCGAAAACAATAAATTAAAAACACTTTCACTTTCCTAATATCTCAAGAACACACACAAAGCTTATAATTCCAAAAATAAATATAGTACCCACCTCGAAACGATGCTTGAAACTTGACTTTATCATCAATTTCTCCAAAGCCTCTCTTAAATCAAAATCCCTAATTTAAGACAACAATATCCCTAATTTAGGAACATCAAAATTGACCATCAATTAAGGCATAATCACTAAACTTAATCATAGAAAATCTAATCCCACAACATTCTTAACCCATCTAGACTAAAATCTCACTAAAAACTCAAATCTCGAAATCAACTCTTACCTCCTTTCTCCTCCATTTTCGGCATTTTAGAACTCCATATGAAGCTTTCATGCTTTTCCCACCTTTTCCCTCTTAAATTCCCTAAAAAATCATGCTTGAAGCCTTCAAAATTTCAGACCCTTGCTTTGCACGTTGATCTTCTTCTTCTTCTCTCAACCGACGGCTCTCTCTTCTTTTCTTTTCTTTTCATTTCATTTTCGTTCTTTCCTCTCATTTTGTTCTTAAGTGTCGTGACTTGCCCTCTCAAAAACGACAACCCCATTCTCTTATAATGTCATGTCATTTAATGAGTGGGGAATGACCAAAGAGCCCCTCCATATAAGCCTTGTTACTTAAGTCCTCAAGTGGACTTTCCAATATGCCCCTAACATTCATTTTAAGTCATGTCTACCTTATGACAATTTTTTAACCATCAAATTGAGGGAATTTGCCAAAACTTCCTTCTAGAGAATTGTTCCTCATTATCTTAATTTCATAATGCCACCAAAATCATTAAATTTGGTGCACTCCACCAAGAGTTATAGTCCAAACTGTTGGACCCCGATTTTTTTCAGTGGAATTTAGAAATAAGAAATAATATAAAATTAGTGTTTTATATATGCATTGTGTAATGGAAGTTGAAA
>JANKOE010000205.1:17421688-17436123 GCA_026284465.1 Erythroxylum citrifolium | reverse complement strand
TACAAATAGGAATACTTTTTAATATATTTTTTATTAATAAAAAATAGAAAATATATAAAAAATGATTATTTAATTGTTTGAATATATTTCTATATAAATAAATAGATAAATAAATTATTTTTAAATTATTATTTTATTATTAAATATATAATTTATTATTAATAATATAAAATATTATTATTAATTATTTAATAAAATTTATTGTATTAAATATTATTGTATTCTATTTAATATATTAATATTATGATTTGATTAGAGTTGGTATTAAGAAGAATTATTGAAGGTATATTAGGTAATATGTATTTATTAGTTTACGTTACATCTTAAACTCTCTGAATCGGAAGTTTCTTATTTTTATTATTTAGAATATAATTGAACGTAATATGAAACCCTCCGCTTTCATCCCATTCTATTCCATTATGAATATATTTCGAAACAACTTAAAAGTCCATTACAAACACTAAAAGGAATAAGAAAAAGAAAAGTTCACACTTCAAGACTCGATGGCAAGTAAATCTATTTAGGATTAATCAAACACGACACGAGACCTTTCGAACATTATTGAAGTTGGTTGATTAATCATCATACACATTCTATAGACATTCTTGCTACAGTTTGACATTAACATGACTTTTGATTACTTCTTCAAATCTCTACATAACATTTTAGATCAGGAGACATATCGTACAGACAATATCTGCTGAAGTAATTAAAAGAACCATGACTTTATTTGATTTAGTAATGATTAATTTCTTTCTCCTAGCTTTTGCTTTCTCAGTCAATTAAGTCTAGCGCCTACCAAAATATCCAGTATCTAACGGTTTTACTGGTGCTTACTGTTCAAATGCACAGTGGGAATTTAAAACGTATAATGCCTATTTGTTTATGAGAATTAAAGAGTATGTATATATAGGTTTTGTTACGAATGGTTAAGATGTGTAAGTCAATATTATTAAAGTTAAAATTTGGAGGGAAAATTTGGAGATATATGATGCAAGACATAATTTTGTAAGGGGAAAGAGGAAAAGATATAATAAGTGAATATTTAAATTATATTAATTAAAATGGAAAGGAAAAACTGATAATCCAAACAGATGAAGTAAAATTCGTTATCATATTTTAGTAAAGAATATAGCAACAGCAAAATTTGATATGAATTAAAATAAATCAATGAAAATTTTAAAAAATTTCTGTTCAAGGTAGAAAATAACCAATAGGTATGTGAATTAAAAAAAATTATTGACTGAGTAAATAGAATGAGAACAAGAGATTAGCGATACAAGACATAATACAGGAGAAATACAGTTCAACAATAGTTATCAATAAATAGCAAAAAAGACAACAAAACAACAAGAAGAATAGTTTGTATGTGCATTTGTATGTGCATTAGGATTATAGTCATCCGAGCACTAAGGATCAACAAATAGCAAAAAAGACAGGGAAACAGTAACAAAAGGAGTTTGAAAGTGCATTAGGATTATAGGGATCGGAGATATAATAAATTTTGGGAATTATCCTATCAATCGGTAATCCTTAAGTTGTGGAATGAAATATTGTCAATGCTTGCAATTTGATCATTGAAGTGTTTAGTGATGATTGTGAAAGCTACATGTTTCATAGATGTAATTTTTGGAGGAGTAGGCTTGATGTAGCACATAAGAAGTCTGTCATGCAGATTTCACAACAGAACTAGAGACCTGTTTGCTAAACCCTTTAGGAAGAAGGGTTATATCCCTTTGGCTACGTATCTCAGGACCTACAAGATTGGTGATTACATCGACATCAAGATTAATGGCACTGTTCACAAGAGCATGCCTCATAAGTTTTACTATCACTGCACTGGTCGCGTATGGAATGTCACCAAGCGAGCTGTTGGTGTCAAGATTAATAAATAATTAATTTATTATTCGCTTTACTTGTTTCAGATTTGGTGAAAAATGGAGTTGACGTAAATTGGATTTTGGGTTTTCTATTATGAGTTTTGACTGTTATATATAATTTTGATTTCTATGTGTTTGATCCTCTATTTGTATTACGGGTTTTGGAAATTTTTATCTGTAATAGATCCTTTAATTGTATATACTGTATGTTTAATGTTTATGATTTTGTGTTTATTAGTTTATGCTTATAATATTTGTTCTTGTCTGTAATGAGTAGAGACTTCGCCTACCTAAACATAAATCCTTGTGCAATTCTTGACGAACAAATAATCTATTATGGGTATAGTATTTACTAGATTGTTCAAATGAAATTATTGAAAAGTTACAATTAGCATGGCACGTCTCATCATCTACATGAGCTAAAGGCCCGAGTAGGTTTGGACTGAAACATTGATACCTAGTATTAGTTGATTTAAAGAATTGGAATTGAGTTAATCTTAACTTTGCTCAAGTTATTTTTTTATAACAAATTTCTTGTAGTAAGGAGTTCACCTGGATTTTTCTTATCCAAATGATGCTGCTGCGTGGCTTGATTTATCTTTTATATTAAACACAAGATTGGAAATGGGGACATACCTTGGCATATTGTCTTTGTTTAGTTCATCTCCTTTGTTTCTATTTCTTCATGCCTATTTGTCTCTTGTATATGTTTTAGAGGAGATAGTCTGACCAAATTAAAGATTTATGATCACAAATAAGTACAGTAAAGTTGACTTGTGGATTTAAAACAAAAATTGTTCTCCTAGGCAGGTATGAAGTATTCCTTAATTATCATATAAACACGGTAGTAAACTTGGCAAATGTCAAATACTTTAGATTTACCCAAGAGGAAACAGTCAGGAGGTTGGATCACCAAGTTGAAGACTGTTAAATTTGGAAGCACAAATATATTTGTGTTTTCTCCTTTTTCTGTATGGAAAGTTTTAGCTTTTTGTTCAATGTGCCTGCACCATGTATAAGTATAGGCTTTTCTTTCGTTTTTTTTACTTTAAGCCTTAGATGCATATTTTTAATCTCCAAACCTATAACTGAATCATAATTCAGTCCTAAACAATCTTAAAACATTTAATTTAAATCAACAGTTAATTATGTATTAAGATTTGGTAGCACCATACACCTTTAAAGTAAATTATGATTTTAGTTATAAAAACAATTGTTATTACACAAATGTAAAAAGAGAAAAGGATCAAATTTGAAAGTAAAAGTTTGGAAAAACATTAAATCATTCTCGGTTTTTATTATCCATAATTCAAATTGTTGTTCTAGCTCCTTTAGCATATTATCAAAAAGTTGGTAAAGAGGAGAGCTAAAATGGTATACCACACCATATGTCATCATATGATAAAACACGATAAACATACATATTTATAATTTCATCCACTTCTTGCCTGGATAACTCATTTATATCTCGAATTTGGAAAACCAAAAATTAAAAAATTTATCTTCAATCAATTACATGAATAAAAAGGTGGAAAGAAGGTTATATATAATTATATTAATGTTATCCCACCTTGTTTAGTAGTAAGGATTTCTCTTTCGTGACTCTCTTAAGAGAAGTTTTGACAAAGCTAAGAATTGAAGCAATTGAACTCAAAGTGGGTTGTACGACAGCAGGAGAATGGTAATTGTTTAAATTCTGAGAAACCTGTCACACAATGTGTCAATCATACAAGTCTTTATTCTTTCCAGGATCAAAAACATGTTATAGAGGGACATAGAGGAACACCCCCTCAAGGTGTATATATACCTGAAGTCTCAGAGATTTCTTGTGACTAGAAAATAAAGAAAGGAACTCAAAGCATAGCCTAGATGTGTAGAGTTCTAACTTCTTTTTACCCTGACCATTTACATAAAAGAATAATTAGTATCATATACAATCATGAAATTATCTCATTTCTTATGATGGAGATTTCCTCTCATGAAACACGAGCATACCTTAGAAGACTATACTAGTCCGACAAAAGTAGTATCATCTAACTGATAAGAAAAAAGAGCATGCATTGTACTGAAGAGTCCTTAAACAAAACCAAACTTGTCATTCTCTTTATAAGGCCATACCTACAATGCCATAATAAAAAATAATTTTAAACTAACTGCGGAGCACAAAAAGAGCTATTGAAAGAACACTCCTGTAACTTGTACCAAGAAGCATATTGTAGACTTCATGAATGTTTCAGATCTTAACCATCTCTTAAAATTTTGTAGACTTTCTCCATTTATAGCTCATTTTCCTACTTCTCCATTAAATGATAATATAAAAGCTTCCATTATTTTTTTTTAAATGATAAGACATCGATATGATACAGTATAATAAAATAAGGTTGCTCTCTCTATATAGTCCTACCAGATAGGTTTTGAAATTTATTAAATGTTTAGCAAGTGTACAGGGGATGAAATCTCATCAACATAAGTAGTATTAAATCGTATGCTTAGAACTATATTTCCTATTGATTGGCTACAATTTAACTTATAGAACAAGAACCAGGTAAAAGATGTAATTCAGATCGACACTTTGGTTTGGCATAGTAACTTGAAAGTAGAATTGAAAAGGGTAAAAAAATGCAATACTGACCTTCGATAGCTAAGTTAGCCACCACTTTAACTGCATGGATTAGGACATTGGCATCTTTTGAATCAAGCAGTTGCAAAACCTTTTATAGTCCAACTGTCAAACAATTTTATGAAAATTTTATATGAGAAACACATGAATTGGATCTCAGTTATCATACAACTCCATGCATAAAATTTGTTTACCTTGCTCAAAAAGGGAGGCCATTGGTGGCTTGTGTCTATTGGAGGATTCACTAAGCTGGGACTACCTATATTGAGACACAAGGGAATCTAAGGAAGTGAAGCCATTTCCAGATACGCCTTTGTCAACATACCTTCTTATCTGCAAACAAAAAAAGGACGCTAACAGGGTAAGAATTTCAAAATTACATATTTGTGATTGAAGAAGAGACAGATCTACTTCATCTTATTTCTCGAAACTCCTAATGTTGATGTAAAATTATTTGAAGCATTTCAGTTAGTATTAAAACCAAATAATTACGAGCTTAAAGTAAGAAGAGTATATATCTAAATAAAATTACATGATCAACTTTAAGATTCAACTGTAATAACTGACTTTTCAAAATCATAATTTTTGCTTCCATTTTCTTCTTTTCATTGGCATCATCCTCAATTTTCTTATGCAGCTTTATAATCTCAGCATCACCACCTGCCTAGTTCATGAAGTAACCCCTTATATTTAATAAATTCCAAACTCATTTATCTTTTTATATAAGTAGGGAGGGAAGGAAGAAAAGCTTGGAATCACATAGAAGTAGTATAGTGATAGTAAAGTATTGTAATCCACATAACATATACTGCAGACGACAAAAATTACTATAATTGACTCTTGAGCTTATTGGCCTCCTCTTCAGCTCGCTTTCTTAACTGAAGTTTATTTTGAAACAACCTCTTTAACTCAACAATGTCCTCACTCACAGAAACCACAACTTTTTGAAAATAACAAGAGATGGAATATGTGGAGGAACAATAGTTATCAAGTTTAAACTAATAACAAAGTAAAACACAAAGAGACCTGATATACAATGATAAGGGTAGTGCATAATGGAAACATGTTTACCTTTGAAACACGTTATGATTGTTTTTATGGTGTATAAACGATGAATGCAAAGGAGTCATGCCTAACATTTGCCATATATGTCCCGAGTCAAAAACAAACTTATACCAAGCCAAGATACAACATAAGTATCCTAGCTAGAGTTGATAGGAGCAATGCATTATCATCTCAAAAGTGGTCAGATTGGTTCACCTAACCAGCAAAGATACCTTAATAATTTGAAAACCTAAAAAAAAATCAGTTATAAATAGACTACCTCTCTATTACATTGACTGGTGAAGCCATCATGCTGAGTCATCATCATTTTCTCTTCGAGTTTCTTGACAGACTCCATATACTCTATCTAGTAATTTATTTATTCCTTCTTCAAAAACATCACAAATCTCAAATTGGACACATTTTCATGTAAAAAACAAATATTAGATTTCAGTGAAAAAGATTCCTAACTAAGAAATGTTCACTCATTCCACTTTTGTTTCCTCATGCACTTGCCAAAGGTCAAATGAACAGTAAACCCAGATATGTCATTCATAAAATTTTGCACAATTGTAACTTATTTTGGTTTTCCCCATAAGCAAAGCTACCATAATTGTTGTCAGCATTAAACATAACAGGCTCCATTTTTAGCTTCCGATAGCCATACCAGGCTCCATTTTTAGCTTCCGGTAAACTAATAACTTTTTTGTTTTCCGCCCTTGTTCAGGTATATATCTTAATTTTCAATTGGAATTTCTAAGGTGCGAAATGATAAACTAAAGAGGGTAATTTAGCTTTAGAGATGATAATTCAGCAAGTAACTTTTGTTTTATTTTGTTTTATGAGCAAAATAAATCAGTACGATAAAATTGTGAAACTGATATAAAATATTTATAGAAAACTTATTCTACTAAATATATCTATAGAAACTTATTCTAGTAAATATGAAATTACCCAAATCTCTTCAACTAAATTTCAATTAATTTTTTAAAAAGTCGCTAACTAAATATATCCATTCAGTCAACGTGAATTTTATTAAAAATAGGAATTTATCATTATAAGATTGCTATATCAATTCAATTTATTCACAAAATCATGGAAAAAAATTAGACGTTTCTCTATATTAAACAATAAAATTTAGTCAGTATTACTCTTGTGGGATGTATGCTTGTGAACTCATCTAGCTTTTTTTACCCCAAAATATGGCAGGTCTTGTTGGACACCCCGCCTCGTGAGTAACAGGCTCGACGTCCTAAGTGACATCTGAGCGCGTATCCCACAAGGGTGGCGTGCCCCCACTAGGACAAACACCAAAACAACCTACTTCTCCTATTTCCGAACAGATTTCGGGAAACCCCCCAAATCGAAATTTCATTTCAGTTTGATTTGAACATTTGTGGCTCTATGCCTCCAGTTTATTTAAAGACAAGAATCATCGTATTTGGAGATCCCATAACAAAGTTATGGCTAAAAGACTTTAATAGGATTTGGACCTCAAGCATATTGCACCTGACTTGGGGAAATTAGCGTAACTGTCATATGGGATATCAGATTAATATCATTTGAGGATGTTTTGACAGAAGACCTCAAGATCTACAACTTTCATGAAAACCTCAAAGATGGATTCTATCATCTAAAGGGTCAAAAATGGAGCAGACGATAGCAAGGAGAAGACGAAGAAAAAAGCAGACGAATGCAAGAAGCAGACGAATACAAGAAGCATACGAATGCAAGAAGCAGACAAATCAAAAAGCAAACGAAGCAAAAACAAACGAAGCAAGAAGCAAACGAATGCAAGAAGCAGACGAAGCAAAAACAAACGAAGAAAAAAAGCAATTTATTCATGAATGTATTGAATTGTTTTTGCATCAATGATCAATTGCATGAATCAAGGTGGAAATAAATTCCTTTAACTAGAAATATATTTTATTAAATTTCAAATCAATTCATTTTTGTTATTTTTAATATTGCGTTGTACCATAATTTCCAAACCTCCTTTTTTTTACTTAATTGAGTAAAAGAGATAAACCACCATTCCCTGAGGAGACGACCTTACTCTACTGTGCTATGTTAATATTCTGAGCAGGTTAATTATTTTTTGTTGATTTGACACTGACCATAATCTCTTATATAATATTTATTAGTAAATATTAATGCTAAGTTTACTCTATTTTATTAATAATAAATAATTAAAGAAGTAAGTATTTATAAATATTATTTTAAAATAGCATTTATTTATTAATATAAAATATAAATTTTGAAATTGATGTTATTACTTAGAATTTAAAATTTAATATTTTGATAATATTTATTTCCAAAATAAATATTTTTAAAATTCTTATTTAACAAATAAACAATAAGTTATGTAACATGATTATGCATGGAAAAAGTACATTAATGTTGCTAACATTACTCTAATAAAAAGTTTCATAATTAAAATATTTTATATTTTGATAATACTTATTTCAAAATAAATTTTTAAAATTTTTATGTCATATATATGATCATGCATGGAAGAAGCTCTTATAAAAAAAATTTAGTTTGCATAATTTAAAACGTTTGAAATCATATAAGTTTCAATAGTTTAATGAATATGGATTAATATGAACAAATATGCATTTGTTTCTTTTCTAGTTAAGAGATATAAAGATGAAGTATTTTGTTGTGTAATATTAATGCATATTGGTTATATTATATTAGGAAAGTTGCGACACTATATTAGGAAAGTCATAAATTATAAGTTCAAGAATATATATATTCTTTTGTCAAAGATGATAAGCCAATTATTCTAACTTCAATACCAAAACATCTTTATGAAAACCAATTGAATTTAAATCAAGTTTATGAAAAACAATTGAATTTAAAGAGAGATTATGGAATGAGAGCAATGAGAAAGACAAAGAGTTGTAAAAGAGAAAGAGTGAGAATAAGAGTTTCGAAGAAAAAGCGAGTGGGAAAGGAAAGAAAGAGGCCAAGTGAGAATTTAAAACAAAAAAGAGTTAATAGTGAGAAAAATAAAGAAATGGGAATAGGTGATCTATTTGTATATAAGCAAATGCCTTTAATACTAAGTGGCCTATGTGTAAGCATTTGGAACTGAGAGTATAATTTTATATTTTATTGTTAGAACAGGGTAGAGGTAAAGCTTTCAACTATATATTTTAAGCCATAATCATTTAACAGGAGCTTTTGTTGGACAATTTTGTCCTTCCTCTTAATATTAGACAACTATTAATTGTGTTTTTTCAGTAACTTATCAGTTAAGTTACGTAATTTAATCCATATAAAGGTAATAAAGTAGCCCAATAAATGATCTAAATTAATGGGTCAAAGTTTGGAAGAAAAATGGATCTCGATTAATATGGACCAGACCCATATAAAGCTTGTGATGGGGAAGCCCGATATGTAAGCTATATAAAGGTTGAGATCTCCTACAATTACTTAATTAATTCGTAAGCATATGGATCCTCTAACTTGTTAAGAACGCTATGTCTTGAGCAAACTATAGAAAAGGTGTTAACCGCGTGTCTGTGAACGTTTTTCTTAAAGGTCCCGATAGATTGGAGCTCATTTTAGCCTCGAAAACTGCTTCAGAAGTTCAAATGGAACCGAAATCAGGTACTTCGCATTTCTTTCTTTTTAAAACCCTTTCATGAACAATCCAGGACACGTGATAAGGTCCATGCTACGTGTTATACGTGATATTAGAGCGGTTACGTGATCAGGTTACTGGAAACAAAGGTTTTTCGATTTTCATCCATTATGGTTTTCAACATTTTTTCATTCATTTTTCAATTTTTTCTGCATATATGATTACGTAAAAGTAGTATATATAAGGCTAGCTATAAAAAACGGATCAAAATGGGCTAAAAAGAGCGAAAAATGGGTTCTGGGATCATTAAAAATTGCCCTCCCCGTCGTAGGGCGATAGCACTGTCAGGTGCGTGCAATTCAGTTTCCACCTTTAGGTGTTAAGGTTAGCGCTTCCGCCCACGTGGGTCCACGGGTTGACAGAAACATGTGATGCGTGTAATGCACGTGCCTCACGTGGCTTGTTTTCCCATGGGTGCGGGACGGGTTGGCGCATGCAGTGCACATACTCACCATCTATCCCTACACGTGGATGGACGTGATCAAGACACGTGTCAGCGTGTGCAGTGCACGTGTCGTATAGTGCAGGCACGTATGCACGTGGGTGGCGTGTGCGTGACAAGCATTAGACGTATCTGGCGCACATCAGCTTATGTGTGTGCAACACACGGGCGCCTATCGTCATACGCAGCGTGACGTCGATTGACGTCAGTGCTACAGTGTTGCGAAAAAACAATTTTAGAATTCCCATAAAGTTTCCCCTGGTCCTTTTGTGTTCGGTTCTAGGTCGGGGGAATTTTAAAGTGTTTTTTCAATTTTTCTGGATTTATTACATTGGTAATTGGATTCCGAAAAAGGTTTTAAAGCTTTTTAAAGCTAGTTTTAAGTGCATTTTTGTGCTCCGAACTGCACATAAAGGAAACACTTGAGGTTTTGTGCCTCGTATAGTAGGTTCGATATTCGGGAAAGTACGATAGTCACTCTTATTAAGAATTGTTTTTAAATAAAAATCTCAAACAATGTTTAAAGACAACGTTTTTAGTACCAATATGTGATTATTTGACTGTGCATTTGGTTTTTGCATTTAAATCTAATTTCACATACCTTATGCGCATATAGAGTGTGAGGATAACATAAAGATATATCCCTTATGTTTGTGATCTTTTTGGGTACCAGTAAGATTGAAGTCATCACAGTGGCCCAATAGGCGTGGACCACGAGTCACTTAAAAAGGCCCAAAGTGGACAATATCTGCAAGCGGGTGATCTGGGCTGTTACAACTGGTATCAGAGCCAATACCTGGCCCGATGGGCCAGCAAGGACGCTGGGCCTCCACGAGAGAGGGGAGAAATCCCACATCAGTTGGGAAGGAGAACGAAGCACTCCTTATAAGAGTGTGGATACCTTCCCCTTGCAGATGCGTTTTCCATGCCCCAACACACCGGATCCCATCAGAACTCCGAAGTTAAAAGTGTTAGGACAAGAGTAGTACCATGATAGGTGACCTCCTAGGAAGTCCTGCGGAAGTAGTGTCCTAAAGCGACCTACACGCTGGAAAAGCAAAATTGTGAGAGTGTGGACCACGAGCCACTTAAAAAGGCCCAATGGGTGTGGACCACGAACCACTTAAAAAGGCCCAAAGTGAGCAATATCTACAAGCGGGTGATCTGAGCTGTTACACTTACTAATATCAGCTCAAAAGCTAATAAAGCAGCTATGGCGATCTGGGAGTAATCAAATAGGATGTGATATTTGGCCATCAAGAGGTCGATCCTAGATCATCTGCTGAGGGGATTACTGGATATGATCACAACGAAGGAGTTTATGGATAACATTTCCCAAAAACATAAAGTGTCTTCTCATATGGAGCAGAGCACCTTGATTAAGAAGTTATTCTGCATAAGGTATACAGGAGAAGGAGGCATTCGAGAGTATATTATCAGGATAGTTCACCTTTAGAGTAGGTTGAAGGCACTTGATGTACTGATTCTTGACAACCTCATAGTGCATCAGGGACTAAAGACTCTCCCACAAGAGTTTGAGATGTTGGCTACCTCCTACATCTCTCAAGGTGAGGCCTGGGAAATCAAGGCCTAGGAAATCCAGTGTGGCTATAACTATATCAAGTTCTTGGTGGTTAGATAGTGGAGATTCTAACCATGTTGCTTCCACAATGCAAAGGTTCAGATCTAGTAGAAGGCTGACTAAAGAAAAGGAGAAGCTAATGGTCGATAATAATGAAGAGGTGGATGTTTTATATGTAGGAGATGTAGGTTTAAACCTCGATATGGGATTTATATTAGTTGTACGAGGCACATTTTATATATCATCTTTTAAACGGAACTTGATCTCTGTATCAATTTTGGATAAAGATGGTTATGGTTTTGTATTTGACACTTTAGTTGTAAATATTTCTATCAATACAAGATATATCAGAACTGCCTTATTATCCTATGGATTGTATAGAATGTGTCTTACTCCTAACAAAATGTATGACTCTTTTTATGTTGCCAAACTTGTTAATCGAAAGAGAGCCTTCATAAAGGAAACATCGTAGATGTTGTGGCATAAACGTCTTGGCCATATTTCTAGGGAGAGGGTTGAGAGATTGATAAAGGATAATATTCTCCCAACTCTAGACTTCAGTGATCTAGAAACATGTAGCGATTGTTATAAAGGTAAGTTTACCAAGATAAAGAAAAATCGGTCAACTCGTGCTTCTAGTTTATTGGACTTTATACATACAGACGTTAGTGGTCCCTATACAATCACGTTATGCAATGCTAGATATTTTCTGACATTTATAGATGATTATTCCTACTATGGTTATGTGTTCTTGCTTAAGGAAAAGTCTGAAGTTCTTGATAAGTTTAAGATTTTTATGACTAAGGTTGAGAACTAGTTAGGAAAATCAATAAAGATTATCATATATGATAGGGGAGGGAATACTATGGCAGACATGGAATTGCAGGATAAGAAAAGGGTCCGTTTTCTAGGTATTTGGAATCAGTTGGAATAATGGCTCAGTTCACTATGCCAAGTAGTCCTGAGCGAAATGGTGTGGCCAAAAGGCACAATCGCACCCTAAAGGACATGATGAGGTCAATGCATAGTAAGAGTAACCTACTTAAATACCTTTGGGGCGAAGCCACCAAGAAGACATTGTATATCTTGAATAGAGTCCTAAGTAAGTCAGTATCCAAGATGCCTTTTGAAATCTAGAAAGGGTGGAAGCCAAGCCTTGCACACATTTGTGTGTGGGGTTGCCCTAC
Source organism: Erythroxylum citrifolium (assembly GCA_026284465.1). NCBI lineage: Eukaryota > Viridiplantae > Streptophyta > Magnoliopsida > Malpighiales > Erythroxylaceae > Erythroxylum > Erythroxylum citrifolium. Next base: position 17,423,716 of record JANKOE010000205.1, on the reverse strand, counting down.
TGAGGTAAGGTTATATAATCCTTATGAGAGCAAATTGCAACCTCGTTCCACTTGTTTCTATTTGGTTGGTTATCCCAACCACTCTAAGGGCTACAGATTTTACTGTACAGAAGGAGGGGCTAGAATAGTGGAATCACAGACGACTAAGCTTTTAGAATACGATATCCATGATAAGAGAGGATCCTCGAACCCTCCATAAGATAACAAGACGGATATCACTATTATTTTGTATTTGCCTCTCATACAATCAGGTCTAGTGGATGACGGTTCGAGTACCATGCCTATGCAGGCACAGGGACCTATAGCTATTCAGGAAGAGGTTTCTGAGGTATAAGAACCTATGCAGTTACGCAGATCCATTAGAGAGAGGCGACTTGCTATCTTGCCAAATTACATAATCTATTTAGATGAGCAAGACTATGACATAAAACATGTTGTGGATCTAGTTATTTTTATAGAAGTTTTTTCTAGACCCCATGCGAACTTGTGGTGGGAAGCAATGAAGGATGAAATGCAATCTATGAGGTGTAATAAAGTATGAGAGCTTGTTGATTTACCTTAACATTACAGGCCTGTTAGTTGAAAGTGACTATTTAAGACCATGAAGGACATACAGGGTCAAATTGAGCACTTTAAGGCGCATTTCGTTGGTAGGGGATTCACTCAGAGAGAAGGAGTTAACTTCAATGTTACCTTCTCTCCTATATCCTCAAAAGATTCATTTAAAGTGATTAAGGCAATAGTAGCTCATTATGACATGGAGCTATATCAGATCGGCGTTAAAACTGCTTTCCTAAATGGTGACCTTTATGAGGAGGTCTATATTGACTAACCTGAAGGTTTTTAGGATCAAGATGTAATCAACAAAGTTTGTAAGTTGACTAAATCAATATACGATCTGAAACAAGCTTCAAGATAATGGTATCTAAAGTTTGATGAGGTTTTGACCTCATTCGGCTTTGCGAAAAATAGAGTTGAAAGATGCTTATACTATAAGGTCAAGGGGAGAAAAGTTATTTTCCTATTACTGTACGTGGATCATATCTTGCTAGCGTCAAATGATTTGACCATATTGCATGAGGTAAAGCAACTTTTGGCCAAATACTTTTACATGAAGGATTTAGTAAAACATATTTTATCTTCGGCATGCAGATTCACCTGGACATATCTCAACACTCATTGAGCCTCTCACAAAGAGCATAGATTGAGTGAGTGCTACAAAGGTTTAATATGGCTGATCGTAAGCCTATTGTAGCACCTATCTCTCATGGTGAGAGATTATCTTTGCAAAGTGTCTAAAGAATAAAGTTAAGAGAGAGGTTATGAGGAATGTCCCATACTCTAGTGCAGTTGGTAGCCTTATGTTTGCATAGAGGTGCACTAGACTAGACATTGCATTTGTTGTTGGACTGCTGGGTTGTTGGATCCCACTTGTCTCCTTTGCTTTACACATGAATAATTGCTAATAATTTCTCATTTAACAGTCCTAGCTTCCAAGAAAAGTTCGGAGTCTAACATGGGTCGATATCTGGCTAACCCAGGTGTGGACCATTGGAATGTAGTTAAACGAGTATTGAGATACTTAAAGGGTACCAAGGATTATAAGTTGATATATAGGAAAGTCAACGACTTAAACCTCACATGGTATACAGACTCCGATTTTGCTATGTCTTTGGATGATCACAAATCCACTTCGACATACATTTTTATGTTGGCAGATGGTGCAGTATCGTGGAAGAGTGTCAAGCAGACACTAGTAACTTCCTCGACCATGCATGTAGAGTTTGTTGCATGTTATGGAGCTACTACACAGGCGGTTTGGCTCATACACTTGATTTCTGAGTTGCCTATGGTAGATTCAATAGCTAGACCCATTCGGTTATATTGTGATAATGTTGATTCAGTGTTGTTTAGTAACAACAACAAGAATATCACAAGGTCTAAGCATTTAGAGGTCAAATACTTGACCATAAAGGAGTTGATTCAGAAGGGTGACGTTGAAGTGGAACACATCAGGACTGAGGAGAT
>JANKOE010000205.1:17300409-17314851 GCA_026284465.1 Erythroxylum citrifolium | reverse complement strand
CTATTAATTGCAATTCTTTGATGAATCATGTTTTTCTTGTTAGCCATGATTGATGAGTTCACAGGATACCCAGCTGATGGAGTATATATCAGACCATATGCACATAGGTAACCCGCCGATGATGGGTCAGATCTGGGTCCTACCTAAAGAGGGCAGGCCTCTAGGGGCAAGGTTAGGGTAATCTTGTCTAGAATCAGAAAAGGAGAGATACGTCGTACTAACATGCCTCTGTCTCTTCTTACAAAATTTAGAAAATCAAAACTCAGAATGAGAAATCTGAACTCAGAAATGAGAAAGCTCATAATTAGAAATCCTGTGGAACTCTACCAAAGAAAGAACCCAGAATTCAGAAAAGAACCCAGAACTCAGAAAAGAATTCAGAAACCATATTCATTTTGTAATGGAACAATTCGTATTGAGATTTGTTATTGATACTCATGTGATTGCCACATTTGAAATTACTACCTGTTTATTTATTGATACCATGTATTGTTGTTTAGAATGCCACAGACCATTCTTGTGAAGCTAGCCTTGTGTTAGCTGGCCTCATAACATGGTAGCATATTTATATCTCACTGAGTCGTGTTGTAGACTCACCTCTCACTATTATCATTTCAAGGGATTAGTAGATGATACGAGAGAGAAATCTAAGTCTTTTGAGACTCGCTTGGATAAACAGACAAGTAATTTTTTTTGGCATGATGTTAATTTCAGATGCTTATAACTGCTCCATGGTTTGTCATAATCACATGTACATGATACATGTATGGATATGCTATGTTATTGAGAATGATGTCAGTTGATAATATGAGATGATCATAGATTGACATATTATAAGTAGATAATGTATGTTAGAATTATAGATTGAAATCCATACTTCATTCAAAACCGTTAAGCAGGTATGTGGATAATTAATCAGACAAACAAATGAGTCACGTCGGATTTTCAGTAGAATATAAAAAAGTTAGGCTTACTATGGGTTTTGGTGGCATTAAGCCTACCCATTCTCTAGTGCCAACACGGTCCAAAAGGCGGGTCGTGTCACATTCTACCATCTTGATCTCACATTTAACTGGCTCTACCAACTCACCCACCTTCACATTAATCCCTCCCAAATCAACCCCAGTTTCCCTCTTCACTCCATCCCTTAGTTTCAGTGAAAACTGGTCTATAGAGGAATAGATCGAGATAAACTAACCCAAGAAAACCCATTTGACCCATTTGTGTTAGTCGAATAATGAACTCTCAAATTTGGTTTTGGGTGAGAAACTCGGAGTCTTCACTTTGTAGGTAGTTAAAAAGTTGTAAGATTGTTTCCAGTCGAATCCGTTAACAACACAGATGGATAATGAAGTAGGTTGCGATCGAGCGAGAGAATTAAGTTCATTTTTAAGGTATTGTTAAAAAAAACTCATTTTAAAGGACCCTAAAACATAGGAGGATTGACAGATTTTGAAGAGCAAAGCATGAAGTTGCAATGCTGGTTTATTTGGTTTGAAATTATTGACTTGTATTGCAACACTTTAAGTCTTCAGGAAACAATCAAACAATACAGTTCAAGAAATAATCTTATTTTTATTGTTTGATTGTTTCCTGAAGTTTCATCTATTATTTGTTCTTATTACTTTTTCTTCTCCATGTTATAGGACCTTCATTTTTAGTTGAGGGAATTGATCCCAAAGTAATAGATACGAATTACTTGCAGTCTAGTATTACTTGAATCATGCATGAAAATTAGGCCCTTCAACAAACAACGTTTGGCTTTTAGTTAGAACCATAATCTATCTCAACAAAGCTTTATCCTATAACTTTAACTTAATTTCAATGTTAGCGAAGTACTTAAGTTGTCTTTTTAATTGCTAGAAAAGTAACTGATTTCTTGCCTTTTTACCTTGTTACAGGAGCTCCTGAAAAAAACTAAGACAAATTATGGAAAATTTTAATTGGGGAATATTACCATTGACGTGGTATGCAATTTTTCTCTTTTCAATTGACCATATTATATCTTAATAGAAATATTACTTTTAGTTCAATGCTGTAGATATCAAAGAATTTAAAAGGATTATCAACTGGTTATGGTATCCTCTAACTTTTTTATTGGGTTTTATTCATTTAAAAATTTGTAAGGTACTAGGTGGGATGAGGGGAATAACATGATAAAATTAGACATTGGCTTATTGGGTTGCATAAGTTGACCATATTATTCTTGTTTATATTTTCATCTCTTCACTGTGTAAATGTGTTGTTGTTACCTACAGCACTTTATGAGTAAATATTGAAACTTTGTTAAGGTGGCAGAAGGAACTTTTATTAGGACTCTTTTATGAATTATATTCAATGTTGAGCATAATTATACATGTGTCATAACGAAGCCATCTTGATTATTTGATGTCTTACATCTTCCAAGTTGAGTAATATATCACATGCATGAATTGACTTTTTTGAACCAAAGCTATTGATACACTGAACTTCTGCCATCTGTTTAACATTTAACTGTGGTCTAATGAGATCTTAAAGTGTTGTGTAGTTGACCAAGCTTTATTTGTGTTAAATGGAATCCCCCTCTTTAATAATGTGATCGAGGCCTGTACATATGATTGTAACTGCATTCATTCATTATGTGCAGGTTTTTGACTAATGCATATCTTCAAGAGGAAGCAAATCATAGTCATGTCATTGAGCAACGAGTTGAATGGCAAGTCTAGAACCTTTTGACACCTGCATATCTTCAGGAGGAAGCAACTACTACTTGGTGAAGGATTTTGGAGTTGAATGGCAAGACTAATGCATATCTTCGGGAGGAGCAACTAATACTTGGTAAAGGATTTTGGAGTGCCCATACATATTGGTTTTTTTTAGTATTTAGATTAATTTACTTATATTCCATATGGAATGGAGGAAAATATTGTAGATGAATATTTTAGTTACTTAGTTTTTGATTTTGAATTTTGAATATACTAAAAAATTGAATTTTACAAGTCCTTATGGACTACATATAATATATAAATGCAATTTTTTTGTCATTTACAATTGATAGTAGTACTCAATTAAGACGTACATTAATATTTATATATGTATATATAGATATTGCCTATATATTGACAAGAGTTTGATTTTATGTTAAATAATATTGATAATGAAATAATAAATTATTGCCTACAAAAATTCACTTTTTTGTCTTATAAAGACCTAAAAATGTTGCAATATCTATTTAATATTGTTACTATATTTTGAAACTAAAGTGTTGCCTTAGTCAAATTTAAAGCAATATTTTTTATTTTGTTGCCTAATCAAAAAGTTTTGTTATCTGATAGTTATTATACCGCCACTTCTTGTAACAATATGAATTATGTTATTTTAATAAAAAGGCAACGATAATTATATTTATAACTACGCTTTTGTCTATTGCCTAAAGCATTTCAGGTCGTAAAGCAACAAATTTTTTCAGTTTTAAGTAGTTTACACATTTATTAGAGCTTACATTTGTCCCTTCTTATAAATTTGATCAAATCAAATGGAGCGAGATTTGTTTGTCGAAAGCTAATGGTGGTTAGCAGTGATGGAGCCAGAAATTTATAATAGGAGGGTCCAAATATTTAAATTTTTAAAATTTTGGAGAGCCCAATATACTAGTAGCCCTCAAATAACTTCATCCTCATATATGTATATATATAATATTTAATTTTTTAAAATTTTGGAGCCAGCTACGTCCCTAGTAGTTAGGTTTTCATTTTATAATGAAGTACAAAGTTATCCTTGCCAAGAGGATCAGAAACTCTTCTGGAATCGTAAGTTTTTATAGGTTCAATGGATACACTTACACTTTCTTAAGAGGGAAAATATTTTGGATGATTAAACAAAAAATCAAATATCTTGGACTCTTCAAGAGATACTTCAGCTAAGAGAAAGGATTAAGGTAGATTTGAAGATAATAATAAGAAATGAAAGAAGAAATTGGTTGTGGGTTGACAATTTCAACCCACTTGGACTCTTCAATCCACCTAAACATCAAGTCCACTACTTCTAGTTTACTAGCTCACCTAAGAGAGTCAATTATAATGAAAAAGGACATCTAGAATTGGCCTCCTACGCATCCTAGGGTATTGTCCTCTATTATAGATAACTTGCCTATCAACTCTCCTGATTTATCTAAAGAAGATATTGTCATTTAAATGTGACACAAATGTTAAAAATTTACCAATAGATCTGATCTTTAGATCTTCATAAAAAGCCAACAAATATTCATATAAAGAAATTTTGTTTGGTTTTCCAAGTGCCTTCTAAAAGCTTCTTTCATATTATGGACAAGGGACAAAATTTCTTTTATTATTTTAAACGATGTGGCTTGTATTCTATGTAATCAAGTTAATGAATCTCACAATCATCTCTTCTTTAATTGTTAATACTCATTTTTTAGTCTGGAATGACTCCCTTACTCTTTGCAATTTATTTTGTATCATGAACCAATGGCTAAGTATTATAGTGTGGGCGACTAAAATAAAGTTTTTACTAGCAAAGGTGACTATCTTTTTCAGAATTGTATTAAGCTCCACCATCTATACTATTTGGAGATAGAGAAATTAAAAAAACTTTGTATTTTACTTAATTTTAAAAAAATGTTTTTGGTTTTATGTTGATTAATTCATTATTGAATATAAAATTGATATCTATACTATAACATAATCAATTTAGTTTCATATTAGAATAGAAATTAATTAGGAGTCAAATAACATGTGGCCATGTTACAAAAGATGTTCCATAACTCAAACTATTGTGCTTCCATGCTCATAATTTCTTCAAGAAATAGATTAATTGGTACGAATAGCTTCTGAACAATTTGAAGTTAGATAAAGTTGAAAAACCCTAATTCGTATTTAACCTAATTTGCTATCCAATTGGGTATTTCGTTCTAAAGATTGTTGGTACTGTCATTATTCAAGCTGGAAAAGAAATGATGATTTATAGAACCGTACGTAAAGAAGAAAAAATAAATTAATTAATTGTTCATACATCTTTTAAGAGAGTCCAGATCCTCTGTCTAATATTATGGTGTCTTATTATGTCCAATAAATCTCAGTCATTTATTTATGTGGGCGGATCTCATAAAATAAATGGCTGAGATTTTATAAAACAGAATAAAACAGAGTAAAACTGGACAAATGTGATTAATTTCGAAGATGTTCATCCAAACCAATTGATTAATAGAGAAATTGTTTATCCCACTACAAAGTACGGACAAGCACCAAAATGCACGGTTACGGACAAGCTCCAAAATGCACGGTGAACTCTTGCGTCACCCACTAACTAGCACATCGGCCCTACTATTGCCTCGTACAAAGATGTCATCCTTAACCCTGCCCCATTACAAATACCCCCACCTCTCCTTCCTAAGACACTGCACAATCTCAGCCTTACTTAAACATAAGATATACGGGCGGATCAGATAGTGCAGAATGCCATTATCCACGACCGACCATCCAAGGGCACTGTGGCGCTGTTGCCTGGCCTCCGCCTTCCGGACCGCCCTCGCATGCACCATAGTAGGCTGCATCACCTTCTTCGGTCCATCATCTCTCCGACGACAAATAGCCTTTCCCGCGTTCTCTTATGTTACCGTAATCCTCATAGTCACTGACGCCACCTTGGGGGATACCTTATATGGATGCTGGCTAGCGCTCTACGCTACTGTCCAGAGCATCGCCCCAGCTATGCTCAGCCTGTGGCTGATCGGTCCAACCCGGTTCACCGCCGCAACCATATCCTTGGCGGTGGCTGTGGCTGCGTTCACAGTGACACTGCCAGAGGGGACTCATTTGGTGGCGAAGCGTATTGCACTAGGGCAGATTGTTATCGTTTATGTTATAGGTTATATCCAAGGGGAACAAACTGAGGCCGTCATGCACTCTTTGCATGTAGCTGCGAGTACTGCTATAGGAGTCTTTGCTTGTGTTGTCGCCTTGTTATTACCCTGTCCTGGACTGGCTTGTCGCGAGGTAATTAAACTTCTAACATGCATCATAGTTATCAATGGACGTACTAATAATAATCATCTGGAATATATCTTAGAAATGCTTCACCCCATGCAGGGGTTTAAACTTCTAACATGCATGTCCCTTGTACAACTCCCTGCTCCTTCTTAATGCGGTTCATCTTTTTAATCTGTTCTTCCAGGTGAAACATAGCTGCAAGTTGTTCGCTGAAACCTCTTCAGAGAGGCTGAAGCTCTATACTAATGCAGTTTTTTCTCAAGACAAAGTTTTGACTTTGGCATATATTTCTCAAGCCAAGCAATTGGCTGCTGCCGGAGTCAAATATGTTCAGAGCGTCAGGCGCTACCAAGTAAGCTACCAATTCGGAAATTCATAGATGTCGTTAATTTTAAGTGTTCTGCCTCTTAGTATGATATTAATAACTAGTGAGTAGCCAGAGTTCGTTTATAGAGGTTCATGTCCAATGTTCTTGCGTCGGTTGCTTACATATATATTAATTCCTCGTGTCTTTTATTTAACAGGAAAGCATGAAATGGGAGAGACTTCCATTTATGTTGTTTAAACCCCATTATTATACGAATCCAGGAGAGAGATTGGAAGAAATGGAGATACCCTTAAGAGGAATGGAAATGGCTTTAACAGCGAATACCCATTCATTGTCTTTGAGAACAGTAGTTAATGAAGAAAGTTTTAAAGAAGTTATACTTCAATTACAGAACCACGTTAGTCTCAACCTGAAAAACTTCAACAACTTTAGGCATAGGGATATCTTAACAGTTCCTGAATCGAATTCTAAGAACGTAATTGGGTCCCTCCAAACACTTCAAACAATCCCAACAAACTACCAAGATTTGCCCCCTCTTTTCTTCTTATTCTGCGTGGAACTTCTTCACTGCAAATTAACAGCAGAACCGGCCGATTTCTTCCTAGTAAATGATCAAGTAATAAGCTCTTCAAGTAAGGAAATTGGCTTCTTAAAGAACATTTGGAAAAACTGTGCGATCAAACTAAGCACCATAAGATTGATGTCAGCATTCAAATGCTCGCTTTCCTTAGGCCTAGCCGTCTTATTTGGTTTAATATATAGCAAGGAAAATGGTTACTGGTCAGGACTCCCGGTAGCTATTAGTCTGGCCTCAGCAAGAGAGGCAACATTTAAAGTTGCTAATATTAAAGCACAAGGGACAGTGTTGGGTACTGTTTATGGAGTTTTGGGTTGCTTTCTCTTTGAAAGGTTCTTGCCTGTAAGGTTCATTTCTCTTCTCCCATGGTTCATCCTCACCAGTTTTCTCAGGCGTAGCCGAATGTATGGACAAGCTGGTGGACTTTCAGCAGTCATCGGGGCAGTCCTAATATTGGGTAGGAAAAACTTTGGACCACCTAGTGAATTTGCTATAGCAAGAATTGTGGAGACCTTCATTGGATTGTCTTGTTCAATCGTGGTTGAACTTCTCTTTCAACCAAAAAGAGCTTCTTCCCTAGCCAAAGTTCAGCTCAATAAAATTTTCGGAACTTTGTATGCTTGCATTTGCTCCATAAGCGTTGGAGAATATAACAAAGCCAACTTGCTAGAGAATCAAAGAAAATTGAGATTGGAAGTTGGTGAGCTAAGAAGATTCATTGGAGAAGCTGAGGTGGAGCCCAACTTCTGGTTTCTGCCTTTTCATAGTGTTTGCTATGGAAAGCTTTCAGGGTCTTTATCAAGGTTGGTGGATCTCTTGCTTTTTAGTGCTCATGCACTGGAATTACTTGAACATGAATCACAAAAATTTGGAGCTTCTTGGAAAGAGAATGTTAAAAGTTTAGATGGGGACCTTGAAGCTTACAGAGACACGATTGGTTCCTTAGTAAAATGTTTTGAGGATGTCACAAGTATAAAGTCCGTATCATTTCTTGACAAAGAACATGAAATAAGAAATGTTTCATGCGATGTTGAACTGGGAAAATCTACAAACTCAAACATTCATGGGGTTTCAGATGCTGACAAAGATGAAGTGGAAAACACCATCAACTCTTATCTCCAGCACTCAAAAGAAGCTGTAGACAAATTGCATGCACTTGGAGACAAGGAGTTGACAAAGAGTCGAATGATATTAGATTTGAGTACCGTAGGCTTTTGCTTGAGCACTATCATTAAAGAGACCAGAGAAATCGAAAAGGGAATCCTTGAACTATTTCAGTGGGAAAACCCTTCAAACGCCATGAATTTGTTCGAGATTTCATGTAAAAATCGTGCTCTACATAGTTGAGTAGTGTTTTATCCAATTTCATTTGGACCACGCAACAAACTTTTGTGGGGAGCACACGGCCGCATGGTCTCTCTACAGTGAAATTTTCTTTCTTTTTTCATGTTACTATTCAACTTGGAATCAGAAACTTCATTATGATCAGAAAACAAATTCATTAGAAGGCTTTAGTTTAGTTGAGCATTTCTTGATAAAATTTGCCATCAACGTCATGTGGAAGTCTGACGTATTTCCGGCCAAAATAAATTAAAGTAATTAATTAAAAATTTTATTTGTTAAATTACTTATTTGGGTCTACAAGAACTATCATTGAAGCACACAATATACTTTTCATAATTAATTATAGCAGTCACTCTAGCAATTACTTGATTACTTTGATGCTTTTGTTATCTTTCACTCTTCTTACCTATTTTGCTCTTGGAGGTCCTTATAGTCTTTCTCAACCTACTAAGTGTTGCTAACAGCTCTTCTTTATATTTTGGATAAAATTCAACATGTCATTCTCGTAATCTTCAATTGATTGTATGACTTAAAAAACATAACGAAAACTCAAATCATTATTCAATTTGACACACCTTTTAATCTAACATAGGCTACTTCAATCTAATGATACTCGTTTGTTGATTTAACGCCTTGTTACTCTTAACTTGCTATTGAATACTTTAGCATTGCTTGAATGATTTCAAACAACTTTCGCAAAGTTTGAATTATCACTTCGACATCCTTAAATATGAACATTATGTTATGAGTGCTTAATGAACAGTAATAAGAATGAAACCCAAACCAGAGAAACAGTGGTGATTGATATTGATAGTTGGGAAAGTTGCAACGTATTTTGCTCAAATCAACGAAGAAAACAAGAAGAAGGATGAGAAAACATCAGAGAAAAGGATGAGAGAGTGAGACATCACAATTCAGTACAAAAACAGGTATCCCCCGTTCTTAGGCACAGCTAGGAATATATGCAGTACAATTTGCATGAGCAATTCAGTTATTCCCTACCAACAACATGCGTAGAATCCAGTGCGTAGCCAACCAATTTCTTTGACAGCTTCCTCTCACGTGTGCTTCTACTCAAGGCTGGGTCATTGGTTAGTTCCTCGCGATTGGGCTGATGTATACTGGCCCTATTCATAACATTGCTCCCCCCTTTAAGACAACCTTGTCCTCAAGGTTGAAGGAAAGAGAGTAGCGCCAATCCCATTTGAGTTGTTTTGACCTTTGAGTTGTTTTGAAGGCAAGAGAGTAGCGACACATTTGAGTTGGTTTGACCTTGTCCCCTTTCAACATTAATGTTTCAACCAAAGCATAACCACTATAGTATTTGACATCAAAACTATCCCAAGGAATATGCCATATCCTAACCAAGCAAGAAAATAGAGGTGTACGAAGGAATTCATCGCAAATAAGCCCGACCAACGGCTTCGTTAACATTGCCGAAACCTTGCAAACACCCTCAAACTTCTCGTTCAATGTATCCAGCTTGTTGTTCTTGTCGTCGGCAGCCCCGAGTTTTGAACCTTCTTTAGTAGCAGAAATAAGTTTCTTTCCAGCAAATTCTTGGAGTTGCCCAATAGCATACTCATCGACAGATTCAACCATATAAAGTATCTCAAGGAAGGGAGAGTTCTCAACAACCAGAATTGCTATAACGTTGACCTTAACGGCTAGGAAATCAACAAGGGGTTCACTAAAAATCTTCAAAAACTTAGTGAAAGAGCAAACTTGTTGCTACATATATCCCATAATGCCAGAAATGTCCACTTGATTAACTATAATGCCATAAATCATGTCCTTTTCAGCCTTATACAAATTAAATTCAAAGGCATTTTTCATGACAATATCAGCATCATTGCGAACAAAATAAATACTTAATCTACTGTCAATCAACCTATTGGCATCCAATAAATGTTTGGAAATTCCCGGATCAAAAAGTTTCGACTGGAAAAAAATCATTAGTCTGCCAACACTCAAGATTTTTATCAAACACTTGCAACATGAAAGGAAAATCCATAAGCTGTTCATACATATCCAACAACAGCCCAACTTTTTCACTCACGACATAAACATCATAAGAGCTCCTTCCCATCACCAAGAGACGAAATCTGTAAAGGCTGTCAGCGTCAACAACCAGAGATATAGACCCAAAATCAAATAAATCATAAGGCAGCACAGAGACGAAGCAGTTCATGGCTGTGTAAATAACACCAGGAGTATCAAACCTACGTGTAAGGTGATAAGTCGAAATTGTATAGTTAGTTGTGGAATGAATTGGATAGATTTTGACTTATTTCCTTGCAGATTTGATGTTTTATTTAGTTAATTCCCTCACATTTGAGTTTCTTGCTTGATAGGTACAAATGCTTAATTTTGGGAAAAAAGGGGCATGACTTCCCTTAGAAATGCCTGACCAAAGCCAATTAAGGATGAGTGCAAAAGAGAACTCCGAACTCGGCTACTCCCGAGAAGACCCCAAGAAGAAATTATGGCATTTGAGAGGTCAAAGGAGGAAAAGTGAAGAAAAGGCTGTGTCCGTTGAACGGACACACCAGTCCGTTTAACGGACAGATACTGGCAAAGAACCTCTCCAGACCCGAGAGTGTCCATTAAGCAGACACACATGTTCGTTTAACGGACATCAAGCGAGAAAGCACCCTTCCAGACCTGAGAGTGTCTGTTAAACAGACACACATGTCCGTTTAACGGACATAGGCAGACAACACGATTTTATTTTGAAGAATTAGGGTTTTTGGAGGGGAGGAATATAAAACCTACTGATTAGACCTAATGAGAGGAGGCTGGACGCAGTAATCGAGATCAGGACTTCCGGAGGCACAGACTAAGAGGAAGATAGAGAAATTTCGAGATTCAACCAAGGGATTGGGGCGGCAATCATTCTGTTCTATTACTTTTCATCTCTACTCTTCTTAGGATGTTGAACTTCTTGATGTGTATGATATTTGTTACGATGTTCAGGAACTAAACCTCACTTAGGGTGAGGGATGTAGCTTATTCGAAGGAAGTTTTGCATGATGTGGATGATTGAATGTTTTAATGAAAATTTCTAGGCTTTGTTCATCTTCTTTGCACTTCATTATGTCTCTATGATTGATCTCCATAGATGCACTCTTAGGAATCATTGGGTATGCTGAAGAGTGATCCATGATTTATGCTTTAGGAAGGTGAACATCTTATGTTTAGAGTTAGAGATAACCTAAGCTAGGGTGAGAGCTTGAAGTGGCTTGTGCTTAGTGGGTTTTGTTAGAGAATTATTACATTGAAGAATGAGTATCTCTAGCTGAATGCTCCTGTATACCTTGAGAGAGGATATAGGTATATTAGTGCCACTGCTTTCTTAGCCTGCATTCAATTATTCTATGTTATGCAATTCAACCTTTTGAATAAGTAAACCCCAATCCCTAGTCTTTAAATCGTTGATTAAATCTCTCTTACTTGTTTTGCTATCTCTCGCAATTTCATTAATTATCCAATTCCAATCATTGTTACAATTTATTGTCTATCGTATGCAAATTACTAGATTTAATTTAACTGGTGAACAATTTGGTCCTTGAGGGAGACGACTTTAGAAAATTTACTGTGGTGATGCTAGGATGAATCTGTGCGCTTGCAGAAATAATTGATCAAAAACATTAAAAAAATCATCTATAGATCCGTCGAAATACAAGATCAAACATCTACATTATAAGAATATTTGATAGAAGACAATTAGGGAGATTTAGAATTACCTGTTGTTTTCAATTCATAGTTCTTTCTATTTATGTTTGATTTCATTTCTAATAATGCGTAACTAAATATCCAGTTAGTATTTTTGTTAGATGAACCTTATGTTAATACTTTGATATTATTTGATTCTTTTATTAATGTAATTGGGTTAGTTGATTATTGCGATCCAATTACTTGATTTATTTATGTTATAGTAATTTGAGTTATTAGTCCATAATCTAATTTCATACGTAGCGATTGGGAAATCCTAGGATTGAATAGATCTACGATAATTGGAAAGAGTTTATTGCAACCTTAGAGATAGGATGAAATAAATCTTCCGTACTATGATCAAACCTAATAGAGAGACTCATAAATCGATAACACAATCCTATAAAATTTAACATGAGTAATTCAGCTAGAAAATTTAGGATTAGTTATTAGTATACTCAAGGTCAACTATTAGCATACCACAGGAGCCTCTACGGTCCAATACATCAACAAACAATTGCATAATAAAAGATCAATTCGTTAAGGGTTTAGGGGGATTCGAAACCTAAATACTAATTTCTGATATCGATAGTTTTCCAAGTAATTTCCATTATCTATGTGTCTATTATTGTTTCCTATTTTATTTTACTTTTTTTAGTTTTATTTTCCTTTTTAGTTAAAATTTCCTAGTAGTTTCCATTATCTCTGTGTCTGTTATTGTTCCCTATTTTATTTTACTTTTTTATTTTTATTTTTTAGTTAAACTTTAAAATCAATCCTTAGGCTAGATAATAGGGAAAGGGTAATTACTAGTATACATCATCATTATGATATTAACCCATACTTGTCAATACTAGCTACAGCTATGTCGTACACTTGCCACTATTACAATATTGACTGTCAAAATAAGTCAATCAAAGGCATTTCATTTCTATAAGATAACATACCTATCTTTTGGCATTGTAACAATTTTTGCAAAACATATAAGAATCTCTAAACAAAGTCTCTCAATACAAATCACTATCCAAAACTTTTCTAGTAGTTTGTTTAGGACCAAAATGACCATCACATTTATAATTGTGATAAAAAAAATTAAGACAGAATGATGTTCACATTTGGCACATAACGTCTAATAACTTTATCATTAGAAAAACTTCCACAATTATTGTTCATCCCAAACATAAAATTTTGCCTCATTCCTTATCTTTTCCATCCTAAACTTGCTACTGTAAGTAGGTAAAGTTCCATTAACTAAATAATTACAAAGGTATGCATATTATGGAGCGATACCTTTCATTTGGAATAATTAATCATTAATAAAAGTTTTAGAAATAGGTAAAATATCTCCATCCCTTACTATCCTACTCAAATGGTCTGTTTTTTGCTACTTTTTAATCCCTTATTGTTAAATCAAACTCCTTGGCCTAAAATAGCTCTCACGTATGGTTGCTAGCATCACACATGATTTTAAATGGTAAGCCCTAAAGGGTAATGGGAAATGGTCCTTTCTAGTGACTAAGTTAAGTTTGCTAAAGTCTATGCACATTCGCCACCCATTTTGCACCCTCATTGGCACCAACTCATCATTCTGATTTCATATCACTGTCAACCCAGTTTCTTTGGCATAATATAAACTGGGCTCACCCACTCACTGTTAGTTTATACCTTTGTAGCCAATTATTTGGAGCAATTTGTTGTCTGACATTATTGTTTATTACCAAAAAGTCATTATTTATCTTTTGTATTAAGTTAATTACATTTGATATTTTAATATTGAAGATAAAATCCCTGGAATAATTACTGTGCAATTGAAATTATAAAGAAATCATAATTGTTAGATTCAATTTACATTTGCGTATTATTCCTAAATGTTCCTAATTGCAGTTTCATAAAAACGGGATATTATAAAAACGGTAAAACTAACACAGATTATGTTTCTGTCTTATGAAGAAAGTAACTGATTTCATAAATTAAAGTATGGAGATACTTAAACTAATGTGTGGGTGATTATTAGAGAATAAGTCACTGAACTGACCCAACTTTGAGAATCCCAAATGGAATATTACTTATGTGACTGTGGATTTTCTCATAAAGATGGTTGTATAATTGATCATTAGGCTTGAGGTTATCAAGGTATCTCGTGTGGTAATTAGTGTGTTTTTATGCTACTTATGAACTGTCCTAAGATAATTCAGTCTGTAATACTTGGATGCAATATGAACTATATGGAGATAGTTGAGTAAGTCAAGAAAGGATTTATTGTTGGGCCTCGATTCGTAATAAGTTGTTTAATTTTATTTTGAGGATTTTAGGTTGATGATTTTTAATTTGATTGGAATAAATTAAGGATTATTGCTTAAGTTATGATTATTAAATGAAGAAATTAGTGAAATTAGATTTATTGAGAATTATTATTTTTATGATGCCAATTATATGATTTGAGGATCCTATGAAATTAGGTTATAGAATTTAAAGGAATAAGAAGGTTTGAG
>JANKOE010000205.1:17165173-17175250 GCA_026284465.1 Erythroxylum citrifolium | reverse complement strand
TGGGGGAAGGGGATTTTAGTGCTGAAGTGATTTAGGGATTTGCTTTGAGTTACTGGTTGGCTGTTGAATTTTCAATGGGTATTGCCTGGAAATGCTTTCTGTTCCTAGTTGTTGATGATCTCTGTTGAATTCTACACACTTTATTTCTTCTTCTTAAAAAATATATATATATATCTTCTGCACTGCTACTCTTTCGGTTGGATTTCCTCATGTTCTCTGTTGTTGTCGAGAATTGAGTTGCTTTAGTTAATGAGTCCAAGTCTTGCAATATTTTACTAGCTTTAACAGAATATATTTTCTTTTGCTCATAATATTGAATGACTTTCTTTGAGAATCCCTTGACTGCAAGTGAAATGAGCCTGTTTAATAGATTTTGAGTAATTCGCTGTATGCTGAAATGGTCAATTCATGACTGGAACACTTATCACGAATCTGCCATCATTTCTGTGCCGGTGAGCTGTGTGCTTAGTGTTTTTGCCAAGTTTCTTACAAATAAAAATTAACATAAAAATAAAAGAAACAAAAGCACTAAGCATAATCAAATTGTTACTCCGCTGTCCGATAATGGATAAAGAGTAGAGCTAGTAGCCATTTGAGCTTGTGACTCCGAGTAGCCGGATGCGTGTATCACAAATATTCACCCTCGCGCCGAAAGGATGATGACATCTCAGACAAGCCTAAAAAGTGCTCAAAATGTGCTTCAATCGTACAAAAGAAAACAACAATCACTACTATTTTTTTGTAAACTTTGGTACTTAGCAATTTCATTTTTTTATCTATGCTTGCTTACACATGATTTCTCTTGGCAGGTTTTTGGCAATTGTTCTGTTGTGGATTGCGTTAATTATACTGGGTTTAAAACTGTGTGTTCTAAACTAGTGCAAGGCTCTTTTATTTGTGTTTGAGTGGTATTTCAAAGGCTAGTCATTCCTTGTTATGAATTTTGGAAGATAAGTTTTGTTTCTACTAGTTCCATATTGCTTGTACTTTGGATTTTTTCAGCTGAACAACTTTGTTCTATTAAATTGGACTAGAATCTACTGAAACGTTGGAATGTTTTGCTGCATTGTCAATTATTTGGGCTTATCTGGGTTCTTATTTTTTTTTGTCATCTAATGTCTCAAAGGGGGAGAACACTATGATGTTTGTTACTGCTCGGATGTTGACGTTTGGATTTGTGATTTGAGGGGAGCATCTGTTTTTGTTTTTTGTTATGTCAATGTTTGTTATGTCAATGTCCAATTGATGGTTTTGATGTTGAGACAAAAATGCCAAAAAAAGGGGGAGATTGTTAGGATTTATTTTTAATTATATTTTTATTTTTGGCGTATCAATTGGACATGGGAATATTCTTAATTATTATTGAAGATTGCCCTCCTTTGGAAGTAGATAGTGTTTGGGACAAAAAAGGACTCTTTTAAAAGAAATTTAGTAGATTGCATTAATAAGGGGATTGCTTGCTGATGTGGAACATCTTGTAGGGTTTTTTTCTTTTAATGCAAATAATTGATTGGTTGTTGCTGTGCAAATCATTATTATTCTTTTTAGTAAGAAACGGCGGTAGCTTTTGGCTGCAAGTGCTGTTGCTTTTGACTTAAAGTGGCAGCTGCGTAGACTTTCCTCTGCTGTGTTGATTTTCCTAGGCTGCGTTGATTTCCTCTGTTTTATTGATTGAGCAGTTTACGTGGGCTTGAGGCAGTGAGCTGCTGCGTTACTTTTCTTCATCCCCTGATTATGTGGTTGGCTTTGAGGCTTAATTGAGTGCAGTGATATACGGTGATTGATGTGACTTTTAGCAAGCAGCTTAATGAAGATGTGCAGTTGACATCGTTGATTTCTTGTTGGTGCAGTCTGTCGTGAGGCTTCACAGTGGGCAGCAATACATGACCTTGGTTTGATCATTAGCTAGTAGCTTTAATCGTGATTTGCAATTGTAGTTGTTGCTAGTTTTTCTATTTTAATTGAGTGATGTTCGAAGAGCTTTTGGGTACTGCTGCTTGGATTATTTGTGTTTAATTTCAGAATTGGAATTAGTATATTCTTGAGTTTAGTTGTCCGTGTTATTGAAGTAGAAATAGTTTGAAAAATCCTCTTACGAGGTTAACACGAGTTGATTGTGTTATCGGGTGTGTGAAACTTTCACGGGTAGTTAGGTTGTGGGTTGGTTACAAAGATTGGGTCTTCTGGGAGTAGATCAATCTGTTATAATTTTTTAGAACTACAATGAAAGTATTTAATCTGGGTGAGGGCCCCGCAGACGTAGGCAAAGTGTGCCGAACTGCGTTACCAAACATCGGTGTCTTTGGTATTCTGCTTTTGTGATTGTTAATTTAATTGTGCAAAAAATTTAATTTTTGGACAGTTTGCGAAATTGTTGAAGATTTAATTATTTCAGGACCAAATACGAGTTAGCGGATTATATTATTAACTTGATCAAGGAGACCATAATTGGCCATGAGATGCAGGATCATTTTTGTTTGGCTATTAGAAGACGTTGGAAGATCTAGATGTGGACTGATACTAGTAGCTCATTTTTGTGTGGCTATTAGAAGACGTTGGAAGATCTAGATGTGGACTGATACTGGTAGCTGAGTGTTCTGTTTTCCTTTGTTTATTATGACAGTGGCTCGGTGATAGTGGCATGAAAGGCTACTTTCTCTTTTTGTCTTTCTTATATAGGTATGCTTTTGTTATTCTTTGTTTGTTGTAAACCATGTTACTTTAATAATTTTAACTATTTTAAAATTTCAACCCAAAAAAAAAGATAGAAAGTGCAAAAACATGATAAAAAAACGCAAATATTTCAAGTTTTAAAGAACCACTAGCTTTTTTCTTTCAACTGTACACTTTTTCATCACTATGTACACACAAAGATTTCTCTACTATTTATGTCTTAAGCAAAGTACAAACCCAGCAAAACAATCAAAGTCAACTACAAAAATCAACCACCTCCAAAAGCCGATTAACCAGGCTTGCTCCCAGGAGGAGGAAAAAAGCAAAATCATTAAGAAAGCAAAAAAGGCATTGCTCAAACCAACAGTTATTGAGTCCGTCAATGAGCTAGAACTTACTGGTTGTCATGGCAATGGCAGGATGAGAAATGGAAACGGGCAGGTCCTAAGCAAACTTGTCTTCTTCGTCATGGCAAAGTTCTTTTCTGAGTTTGGTGGAGAAGAGCTTGCAAGCATCCACACTAAGATCAATGGCAGCTGAAAGCGCCATAAAAAGGGCTGCATCAGCCATGCAAGTTACATGCTGTATCCCTATTTGCACCACTGGCTTGCTTACTTTGCCTTC
The DNA here is from genome assembly GCA_026284465.1 of Erythroxylum citrifolium. NCBI lineage: Eukaryota > Viridiplantae > Streptophyta > Magnoliopsida > Malpighiales > Erythroxylaceae > Erythroxylum > Erythroxylum citrifolium. The sequence continues at coordinate 17,171,953 of JANKOE010000205.1, read as the reverse complement.
ACCTTCCACCGTTGAGCACATTACAAAACCCTTTACCGGTGATAGCGAACTCAACGCAGAGTCCCTCATAATCCTACTATCAATGCAGAACTTTCCACCTTTCCTGACACTCATTGTGCCTTCAGCAATGGGGATTCCGGTGTTGGGTCCATTGTTCATGACGAGCTCGAATTTGTAGCCCAAGCTATCCATAGGGCCTCTCTCTCGCCATGCCTCCAGGCGACCCCATGGTTTCCAGCTGCTGACAGAGAATCCATGAGGGCGGAGGATTAGCCACGAACCGGGGTTGGATCGGGACACGCGATCTGATCCTGGTGAAGGGACAAATGGGGTGACCATGGAAGCAGCTGCAACAGGAGAGCCAGAGAGATCGTATATCATGATCATCCATCCCTTACGTTCCCTTCCTGCTCTTTCTTTATCACCGGAAAAAGTTCTCGACCACCCTCTGTTTTGCTTTCGATTGAAATCCGACGGGAGGGACCTGATTTACAGTGGAAACTGAAAGGTAAAAAGCAGGTAACATGGAATAGTCAAACAGGAATATTGACAATGAGCTTAAGAACGCTAAGATTCCGAGCAAATATGTGCAGATGAGAGGTTATGCGTAGAACAGAACTCTTTGACCCAACTAGTAACGAAACCACCATGTAATAATACATTATGATGGTTAAACAAATAATCATTATCGTGTTCAATATGGCATTCTTTCTCAAACATGTGCAACATAATTATTTGACGCCCTAATTAATTCACCCATAAAGAATAAACTTACAAAGAATATTGTCATTATGAGATAGATAAAAGTCGAATATCCTCAAGTCTCCAGATAAGGTAAGAGAGAAGCTGTGAATAATTGAGGGTCAAAGTTAATAAAAATTGAGAATGGCAACTGGACAGTAGGAAATCAGGGAGTCTATATTCTCTGTCCAGTTTTACTTTGTCTTATTCTGTCTTATAGAATCTCAGCCATTTATTTTGTGAGATCCACACAAGTCTTATGCGAGACCTACCTAAATAAATGACTAAAATTTATTGAACACAATAAAATACTATAATATTAGACAGAAGATTTGTAAGTGATAGTTGGTAACAACTCCCACGCCTATCATAGTATTCGACACTCCACATGGCTACAGCTATACTTGTCAAGATAGCACAATTATTGAGTGGGAAGGAACCACTAATCAGTTAATTTAACCATCTAATCATGATTAAACACATATTGAATAAGAAAACTCCAACCAAGGAATATAATCAAAATTCCAACTAAAATAAAATTAGTAAATTACCCAAGTTTGAAAATGTTAAAAAGAGTGAAACTTTTTACCGAGTTCTTAAGTTCCTTTCCGCCGTAAACTTGCAACTGAAAACAGGCTGGCGTATATTCCCTTGAATCTGGAAGACCACTGGGCTACACTCCGGTTCACCACCGAACTGGAAGACGAATCGTGGGTCCTGTTCAGAACGCACCAAAACGTGGAGCCGAGCCGCCGGCTTATCCTGTTTACCCCCAAGCTTCAACCATCCATTTTGAAACACAACCGACCCCGCCTCGGCATTCTCCAAATTAACGTTGACCCGAACCCGACCAAGCAGCTTACCCCTGCTCACTCCACAAGTACTTCCCATCCTGCCGGTGTACACAGAAATATGAAGCGTGATGGACTTGCCGGAGAGACGACGGAGGGCTGTGGCGTCGAGGTGGAAGCCGGCAACGGAAGTTGCAGATTCAGGAGCAGAATCACCACTGTTGGAACACAGAGGCAAAAGGGCAGTTTGAGAAGGAAAGCCTTTGATACTTAATTTGCAGAAACATGGAGTAGCCGAGGGGTGCACGCCGGAGCCGGCGGGTCTGGTGGCCAACGGCAGTTTCAGAGCAAGTGATTCGACGGTTAAGCAAAAGAACGGGCAAGGATCCATATCCCAACTCAGTTTCTCTCCCTCTCTAAATATCTGTAGAAGAAGAGAAAAAAGTTTGGTTTCACTTTTTTATTGATGCTGTATTTGGTTTAGCGAGTAGATCCAAGAATTGAGCTGGAAATGTACGTCGCATAGAGAGACAGAGAGCTTGGGGAACATCTATGCTTTAACTAAAACCAACTAGTTTTAAACGTATCAAGAATCGGCCACTGTCTACATCTGTTATAACTTATAAGCTGTTTCTGTGTTTTTTTTTGTTGTTGTGGAAATTGATAAAAATAACTGTCCCAATAGCAAGACCAAAAGAGAACGATAACTGACATTCACGAGTTCTCGTAATTGTTATGTAACGTGAAGTTTTGTTTTGAGCTTATCTCGGCAAACTGCTGTAGCTAAACGCAGCACTGTAAATAATAAATACTAAAATTGATGTATAAATAATTATTAATATAATGTCATGTTTTTAAATTGCGACGATAAATTGGCGATAAAACGGAAAGGAAGAATGGGACAGGGTATTGGGGGGAATAGGAGAAGGAGGAGCCCATACAGCTGAATCAGTGCTGTCATCACTCACCACCTTGTCATTAGCTGATCCAAGTTTTCTAAACTCTAAATGCATTTTTTTATTAAAAAAATGAGTTGAAGATAATAAGAAATATCGACGTGGCAACAGTTTTAGATGGCCGTTTCTGTGCCGCCGTCATGCAGTCCGTCCTCTTTTTTTTTTTCACTCAAAATTAACGCATTTTTGGATACCGAAGGAATATTATTAGAATATGCAAATGACATTCTAATTCTAACTAACAAAAACTGTTGCCGTTGTCTCCAAGTAGGATTTAACATCACAATTTGATTTTTAGTGACTTAATAGGAGGAAATGATTAAAAAAAAGAATTATTATTATATCCGACTTGAAATTATGATAACGTTCCATTCAACATAAAAAAGTTTAAAGTTAAAACGTTGCAGCTTAAATAAGTTTTTTGAAATTGGACTTACGACGCATAAAGACACATTAGACTTGATGAATCGCGTTCAATATAAATGGTACAACCAACCACAAAAGCGTCACATTCGAATGCTTATGTCTCCCTTTTATTTTTGCTCATATTAAACATTGAATAATAATTTGTTACAGATGGTCAGAAACGTTCGCTCTTTCCCTTTCTTCTCTTTACATACCTGAATGGTTATATAAATAAAAAAGGACAAGATAAGTCGCTTTTTACCTGTTCTTTAGTCTTATCCTCTCAATCCAAGTCCAACTTTTGCGCTTTGAGAAGCAGGAGAACAAGAAGATTCAACAAAAATTATCCCATTGACGTAGGCTCCCTTGTACTTGATCTCCGACAGGGAGAGCGGGACTCAAGTTTGTTGGCATAACCATCTCCTATTCAAGCCATCTATCTTTGTTTTGTTCCCACGATACCAAAACCCGTTCATGCACCGAGACAGGGCATATTGTAGTTGTTGTTTCAAAACTTGGACCACCTCTATTTTTTTCTTTGGATTGTGCCCCACATTAAAAGAGTGAGGGACTTTCGTCTAGATTATATACCATATTTTTTTATGAGACTTTGAATCAAGTCTCTTCAAAAGTATACGTATAACACACAATCGCGCGTGCCTGCATGCCCCGGCTTGGTTGGGTTGCGGCACAACGTTGCATGTGTGACATAAAATTTTTGTAACGTTCATCACCTTATTATCGTAATTATAGACAACGTTCATTAGGCTTGGCAATGCCCAGCCCCGCCTGATTTGGCCCGGGTTGATCGGACCAAGGGTGAGGTCGAACCAAGCACGTGTCGGGCCGAGCTAGCCTGTGACCGAGTGAAACAACAAAAGAGATCTCGTTTTTTTTAAATTTTTTATAAAAAAAGGATGGGCTGAGCCAGCTTGCGGGCCATCCAATCCATTGACATATCTAACGTTCATAACGTTATTAACTTTCTCTTTTACTTTAATGTGTCTTTATTGTCATTGTCATATAAATCTCTCCTCCTACATATATGAGGCATGCATCCGCTCTCTTTTCTCTTTACTCCCTGATGTTTGCATCTTTTCATTCTCTCCACAAAACGCCCCACAGACAGACCCTTTTATGCACATTCTTATCTATTATATTTTGCTTTGATTGTTTTTAATATTTCTCATACACAAATCCTACTCTGCCCTTTAGGGTGCACCGAAGCTGGTGAAGAAGGCGTTAACCCTGGGGTTAGATCCATTGTCCTGTTGCACCGTAGAGGGGAAATTTCTAACTTAGGGCTATGGTTTCACGACGCCATAAATTCAGTTAAGTTGTTCCAATTTATTTTTATTTGGTGCTATTTTGTTATTTCACTTACAATCTAAGTCAAAAATTGTTACATTTTTGCTTATGTGTGTTAATTTTAGTATAAGTTGGAATACTGTGTTGCTGCATGTTTATTTCAGTATAAGTTGCAATATTGTTCTGTTCTTACTACCACGTTAGTTGGAATACCGTTTATTCTTGCTATAGTTTTCAGATTCATTATGACGTCTGTGAATGAGATGAATGTAGGTTCTACCTTTATTGTTCCCCTCATAAGTTCTGCCCTTGCCACCATAGCCTAGAGAATTATACCTAACCTAACTATATTAGAGCCTCTAGATGGGAGAAATTTTAAACGATGGTCTGAGAAAATTCTATTTTACTTTCAGCAGTACGAAATTGATTATGTACTATTTCAATATATTCCTAGTGACAATACCAATCCTAAGACAACCGAGGATAATCATATCGTTAAGGGAGTGTTGCTCAACCATATGATAAACCTGTTATTTGATATCTATTGTAAGTACAAAACTGCCAAGCAAATTTCGGATGCCTTAGAAGTTAAATATGGAACTGATGATGTCGATACAAAGAAATATGCAATTGCTAGGTAGTTAAAGTTTACTGTTGTTGATGATAAGCCCATTATGGATTAATTCATGAGTATGAAAACCTGGTTAGTGAAATCCTTGCTAAAGGTATGAACATGTGTGAGATGTTTCAACCTAATGCCCTTATTGAGAAACTACCTACCTCATGGAATGAATATAAAAACCAATTGAAGCATAAGAAGAAGGACATTAAGCTACATGAATTGATCAACCATATAAAGATTGAGGATGCCAACTGTACACAAGATAAAGCCAAATCACTCACCGTTGTTTATACTGTTAATATAAGGCTAATGTGATAGAACACAAAAATGTAAGTAAGTTTAATAAGAATGGTGGACAAAACAAGTCCTTCAACAACAAGCATGGTTAGTTTAAGCACAAAAGGATTGGTGGTGACTGTTGGTGTGGCCACTAGATAGGCCATTTTGCTGTTTTTTGCTAAGCTAGAATCAAACATGAGAAGAAGGATCGAGGATAAAAACCACGACAGTTCGGGAAAGGAAATTAGAACAGTACCAACGGGGTTACCAAAAGAGCTTTGGTAAACCTCAAGATAATATGGTCGAAGCTAGTGACAATGACTAGAAGATCATTACTATTGTGGTGTCCGAAGTCAACCTTGCTGAAAAATTTGTCGATTGGATCGTTAATACAGGAGCCACACGCCATATCTACACCAATAAAGACCTGTTTAAGGAGTTAAATGATGCTGCTAATGGTGAATTCGTATACATGGGCAACTCCAGCAGAGTTCCTATCTAAGGAGTTAGGATTATCACTCTCAAACTCACTTCTAGAAAAGTTTTGGTTTTAAAAATTGTTTTTATTTGTCTCTAATGTTCGTAGAAACTTGATTTCTAGAACATTACTTAACAAGGCTGGTGTTAAACTTACTTTTGACTCTGATAAGCTAATTTTTACTAAGAATAAGAACTTTGTTCGTAAAGGAATTTGTAATGGGGGCTTGTTTGTACTTGACGTTGAAATGAATGCATCTACTTCTTCTGCTTATATTATTGGGTCTCTAAACCTATAACACTCTAGACTTGGACATGTGAATGTGAGATCAATTAAAAGGATGCAAAGCTTAAACTTGTTTCCTAACCAAATCACTAATGAAATGGGAAAAATGTCAAATTTATGTTAAGGTTAAACACTCTAAGAAACCTTTTAAGTCTGTAACCGAGAGAGAGTCACTATTGTTGAACTTAGTGCACCCAGATTTGGGTGATTTTAAGAATTGTGTGAGTAAAGGAGGCATGAGATATTATATTACTTTTGTGGATGATTATTCTAGATTTACTAAGGTTTACTTATTGAAAAATAAAAGTGATGCAGAAGAAATGTTTATGAAATACAAAGCTGAGGTTAAAAACCAAATACAAAGGAAAATTAAGAGATTAAAGTCTGATCAAGGTGGTGAGTATAGTGTTGATTTCTTGCTGATTATTGTGGAAAAGTTAGGATTATTCATGAGTTTTTAGCCCTTTATACACCTGAACAAAATGAAGTAGACGAGAGGAAAATTCGAAAACTTAAGGATATATTGAATGCAATGTTGATTTCCTTAATTTACTTGACTTTATTACTTCCTTTGTGGTGAAAAACTTGAGGAGATATATGACATTTTTGTGGTGACTTATATTATTGAGGAGGATCTCAAACCTTATAAGGAAGTAATAAGATATGTGGATGCTACCTTTTGGAAGGGAGTCATAGATAGCGAGTTAGAGTTAATCAAGTATAATAAAACTTGGGTTTTTAGTTGATCTACCATAAGGGTGTAAGCCTTTATTGTAAGTAGTTTGACTTTTCAAACTTATTTTCTTCTCCTTTAGGTTACATCCACCGAAACTAACACATATATATTATAATTAATTAATTCTTAATTAATTAATTAATATATATATATTTGCTGAAGAGGTCCAGTCAAACTGG
>JANKOE010000205.1:17134359-17145135 GCA_026284465.1 Erythroxylum citrifolium | reverse complement strand
GTTTCTGTTGTGAAATATCTTGCTAAATATAATTTAGCTTTTTGAGGATCCAATGAGAAACTTTACCAAGATGGTAACAGTAATTTTTTAGGATTGATTAAAATGATTGCTGGATTTGATGTGATAATGCAAGATCATGTTAGACATATTCAAAATCATGAAATTCATCATCATTATCTTGGTAACAAAATTCAAAATGAGTTGATTTCTCTGTTGGCCCATAGCGTTAGAAGTTCTATCATAGGGATCTTTAAAGAGGCGAAATACTTTTCTATTATTCTTGACTGTACCCTAAATTTGAGTCATCAAGAACAAATGAGTTTGTTAGTACGATGTGTGAATATGTCAAATAAAAAATAGAAATAGAGGAGTACTTTTTAGAATTATTAAAAGTAGATGACACATATGAATTGAGACTTTTCAATGAATTATTGAATGCTTTTTGCACTACGATTAAATAATATCAAATAAGTAGAACCTATGTGATGAATCCCCTAAGATATCTTAAACATTAATCATTCATCTTACAATTAAATTATTGATTATTGTATCGTGAAAATTCCTATTTTATGTTAATATCTTTATCAAGACTATTAACAACTAACCTTCGATTGATTATCTCAAACCTCTTTCTAGTTAAAACCTCTAAAATTAAATTACTCGATTCCTGAATTTCATTATTAGTTTTGACCATAATTCGAAGGATTTATGTCTACCTATCTCTAATTTTACATATAACTCCATCAAATTATGGTAAATCTATTCATATAAGAGGATTTTTCAATCTTAATCATATAAAATCAACTATTGAACTAATATCTTAGACATATTAATTTAAGAATATAAATGCATAATTGAATCACTATAAATCAATCAATTAAATTGCATTGAATAAAAGACTATATCATACTATCCATCCCAACTTAACGTTTATCACACCTAAGCACTAAATAAATTAGTCTCTTAACATAAAAAAAGAAACCAACATTAATTATTTAGAATAATAATTAGAAAGAAAAAGATCTATGATCTATGATCTATATATCCTATTTATCACTATTGAAATCTCCTTCAAACTTGGATCAAAAGTTGCTCTTTATTGGATCTCTTGAAGTAATTTTCGTGTTTTTCTCATCCTAAGTTTGAAAATGCTTCTTCTATGCTCTATCTGATCTCTAATATGATTTGAATTACTTCCTCCTTTGTCTAGACTTGATAATTTCCTTTTAAAGTGTGAAATTAGGGTTTCTAAAATATATACGGTTACTTATAAAACCACATGAGTGACCATGTATCTCAAAACTTCCTCAAATATTTTTTTTGGATAAATAAACTTCCTCAAATATTGCAACTTCACACATTTTCAAAAGCTTATACAAGCTACATATAAGATCATCTATGTCACATATACAGGCGTATATCTTCACATGATCATAAATAGCGTCTTCGAAACTTTACACGTTTACAGTAATTTATACTATCCTTAGACATGACCGTATGTCTTTAAAGTTGCTTCAATTCTTCTATTTTGTGCCTTGATTTTGCTCAAATTCTTTTCCTTTTAGTCTATGTAGGCAATTATTGCCTAAAATACACTTGAAGTAAAATAAGTACAAAAAATAATTAAAAACTCTCAAATAACAACCAAAACACACTAAATATAGGTATAAAAATATAGTCAATTAATTGTTTATCAAACATTCCCATACTTAAGTTTTTTATTTGTCTTCAAGCAAATCATAACTCAAATCATCAAACTTAAAGACATCTATCTCTTATTAACCTCAACCTATCCATCACACCCTAAATCATCATTTCATATCAATCAAATCAATATGCAATTAAATTTATCCTAAAACCAACCTTCATAAGTCAATATCATTAGCAATCACATAAGAAATCTTTTTGAAATTAAGCACAAATTTTCGCACCGTTACTAAGGATTCATTTAATGCACTCAAAGCGTTCAGGGTGGAAAGTAGAAGAACTCTCAAATCAATATATAAGAGGATTCTTAATTATAAGCTTGCAATAAAATCATATCTCCACTACTTATAAGTAAACTAGAAACAAAAATGAAAAAGGATTTGTTATAAGGTTTTAATGAGGATTAGGTAAAGATATGATAGAGATAATAAAAAAGGTAACAATATTAAAGGAAATTTACATAAACAAAATTACATGAAACTTAGTTCTTCACAACATAGGTCTTTCACACTATAATTCCTTTGGTACAACAACTCCAACACTTTTTTTGACTATGCTCATAATATTTATTTTTGAAAACTTCTTCGAAAAATTTTGGAGAGAATAAGAAATTATAACAATAAAATAATTAAGAGAAGACACATTAACATTCACCATGTACCAATAATAAAAAAACTTTAGACCTCTTTAAAATTCTTTAATATAATCCAAGTTTTAAGCAATTAAGTAAATGTAAATCCTTCAGGGTTCAATAATAATGAAAAAAGCTTTTAAGAAAAATAAGGTAAAGGTTATTAATATAGTTATAATCAATGAAAAAGCTAAGTTTTAAAAGTGATTACTCCTAAGGATACAATATAGTAGGATACCAATCAAGAAAATAGGCTAAAACAATTGTTAAATTTAAATGTCTTTATCATTTCAATGCTTCTATTTTAAAATTGTGGTCTCAATATGGATAATAAAAGCAAGTTCTAGAATCATCCAGTCATGAATCATAATATATCAAAGAATAAAAGAGCTTAAAATAAAGATGCATTTGCTCTTAGACTTAACGATTCACAAAAAAGTTTTATATGTATAAATAATATGCAATTTTCATTCAAATTAATTATGCCAATGATTACTAAATTTATGATTTATAAAAGCAAATCTATTCTAACTCTCATCCTTTTGCATACTAATTCAAATAATCGATAATAACCTAAAGTAGTTTGAATAGATTTTAACTAAATTAGAATGTAAGTTAATAAGAATTGATAAAGAAATCTAAAAAAATTCAAAATTTTCATCAACCTATTTCTGATGCTTAAAATTGTTTATTATCCCTAATGTACACATTAGAAGCACGAATAAATAAAATATTAACAAAAGCACAAAAAATGAAAAAGTTATAGATTGGTACATCCTCGAATAATAAGATTTATATAATTCTGAATTCAATGAAGAGTCCATATGATATTATATGTAACCATCCTTGTGAAATATAAACAAAAGAAAATAAAAATATTGGAAAATAAAAAGATAAAGAACATGAAAATAAAATAAAAAACTAAAATTGCATTACTAATGTTTAGACAAAAAAATAAAGTAACAAATAAAATAAGAAAATACATAAATAATAAAAGAAATAAAAGAAAACCCTAATAGAGCATCTAGACTGTCCCTGTATTCGTCAATCTTTTAGTGAGTCTAGTATATTGATCATCAGAGGATCCTCAAGTCTTTGAGCCTCATACTGCTACAAATTCGAAGATAATGTAGTCACTTTAAATGGTAGAGGTGCTATGGATATCCTAATGTATCATGCTATCTGCACTAAAACTCCCTCCATCCATCAATCATGTGCCTCTCATCTCTCCATCCACTCCATTAGTATTGCTGCCTAGTTTACACAAATAGTGCACTGGATTCCCAAGATTTGTCCCCTGTACTTCTCAAATCAAGCTATATTAAGTTGGTCTTGACGTCCAGGTGGTGTCGACACCCTAAGCGATCTTGCACCAGCTGACAAATCTAAGTTCTCCTACCGTGTTGCTCCTTCTGTCTGTGATGATGGTGAGCCCTGTCTTGATGGCTGCTCTACTATATTAAGGTGATCCCCGTTAGCTCCAAAAGTTGAACACTCATCTAAAAGTACAATTAGTTGATAAATATCTCCTGTTAGTCCCTGCCTCTTGCATACTAAGTACATATTCTTCATAATATCCAAATTGGGAGCGACCATAGTACTAAGTAGCCTTATCGAGGTAGCCTCTCGAAGACTTCCATCCTCCTTGTAACATCCCATTCCCCTACAAAGTGTTAGAGCCCTAGATTTTTGTAAACGAGAAATAGCAATGAGAGATTAGAAAAATGCATTTCGTATTTATGCATAATGTTAGCATACACATTCATGAATTTGATTATTGTACATATTACAATGATTTGTTCATGCACTCATTTGACACTTTCTAAGTATAAATGATTGTTTTAAGGTGCTTATAATGTGAATTGTGGATTATGTGTCTTAAAAATTGAGTTGACGTGTATAAGTAGTGATTTAAAATTTTTGGTGAAATTTGAGAAAATTATGAAATTATGGGCATTTTTGGACTAGAAAAATACCAAGTGGCAAGGCAATTAATAAATGGCAGTAGAAATTACTGATATGTGACATTAAGATTTAATGACAAGTGTCACTGAAAATTGGGTGACGATTGGATTAGAAATTGAGTGACAAATAGACTAGATATTAATGGTGTTCAGTACCATTAGTAAAAGATGCTATTTTGATTTTTATGTGATAAGTGTCATGACACTCACCAAGATTAAACCTACGTTATTTACATTTGAAAGACCATCTTTGCTTTGTCTTTCATGTCTATGCTCTTTTCTTCATCTTTTTCATTTTCTTCACTCACGATCTTCTCACCGTCACTCTCATCACGTTGAGATATTGTTTTCCTTTACTTTGTTTCTTCAAGGCCTTTGCTATCTCTTCATCTTGTAACAAAAAACCTAACCTATTCCTCCTAGAAGAGTTAATGATCGTATAAGCTTGGAGGCTAGGGTTAAGTGATGTTTTTTAAAGAAGCTTTGAGCTAATCAAACAAGTGTATTATTATTGATCTTCATGGCTTTATTAATGAAACATATATGATGATAGTTAGTGGTAAATGATCATGATAGTGGAGTAGAATGTGAGCAGAAATTTGATGAACATATGTATATGTTGATGTTTTGTTTTTAATGTTCATGATCAATCATGGACTATAATTTGTTTATGAATGATATTGAGTTGAAATTTAGGTGAGAATGAAGAGGAAATGATGTAGATTTGATGAACTATGCATAAGATGGTTTGAATGTAACATATAGGAATTGAAAATCTGGAAAAGTGAAAGAAAAACTTCTAAAGTATGTTAGCCGAATGTTTTCACTGAACATGCTTCTATATTTTGGCCATGTTTGGATCTGTAGATATTAAAATGGGATTATTTTAAGTTTATATTAAACTAGAGACATATGGATACATTTTTCATAAAGGAATTGAATTTTAATTATTTCTCTAAGAGTTTCAAAATTTGGCTTGAAGTTAAATATTGTGTGTTGTCGCGGTTTGGGAACAATCTGTAGTATTTTGAGTATAATTTGTATAATACTGAACAAAAATGCATGAAATTGATTTCATTATAAACTTAAGAAATATGGGGTTTTTAGAGAATTTATTGCCTAAATACTTCATTTTCCTTGTCAAAATGGCCATGTAAGATTGACCCAAAAATATGTTTTAAAAGAAAAGCTGGAATGATGCTTAAATAAAGGGGTGCACGATCGTGCACAAGCAACAGAGAGTAAAGCACGATCGTGACAAATAGGGATTGTCAAGTGTTGCATGATTGTGACAGAAGAGGGATACTGCTGTTTGACAACTTTCGACACCCTTCACTCTTTTGGCTATAACTTCTTCTCCGGACCTCCGATTAACTTGAAATTTGAATCACAAACTCCTCACACATTTTCATAAGAATAAGCTAGGCACATAAAAATGATAAGGTTTAAATGATCAAGAGTCATGATTAAGGAAACATACCCAAAATAGTCAAATTGATTATGCATTATATATTACACGTATACATATGTGTACAATTGAATGTTTATGTGATTGTGCAATTAATTAATGTGTGTGCAATATGTGTATTAAATAATATTGATACAGGATAGAACGTCTGCATCCAGAAATTTTCGGATCATAGAACCAAGTGCTAATTTGGAGCATACTGTGAGTCGACCTAGATGGTCTTACTTTAAATGATTATTCTGTTTAAATTTTTGCAATGAATTGTTATGTGAATGTGATTGAATTGATTCTGGACATTGACTGTCTGAGGCGTTTGATGTATGAAACACATATTGGAAGTGCTCATTGAATATGAATTTGACCAAATAAGTGATTCTCAATGTATATGTTGAATGCTAGACTAAGGTCTAATGACAAACGTGAATGAAATTGCGATAGTGAATATGAATGTATAACATTGAGCACATTTGATGACTGAACACATGTGATGCATTTCATTACATGAATGCATGATAACATAAAGGCAGTTGTGACCAAAGTGACCATTCTGAATGAGCTTAAAGCTCAGAATATACACAAGAGTCACAAGCTCAGTTATTAATGTACCCAGTATCTACAAAGGATATGGGACAATATATGAAACAAGCCCGATATCCATAAGGGATATGGGCCAGTAAAAAGGCACTCGATCACGACAATAACAATTGGAAGTGAGCCTCATGTGCATTGCATATATAATTGATATGTATGTTTTAAATGATCGAAATGAACTGTTTGACAGCTCTAAATATGAAATGTGAAAATTGTGGACAAAAGAGTTTTGTGATGTTACATGATGATAAATGAAATGATGTGAAATATGTGATTGTTTGAGTTGATGTGTTATGTGATTGAGTGAGCCATCGAGGATGGTCTACTCATTAAGTTCACAAAACTCAACCCAAAATTTGCAACATTTTTCAGGCTTAGAGAAGATCTCCAGTTAGACAAATTGGAGTCTAGCTACTGCATTCGAGTAAGAGAAAGAGGTCGGGATCAGTTCATGCCTACATAGATTTTTCTATTAATTTTTGTATTAAAGGATGTATTCCGCATTTATTGTACCACGTGTATCTGAATAATTTAATGACTTTCAAAATTGGAAATGTTTGTAAATGAGATTGATTAATGAGTGTAATTGTGATTATGATGTTTATGAAAAGAAAAATGGGCCCAATTTGATTAGTGGTTTTCTGTAAAATGCGTGTGATACGTGACAAAATTTGTAATGAGTTTGATTGTTTGACCGTCATAGTGCACCACCCTTGTAGAGTGTATTTCTGAATACCATTGGTATGTTTGGGGATATGCCCTATAAGAGTGGGGTGCTACACTGCTCACTAACCATATCATATATAGCCCGATACATATTGTCCCTATCTTCTTTTCTTTACTCTAACGCCTGGAAATGGGCTAAGGCATGCCCCAAGTGAATTGGCCTTCTCTCGCTCATACGCTACATATAGAAAACCTACAAGTTATCGACAACTTCGAAGTTGTATCCTCGCCTACTTAGTGTATGACTCAGAATCTCATAGATGTATTTGAGTATTGGGTGTCAAAGGGTGGATGCCTTGGATTTTCTGGGGTCATACTTAACCTCCTCGCTAATGGTGGGCTAGATGTCTCAAGCACACATCCTGTATAAGAAGCCTATCCAAAGGGCTATGTACTTATATGTCCCTACAAACTCCTAGTTGTAAAGACCTATCATCATAGAGAAATTCATGTAGCACATTTTGATCATCTTTCGAAGCGTTTTGAACTAAATAGTACTTGGTTGATCCCAATCATAGTGGCCCTTTTCTATAGAGAATGTGGAGAACACCTCAAGTGTAAGCTCTCAATAAGAGGGCTCCTTAATCTCGAAGAAACAAGACCATGGTCCAACACTCATCAAGTCCTAAACTTACTAGGCTAAGCCAATCTACTTCAGCGCCTCTCAATTAATGCATTTATCGGTCTTAAACCTCTTCTCCTTACACCTCTAATAATGCTCCTTATGGGCCCTAACATTGAAATGTAGCAAGTCACATGACTCTAGTAGACATATTTTCTCATGCTTATGGTTGGCGAGCTTTACTCGAATCTCTGAATGACCCTTCTCCTCTCTATCTTTTCCTAGGTATCTTCTTTGCTCTCTATTGTTGGACTATTTATGTTCTTCTCGTCATTGTACCTAAAACTAAATTATGTGTGAGATAATAACAGATATAAATACAAACAAAACTTTTCCCCACACTTGGTTCATATGCTCATTACATTGTGGAATTGTGAAAATACACAATTTAAAATAAAAATAGAAATTAACTTAAACTTAAACTTAAACTAATGTAATAAAATAATTAGGAAATTAAAAATGATAAATTGATAACAAAAATAAAAATGGAATTAACCAACAAAATTAATCTAAATATGCAATTACTAATGCAAATTTTAAAATTCGAAATTCAACTATATAATCTAACAATTAACCTATACTAAATAAAATTAGTACCTAATTCATGCAAAATACAAAATTGGATTGAAATTAAACTAGGAATTAAATTAATCCTAATTTAATATAAATCAGCACAATTCATTATATAGTGATCAAAATTGCATACAATTCATACGAACAAGGATGAAATTCAACTTTTAGTTAAAAATTAAGCATATAAATATATTAAATTACACTAAGATGTAACTATGTCGTCACCTTAACATTTTGGGGATGAAAATCCTTTAAAAATGACAAGATACCTAAAATTATGAGTATAAATCAAGTAAAATATATGGATTAACTTACTTGGGTGTCAAAAATTAGGTAGAAAACGCAAGGCCAAGTTAGAGAAAGAAAAGGCACAATGGTGGATGGTGGATAAATGGGAGAAAATGAAGGAAGATAGTGTTTTTAAGTGCTGACATAGACTCACACATTTGGTTATACAGTCATTTAACTGACTGTATAAGTCACATGTGCATAAAAATAAAGGGATATGATATGTGAAATATCACAGACTTACATAAGCATGTCTAAAGATCATGTAGGTTTTTATAAACGCATGTAACATGTTGAAACAAAATTTGTATATATACAGGCATGTATAGGAATTCTTTAAATCGTTGAAAAATGTTCACTCAAAGTCAAAAAATTCAACACACATACCATAAACACAAAAAATATGTACAATCAAATGAGGACGCTTTATATCCTAACATAAAATACACCAAAAATCATCAAAATCATATGTTAACACTAAAATAGAAACATAATAAAATAAAATAAAATAATCAAATTAATGAAATATATCCTAATTATTGGGTTGCCTCTCAAGTAGAGCTTGTTTAATGTCTTTTGCTCAATGTACCCTTCATGTTCAAGGTAGCTTATAAAAATTGAGTTTTTGTAATCTTACCATAGGTTCCATAACCTCTAAGTAAGCTACTTGCTTTTTTCCTATACCGCATTTTCATTCTATTTACTACCTTAAACTTGCAAAGCTTCAGTGGACCTTTAAAAGAAAACTCCTACAAAATACCTAAAAGTGAATCATTACACAATTCACTAAATTCATCAACATCAATGAGTTCAAGAGAGTGATTCATCACATCAGACATTTTAAATACAACTTCATCATCCCCCACATTCAGTATTAACTTACCTTGGCAACATTGATAATCAACTTAGCAGCAGCTAAAAAGGGTCGACCAAAGAGTAGAGGTACCTCTGCATCTTCCTCTATGTCAAGAATCATAAATTCTACTGGAAATATAAACTTGTCAACCTTAAAAAGAATATCCTCTATAATACCCTTAGGATGTTTTACTAATCTTTCTGCCATCTGCAAACTTATCTTAGTAAGTGTCAGTTTACCTAATCTCAGTTTTTTATTAATTCCTACCCCTAGGTTGACTAATGCCTTTTTTACTTTTAAGCTACCAAATTGACAAGAGGTAGTAAAACTCTATGGATCTTTGAGCTTCTCTAGTAGTTTGCTTTGTAGAATTGTTGAGCACCTTCCACTCAGTGTTACAGTTGCCAACTCCTCCAACTTCTTCTTGTTTGCTAGTAGCTCCTTCAAGAATTTCGAGTGCTTCAACATTTGCACAAGAGCTTTAACAAAGGTTAAGTTAATCCAAAGTTACTTAAACATTTCAAGGAACTTACCAAATTATTCATCAACTAGATTTTTCTTCATTTTGGCAAGATAAGGGATGATATATTGAAATTCCTTGACTTTTTTAAGGTGCCCTTCACCTTTAGCTTTCTCTGGACTCCTGGTTTTACTCTCCTTCTTTAGCGTTTATCTCGATGGTACTTAACAAACTCCCTTATAGTCTTTCAAATAATAATTTTGCAAGCTACCTAACCTAAATTTCTAAGTTACGTATATAAGCCTCTGTTCTTTGATGTCTTACATCTGACTCTTAAGCACAAGTTTGAAAATCATTTCTTTTAGATTCAACTTCTTATCCTGAGGTTAAAGTTGTTAAAATCCTGGTGGACGGTTGTTCCTTGCCTGCCTTTGATTCCCCCAAGAGAAATCGGAATGATTCCTCCATCCCAAATTATACGTACTGCTATATAGATTGTTATGGGGTCTATGAGCATTCCCCATGTAATTCACATGTTCAAGCTATTGTGCTTAATAGTCTTGACCTTGATGTCCTAACCTACACACCGAACACCTTACATTGCATAATCTGGAATTGAGAGTTCATTGTTAATCTATCAATCTGCCTACTTAGAGCTTTAACATAGTTTTCCAATTGTGTAACCACATCTACTTCATATACTCACATTGGCTTGCTAAGCTTTGCTTAAGATGTTAGCCCCGAATCTTTTTTATGATTAATTAAGCGTAATTAAATTAAGTAAATTATGTTAGCATTAATTGGATTGAGATTAATCAAGTATGTAGCATTAATTAAGTTAGCATGTGACATTTAATATGTTAGTTGCATTTAAGTGTGTTAGTTGAAAA
>JANKOE010000205.1:17106519-17129188 GCA_026284465.1 Erythroxylum citrifolium | reverse complement strand
AATTAATTAACTGGCCACATTAATCAACAAACTCAACAATAATTAATCGATCAAACACAGAGATTAAATAAACATAAGAAATTCACGAAAACAATTAAACCCACGGAGTCTCACGAACTACATGCATCAAACGTAAAGTACCCTGACTAGATTAAAAACTACTATTCACTATCTAATAAAACTGAAATTAACAAAATAAAATTGAAATTAACTTCCCTAAAGCTGCTGTCCAAGTTGCTGCCGTCGTCCACCTATCTTTCTCTCACGCAGATCACTGTTCCTCTTTTATTCTTCTATTGTTGATAAATTCATTCCCTCACCCAAGCTGCCGTCCACGTTCTCTCTTTTTCCTCTAGGTTTTTGTTTCTTGTTAAAATCCCACTTAGTTGCCGTCAATCATCCTTTAATTCCCTAGGTTTTTAGTTCTTTTCTTCATTCCTCCTTTAAATAACGTGGGCCCCCTTATTAAATGAAGTGGGCTCCTTTATTAAATGAATCCCTTTGTTTCTCCCTGTGTTGCCGTCAACTCCTCCCCCACCTTAGAGCTCCTAGGTTTTGTTTTCTTCTTTTAATAATGTGGGCCCCTAGCTTTTATTCTTCAATGACAATTTAACGTAAATCCCTTGCTCCAACTCTTCAAACGACCCTCTAGTTGTGTCGTCTTTGCTATTGATTTATTGCTCTCATTTTTCTTGCGTTTTTGTCCTGTGTGACGTCGTCCTCCATGACTTGTTGCGCCCTCCAACTTGTTGTGATTTTCCTCTTTAAAATGCCAGACGTCGTCCTGTTGCTGTCTTCCTATGCTTTTAATTCAGCCCTTAGCTAATTGATTTATGTCTTTCTTTTATAGCTTGTTGCACCTACGTCCATTTAGCTGCGTTTTGTGCTTGTCCTGTAGATTGAAAAGACAATCTAATTAGCTGCTCCAATTTGTTTTAGAAATTTTTATCTTTTTGAACTCAAAAATATATCAATATATTCAACCTAATAGTCAGTCCAAAAAGAACACAAATCAAACATTTTATCATAAAATAGGATAAAATAGGATTAAAATCACGTGAAAATATATGAGAAAATATAAGATAATTCAATCCTATCAAAGACACTATAAAATTAGACAGAGGATCTTGTCGCCTTCTATCAATGGATACTCTATCGTCAAGACTAAGATTACTAATGTTGTAAAACAGCATCTCATCTAAGCCTAACCCTTCTAGAAGTATAACATCGCTTCTGTAAAAACTGATTAGCGTCCAATTTGGTTCCTTCTTTTTTAAACCTTCAAGACTTATTGAAAGTCATTCCATACACCTTTGCGATTATAATCTTCCGTAACCCACAGCTCCATGCAGCTCCTTTCTTCTCTGTTTTTAATAAATCCAAGCTTCCCTTCATACTTCATAACCGTGTAAGCTTCCCAAGCCTCCAGTGAGGTTCATCAATGGCTTCAGGCATCGGGAAGAAGTGATTTTCGTTAATCGGATCAAACGCCAAAATATTAGTTTTCGTCATCCAATGAAGATACCCGCACACAGTTCAGGATGGTCGCTAAACTATATCGTCGTCGGGATTCAACTTAACGTCTTCTAATTCTTTCCATGTCCAAGTGTCAGAATCAAAAACTTCACATCTCATAGAGGTATGATATTTTCGACCAGGAAACGTCTTACGTTCTGAAATTCTTACGATCTTGTAATGCAGTGGCTTTTATCCCAGTACCATCATGCCCATTTGTTCGAAGATAAATTTTAGCTTGGGATTTGGGATCTTCCGTAATTCTTTTGTACAAGGTTTGCACACATAAAATTCGTGTTTGCCACTGACTCCAAGCAAGAACCCCATATCTGCTGAAGCTACAATATGAACGGGAACCGGTAAGAAATCGACCGATATGCGGTTATCATGACTTGAACTCGGAGACACGAACATTGGACAACGATCATCGTACAATGACGATTGTACGATAAAACCAGACACAATTTTGGTTCTCTGGGTGACCGTATCCATGAAACTTGATTTCTGGGTCACGCTGTTGCATTCATTAGAAACAAATCGTAATCTGCATATAGTTTGTAAGGACGAACGCGACAGTATCTCCAAAATCAAATCAAGGGGAATCCCTTCTTCGGTTTCTTGGTTTTCAGTAGAATTCATTGTATTTGAATTCGAAGGCTGATGTGTGACCCTTGGGAATCGAAACGAAAGAGTGAGTGAATTAAAGAATAAAAGGGCAGTGTTGTTACTGTATTGTATTGCATGAGCTGCAGAGCAATACAAGCACCCTGGTGGCCAGGTAGCCTGGTGTCCTTAATGTATGTATTAGGATTTAGGATAGGACACGTATGAAAAAAGATAAAAAAAAAGAAAATCGAAAACTTTTCAAAGTTCAAAGCGCGGTCATTCTTGTTTGAATCTACAAGTCTAATTCTATTATAATGGTTCAATTAGTCAATCATCAAAATCCTCCGCTTTCTCTGTAACCAAACAAGCAAAGCAAAAAGTCTAGAAGACTTTTCCCCCCATCTAACACTCCATAGTCCATCCCTCACTTGCTGTATAGATATATAGACGTGTATATCTTTTCTCCTCTGAGCCAATCATACAACTGAATACTTGAATCCATTTTTTGAAACCCTAGAAAATTGTGCTGAATCCCGAGGTATGAAGACCAAGACGCCATTGCAGCAACTTAAGCTTGCCGTTCCTGCCCAGGAAACGCCCATCTCCTCCTTCCTGTAAGTTTCTCTAATTCAATTTTCACAAGATGCAGTTGCGTCTTTTAGTTTGTTCTTAGTACTAGTTTTTTCAAGTGGAGAAGAAGAAGAAGCTTCGGGAAATTAGAGTAATAGATATCCAGCTTAAATTAGAGTAATAGATATCCAGCTTTCTGTGAAAGATTGTTTCAATGAGATGCTGCCATTCAATTTTCAGGACTGCGAGTGGCACTTTTCATGACGGAGATTTGCTCTTAAATCAGAAAGGTCTGAGGCTCATTTCTGAAGAAAAGGAGTCTCGCGTAAGTTATTCGTGCTCAAATTAAGGTTGAAAGTTGAAATCTGATAAAAATATTCACTTTTAGTTGTGCTTATTTTTCCACAGCCTTCTGACGGCAAGGAGCTAGATTTTGAATTCTCGCGAGAAGACCTCGAGACAATCAAAGTCATTGGAAAGGGGAGTGGAGGAGTTGTACAGCTTGTTCGACATAAGTGGGTTGGAAGATTGTTTGCCTTGAAGGTCATGATTACTACTAACATAGACAACTCTTGACAATGTATCTTTATTGGTAACTGAGATATATATTGTCTTTGACTCAACAAATATGCGTAAAAGTTCTCTTGTTTAATTGGACCTTGGATTGGGGAATCACAATTATACATAAATGGGAAATTTGTGGATCAGGTCATCCAGATGAACATACAAGAGGAAATCCGTAAGCAAATTGTGCAGGAGCTAAAAATAAACCAAGCCTCACAATGTCCACATATTGTTATTTGCTATCACTCGTTTTATCACAATGGCACAATCTCCCTTGTGTTGGAGTACATGGATCGTGGGTCTCTCGCAGATGTGATCAAACAAGTTAACACAATTCTTGAACCTTATCTCGCGGTTGTATGTAAGCAGGTAGATCTGTTTCTTCCTTGATGCTGCACATTTCACACATTTAACAGGAAGGCTAAAGTCAAAACTATTTTTGCTCCAGAGTCTAATTGAAACTTACAGTATGGTCTTACTACTTGATATTTCTATCCAGGTTTTGCAGGGCCTGGTGTACCTACATCACGAACGGCATGTCATACATAGAGATATTAAACCATCCAACCTCTTGGTAAACCACAAGGGTGAGGTGAAGATTACTGATTTTGGTGTGAGTGCAATGCTAGCAAGTTCTATGGGTCAAAGGGATACATTTGTTGGAACATACAACTATATGTCAGTAAGTGTCAATCTCACTTGTATCTTGTCATTAGACAGTTTCATTTCATTAACTTATTGGACCCAATGATATTTTTCCCCTTTAAGGATTTCTGCTTTTCATAACATTAATCTTGAAATTTTCTTCGTCATTTTTAGCCAGAGAGAATAAGTGGGAGAACCTATGATTACAGCAGTGATATTTGGAGTTTGGGCTTGGTAGTACTTGAGTGTGCCATAGGACGCTTTCCTTATATGCAATCTGAAGATCAGCAAAGTTGGCCAAGCTTTTATGAACTCTTGGAAGCTATTGTGGAAAGCCCACCACCATCTGCTCCCTCAGATCAATTCTCCCCTGAGTTCTGTTCATTTGTATCAGCATGGTAATAACTTTGTTCAGCTTCCCTCCAAATTCATTGCAATACCAAAATGCTAGGGAAGCTGTCTTAAATGTGTGGGATTGATCTATGGTTCTGTCTATTTTAGTTGTATTTACTGTTGAATTTTAGAATAGCCTAAACTTGTATATTGTACATAGATTATACAGCTTCACTACCGGACTAGCAGCATTGTGTTATCCCAATGTTTTGGCTATAAGGATAAACATATGAATCTCATGCAATTCCAAATGCATTCACTAATAATATCCTGTATCATATTTTGAATCAATTGCAGCATACAAAAGGATCCTGAAGACCGATCATCATCCTTGGACCTCTTGGTTAGTCTCCAAGAATATTGTTGTAACTCTTATGGAATTCATTCTCAGTAGCATATTGTGAGGAACCTATTGTTTTGATTCTATTTTTATGCTTCCAGATTCACCCTTTTATCAAAAAGTTTGAAGATAAAGACATTGATCTTGGAATTCTGGTCGGCAGCTTGGAACCACCTGTAAATTACCCAAGGTAACTGGTTCACATTGTTGACTTAGCCAAGCAATCTTCTGGCGAAAAATCAGTGTGTCTTGTAATTTATGCCAAGTTTGAAATGCATTACCTTATGTGTCAGTATAAGCTTTGCTTATGTTTACATTATTGGATTGTAGTGTTAAGATAACAATATGTAGAGTTTCCCTACATTCTGTAGTTCAATATACAAGTCTGCTAGATAGTTTTCTGGATTTTGCTATTTGAGGATGGTTTGTGCTTGTAAAGTACCTAGTTTCAATCATGATGCATTTGAACTTGAGTACTTAAGAATGTCGTTCAATCCTGACGCATTTGAACTTGAGAACTTCAGAATGTCGTAAAGGGAGAAATGCCCACTCAGTTACACTGAAAGTTAATACACGCATATGTGAACATTATCATTCGTTTTATGGGGGTTTGAACATCGAACCAGATTTTGAATTTACAAGTTGGGGCAGGGTGGTGGCTGTTATGGCGTTATAAGTGTCTTGGATTCTAATAACTAGCGAGGATGTGAATTAACTAAGAATTAGTCAGTCATTAGATGTTTTGTCTGCAAACTAAAGCTATTCAACATTATTTGAAATTCTAGTAGTCTATACTGTCTCCTTGCTTTTTGTTTCTTCTTTTTGTCGAAAGACCGAATGTTCAGAAAACTACTTGCCATTGATAAGCACTTTAAGTTGATATTTTGTTTTTCTCCTCTATTATTGTAAGATCTTTTTCTATACTTAAATATAGTATCTTCACATGTTTTAGTTATTATCTTCTTTTGGAAAGTTTTTTTTTTCATTTTTTGGTTTTATTAACCATAAGAACTTTATAAAATTATGAATGATGATATCTATTTTTAGTAAATTTGAGTTGAACTTATAGAAAAAGATCAGGGAATCAAGAGCATATTTAGAAATGCAGTATTGTCCAAGCTCACGACCAAAATTCCTAGATCAATTTCTTGTCTTCAGACCTTTTTGTTGAAAGGGTAAACTTTGGGAAGTATAGAAAAGATCATATTAGCATCAAATAAAATCACCAAAGGTCTTTGCCTTCAAATTAAATTCAATCAAAATAGTATTTTTGAATATGATATAAATTGGATACTCTGTACTAATGTTGTAATACTGGAGATTAAATGGGTAACTAGTTTAAATGGACACTTAAAAAAGTAAATAGCAGAATTGATTAAAATTGAACCAAATTGTTACTTTTTAACTTTGATTTGATCCGAGTGTCGACAGTAGTGACACAGAAAGGGCTGAAGCAAGGAGGAGTTAAGAGTGGCAAAATGAGGAATGAGACGACATAAGAACTAGGGTTAAAGTTTTCTTTTCTTAAAAAATTAATCCTTTTAGTTTTTAAAATTACTATTCTTAACCAATAAATATCGATCGAAATAATCGATACTAATCAATATTTATTCCTGACAGAATATTATAAATTTAAATACCATTTTTTAGCTAATATGAAATAATATTCATTTCTTTGTCTCAAACGGAACTGGGCACGTATTACTCAACTAATCAGCAGCTTCGTTACTACAAAATTACCTGAAATTAGCAAATTTATATTTAGGTTTTACTGAACAGGGATGTCTAAACTTTGAAATATTATTATGAGGTCAGGAGTATGAACTTATGCGCTAAAACTATGATCTGGTGCGCAGAGGAGGAGAAAGATCCTGTGCACGCAAAGCCATTATCGATCGTAAGTATAATAGAAATAAATGTCAGGCGGTGGCCCACCACCAACATGAGCATGTGGTGACATCAAATACCCTTCTCTAATTATGACTGGTTTCCTAGTCAACTTCCTTATCCTGTTTCTCTAATCTCTAATCCTATTCCTATCCCACTTCTCTCTTTCTAAACAATCTTATGGTTATCAAATATAATTAGCTAAACTCGTTTTAAGCTACAGTACTTGTTAGGTTTCCAAGGTAATCACCGTTCTATTAGAATAGAAATCATTTTCGATTTGGTAAACTGATTTTCCCACTTCGTTTGACTTACCTTGATGGCTCTTTACAAGGTGTAGAGCTGTTCTTCATTATGATCATAATGAAATAACCACCGATTTATTTGGTGGCAAATCAAGATCATAACAGCCTAGGAGTCCAGGAACTTCAAGATTTGACATATGCAACAAAGCAACGGGTGACATTTTTGTCATGTAACTAGATGACCAATGTTTTTGTAAGGACCCAAAAAGTTTGGAGAAATGGGGTCTAGTTGGATTTAACCATATGCTATTGCTAAGATAAAGCAAGCAAAGAGTGGCGGAAAATCGTCCATGTACACCAAAATTTGATCTCAGAACCTACCGTTAAGTTTCTGCTAAATCTAGAGGATCTATATTGGAGAGAAATTGTACTGTTATGACGTTGAAAATGCCAAGAAACATGAAAACATGTAAAACCTGTCGTTGTTTTATGAGACAAAAGGTCTCAAAGACAGTGAACGTACCAAAGGGGGGTGACTCAGCTAGATTAGGATGCTCTCAAAGATTATAGCCCTTATCCATCTTTGTTAGTAATATGGAAAGCTAATAAATATGGAATAAATAAAAAGCTGAGGAAGCAACATTTGTTCCAATGCCCTCCTCCCTGTACTTGCCTTATCAGCTATCAAATATTTGATCCTTATATAATCTTCTTGAATAAGATCACAAACTTATTAAAGTAACTTCCTATATTCCACTTTTTTCTTCTACGTGTCCTCTTGACAATGGTGAAGATGAGCAGAGAATTTGCAGATGATGGTCAGATTTTCTTGGATCTGACCAAGAAGAGAATAAGTTCTGAGGGAACACAAGAAAGCAAATGGGTAGCGCTGGAATGTGGTAGAGATGAGGTTTACGAGTCAACATCAATTCGATCATCCATGGAAGAGTCAACAAACTCAGTTGCATCTTCTTGTTCGACAGATTTAGAGGAAGATGCATCATCCCCAATCTCCTCCTCCTCCTCCACCTCCAACTCATTGTCATCTTCCATATATGCAAATGGACCTCTGTATGATTTATCCAAGCTCATTACCCAACTTCCTATAAAGTAAGGCATAGTTTTATTTTCGGTTTGATACGAGAGATGATTCAAGAGCCCGTTAAGAATGTGGACTGACAAATTTTTGTGTGTGATGCACAGGAGAGGTCTTTCCAAGTTCTATCAAGGGAAGTCTCAGTCTTACGCATCTCTGGAAAGTGTGAAGAGCGTAGAAGATCTTGCGAAGAAAGTGACTCCTCATAGATCCAAAATGAAGTCTTGCAAAAGCTATGCTGGAGGTTTGGATGGACACAACAAGTCATTTAGTCCTAAGCCTACGATCACCAAAAGAGCTTCTTCAAGAGGGTCCTTCTTATCTTCTTCTTTAGCTAAAGGTTCTTTACTAGGTGGCTGCAAGTCCTTAATCCCTGTCCAGATAATTTCTGACATGGGAAAGCCCTGAGAACTTTCTAGGTTTATAATGCAACTTATGAGGTGGCTTTTCATTCTGTTTTCATTCACTAGTCTACATGAAGGCTTAATTAGAAACTTGGCCGACAGAGGCCATGTCTAGATTGGTTCTGTATTTCAAATGACACGGCTTCTCCACTCTAAACATCAATTCTAGATCATCCTAGCATATAGTAAATGAAAGAACAATGAAACAATTGTTTTTCGAGGTGTTTCCTTTTAAAGTTTTCTCTATTTCAGTCCACATATTTTAGCTTTTCTCTTGAATTTCATATTTCATCTTCTCTTTTTAAGTTTATGAACCCTCAAACTCTGACCTAAATATGGAGGCAGCTTCCGTTCATGTACAGCACTAAGTAGAAACCACTCTAGTTATTCTGTAATCTCAAACTAAAGATTTTAGTTATGATCGATAGTATGTCAGCACCTTGCTTAAAATGCAATCTTTGCAAAGTTGGGTAGAGAATAATAGTCCGTCCAAGAAAAGAAAAATAAGATTCCTTTAACTTTGCTGGAATTAGGGTTTTGTGTAATTCCAAGCATTCGATGTTAGTACAAGCAAGCGCCATTTACTCCAGTGTAATTCATAAGTTAGTACAAGTTTGCAGGTGCAATCGCTTATCACATAAATCTCATCATCTCACTTCATAACTACCCCATCGGGACCACAGATATCTTAATCCATGAAGACACCATAATTCTTCATCACCCACATGAAACGAACTTTTCCTTAGCTTTCAAAATAGTCAACCAAGTTCTGAAATGTAATATGTAGAATAGAGTGGTACTGGTGGTATTCATAACCATCATCATCATGGAAATTGCAGGCGTTAGGGGTTCAAGTAGAGATGGAATGGAACGGCTCTACAAGGAACGAAAGAACATTTGGTTTGCTCCATAAGTAACCAGAGTGTTGCTTGGTGGTGAAATATGGCCTTATTCGTAGAACATGAACTGACAGAATACTATAAGGCTCTGCTCAAGCCGGACTTTTTTGTAAGTTTTGATTGATCTAGCCCGATAACATGTCAGGCTGGGTTATAACAATCTCTAAATGCAAATATATTTGAAAGACCTTTTAAACAATATTATAAATACCGTATTCGTATTAATATTATTATCAGATTTGATTATAATATAATATTATTTTAATACCAGTTACTATTGAATACTATTTTAAAGTAAATTTTAAAAATTATAAAATAATCTCTATTTTTTAAAATTAGAAAATAGTCCATCAATATTTTTCGTTACACAATTTATATTTTGACATCAATCATATTTTAAAAAATCATAATAATAGAAATTTGAAATAATAACAATCTATTTATTTTTATTAATATTACTTTTTACATATTTCATATATAAATAATAATCACAATTAATATAAAAAGTACTGTTTAATCTTCATACAAATATAAAACTAAAGATAATACATGCACTTAAAATGTTACAATTTCTTCATATAATAGAAAGAATAATAAAGTTCTATGACTCTATAAGTATACAACAAGAGTTCATATTAAGGAACACAATCAACTAGAAGTGAAACCTAAAATAAAAATATTTATAGTTAAAAGTTTTATATTTATACTATATATATATAATCTAACATATGTCTCAAATATAAGTGAAATTAAAAGAATGGAAGAAATGAAAACTTGAAACTTCATTCAATCAAATATTCACTTAAATCACGATGACTTCAATTCTAATTTGGTACAAAATAAAATAAGTTTCATCATTACTATTTATGTGTTGAAACCATCCTACACACTTTCAGAGAGTTACACGGTCCTATGTACGGCTGTGTAAGTTGCAGGGACTTCATTTATTTCATTTTCTTTTCTCATCTTCACTCTAATTCATCTCCTTTTTGTTTCACAAAGGTAAATAAAGTTAAACATCAAAAGGATGGCTTCAAAGAGTGCTTTTATCTTATTTTAATTATTGTACTTTCAACTTGTACCTAAAACAAAATGTGAACCAAAGTAAGTATGTTAAACACTTTACAATATTAATTACTAAGTATTAGGGAGTAAGTATATAATCAATCAAGCACCTATCAAATTCTCTCAGACTTAGCTTTTGATTGTCCTCGGACAAAACAAAAATTCAAAACACTTCCTCCTTTTTCATATTTCTTAAGAAACAGCCATGAAAAAAAAAGAATAACTTTAAAAACCATAGCAATAACTAAACATTAAATACTTTTATTCATGATCAATCAACAACCACTTCCTTCAAAAATTGAAGTTAGGGGTAGATTTTGACAAGATGTGTTTAAAAATAAGATTGATCTATATTTACACTAAAAAATTATTTATGATCAAGACATTTCACGACTTTGCATTTCATTTTAGTTCTTTACCACTAAGATTCACATACATAATCATGAATCAAAGGAATTTTATTGTTGTAATATGGGTAAAAATTAAGGTATGAGGTATTTGGACAATGTAGTACAAAATTCATCATAGCTAGTAAAGTAAGAAAAACACTCAATGGAGTATCAAGCGAAAAAATTAAAATCCACTCAAACTTGATACCATCAAC
This sequence comes from Erythroxylum citrifolium, assembly GCA_026284465.1. NCBI lineage: Eukaryota > Viridiplantae > Streptophyta > Magnoliopsida > Malpighiales > Erythroxylaceae > Erythroxylum > Erythroxylum citrifolium. Next base: position 17,118,355 of record JANKOE010000205.1, on the reverse strand, counting down.
CATAATGAATGTAAAAACTCTGTTTCGCGGCTTAATTTAATCTTTCATCATAAATCATATGAAACATAATGAATTAGAAGGAATCACCCATAAAAATTGATGATAAACGATACATTGTAACCATAAGGAGTGACCCTTTAAGACAACATCTCTCTCATTTGCATCATAATCAAATCATCCATTCCATACAACTTTATGAGAAAAGATTAATCATGAATTACTTTGAAAAATAAATGACTAATCGACATGCATTAATGTTAGCAAGAAGAGAATTGTGTTTGCAATAAAGTAAGAGAAATAACAGAAATAACGCCCGAAACACCCTTTGCATTGCCAAAAGAAGTAGGTAAATTATTAGCAAAAGATGACAAGTTTTCCCGGCCCAACCCAAATTCAATAGGTTCAGCCTGAGTTAACCGGGCTTCAGGCCAAGCTCAAGCTCAAGCTCAAGCTTAAGCTACCCAAACCCGACCCAAAGCCTGAATATAATAAGCAAAAAGACATCATTTTCAAATTTTAAATTAAAAAGGAAACTAATCAAGCTTCAGGTTGGGTCCAAGCCTAAACATAAATTTTCTACGTGAATCCAAAAGACCCAATGTCAAGCCTACTATTAACTGATTTTTCAAACCTTACTATTAACTTGGTATCTAGATTAACTCCACCAAATCTTCTAGTCTATTACTTAAATTCTAATAGGAATGAAGAGCTGAAAAGACAAGTAGATGAGTTATTGGAAAAAGGATTTACCCAAGAAATTTTTTAGTCCATGTACAATTCCAACATTATTGACTCTTGAAAAAAATGAAGTTGTTGAATATGCATTGATTGTTAGGCATTAAACAAGATCACAATACGTTATAAGTTTCTAATCTCTTGCCATGATGACACGTTAAACGTGTTGACTGAAGCTACTTTTTTACCAAGCTAGAATTAAAAAGTGGGTACCATCAAATTAAGATCAGACTGGAGATAAATGGAAAATGACTTTCAAGACTAAAAAGGGGCTTTTATGAATTGTTGGTGATGCTATTTAAACTCACAAATGCACCTAACACTTTTATGAACATGATGAAAGTGTTTCGACTATTTATGGGCAAATTTTTGGTGGCATATTTTTTTTATGATATGTTAATATATAACAAATCTACAAAAAAACCACCTACTACATCTTCAACAAGTCTTTAGAGTTTTAAGGCAAGAGAAACTTTATATCAACTTAAAGAAGTATTCTTTCACACAACCAAGTGTTGTATTTTTGGATTTTATTACATCCTGCCAAATATATGAATAAATGATATAAATAAAAGATCCCGTTTAGAGAGGTCTTTCTCATTCTCTTAAGTTTTTAAAACATTTTCTTAGGAGTATTTCGTTTTCTAGTTAGCCTTAATTTTATTGATTACGTAGTACTTCACTCTTAATTATTTAGCCTAATAGTTTGTTACTTATTCTAATTACCTTCTTCTAATGGTTGGTTTTATTTATTCATATACTTGTCTTTTTTTTCTAGTTTGTATATTTATTTACTTATTATATCTTTTTGTTAGTCTTTACTATGTTCTATATGTACTATATTATACAGTGGATTACATATTTTGATTTTTATTTATATGTATTTATTTATATTTATGTTATAATTATTTTGCATTACATGTGGGTCTATCGAAAACATTCTCTCTACCAAGTAAGGATAAGGTTACGTACTACTAAACTTCTCCAAACCTATTTCAACAGGACTCTTATTGGGTGTTTTTTGTTGTTGTTATTGTTGTATTACATCCTACCAAAGAGTAAAGATGGATCCTGAGAAGATTAAGATTATCCTTGATTGGTCTATTCCAAAGGATGTGCATCAGACAATGAGTTTTCATGGCCTGGCAACATTTTACAAGTAATTTATTCATAATTTCATTACCATAATAACATCCATAACTAACTGTATGAAGAAAGAAAAGTTTACTTAGTCAAAGACAACAACTAAAGCCTTTGAAGAAATCAAGAAAAAGATAATCAAATCTTCTATTTTGCAACTTTCAAATTCTTCTAAGATGTTTAAGGTTGCTTATGATGCATCTCATGTGAGAATTGGAGACATACTTAGTTAAGGACACCTAAATGCTTACTTCAATGAGAAGTTAAGAGAAATAACAATTATGACAGGGAATTTTATGTAGTGGTACATTCTCTTTACACTTGACATAATTACATCACATATAAGGAGTTTATTCTATATTTGGATCATGAACTTGAACAAAAGGTATGCCTTATGGAGTGAATTTTGCAACAACTAACCTTATGGAGTGAATTTTTGCAACAACTAACTTTGATATTAAACATCAAGTAAGAATTGAAAATAAGGCAGTAAATGCATCAAGTAAAAAAAAGCTATTTATTGAACACTTTAGCAGTAAGAGTTGTGGGATTTACAAAACAAAATTGAGAATATATTCTAAATCGTAATTTTGGGATAATTTATTAAGAAATTGTAGTTAAACAAAGGGGCAACCACTTCCCTTTTATAATCCATGATGATTATCCTTTCAGAAGAAATCGACTTTGCCTACCCAATATTTCTATAAAGGAATATCTTATTTGGGAATTACATGGATGGATTTCCGATCTCTTTGGAAGAGATAAAAACATAGCAATGTTTGAAGATTGCTTTTATTGGCCCTCTTTAAAGTGGGACGTGTCTAAGTTCTTACAACAATGTTGAACATGTCAATTAGCTAAAGAAAAGAAGTTGAGTTCTGGATGACAAAAACATTTATTATTCCTCGTGAACCATAGCAAGATATAAGTATGGGTTTTTGACTTGGGTGTCCCTAAATCTATAAGAGGTTATGATCTTATTTTTGCTATAGTGGGTAGGTTTTCAAAGATGAGTCATTTTATTTTATGTTCCAAGACTTATGATGTTGTCTGCATTGCTAAGCTCTTCTTCAAAGAGACTGTACATCTCTATGGATTACCTTTGACCATTGCCTCTAATTGCGATAAAAAACTTACAAGTTAGTTTGGAGAATTTTATAGGAAACTCTGCTTTAGTTTTCAAGTTCTTGCATTCTTAAACCAATGGGCAAACAAAGGTGGTGAATAAAAGCTTGGGAGACTTGTTAAAATGCTTGGTATGGACAATGTGAATAATTGGAACCTAATTATTCCTATGACAAAATTTGCATGCAACAGTTTATAAATAGACTAACCGATAAGAGTCATTTTGAGATAGTTTTGATAATTTAACCAAAGGAGCCTACTAGTTTAGCTCCTTTACCACGGACAACATGAGTTAGTGGGTGATACTAAAGACTTTGCACAACACGAGGGATGCATTTGATGAGGTACAACAAAAGATAACAACTAGCAACTTGACTTATAAAAAACATGTTGATCAATATTGTCAATTAGTGAAATTCAATGAAGGGGATATTGTGATAGTAAGGATTCGTCCATAGCATTTTTCAAGGGCAAAGTATAAGAAACTTCATTCAAGGAATGTTGAACCTTTTAAGATCCTTAAAATAATTGTTAATGCTTATATTTTGAAATTAGCAAGTGATATGGGAATTAATCATATCTTTAATGTTACGAACTTAACTACTTATCATGTATATGATGGTACACAATCTCCTAAAGCAACCGTGAGAATTCCTATCATTTGTCATCTTAAAGAGGAGATAGAGGATGTTCTTAATGAACAAATTATAGTTACAAAAGTTGGGGTTTATCAGCAATTTCTTATTAAATGGAAAGTTAGGTCAATCTTTTCAACATTTGAATTTTAGAATTTTAATTCAAAATTTGAATCCGAGCTTGTATGATAGGTAATTGTCGCATTTTACATTGAGGATGACTTTAGACAAGTAGAAAAAAATTTATGCAAAAGAGCTTAAAATTTATATAAGAAATAAAGGAAGGCAAATCAATCAACCACAAGCTTAAATTTGGTAGGATGAAGAGTGGGAATTAAGGTGAAAACAAAGACAATAAAGATTGAATTGTTCTTTATGCCAGGTTTCCTTATTAAATAAAACACAGTAAGTAATTAGATATATTATCGTAGTTGTTTACTTAAACTGATTTAAGAATAAAGAATTATAATTAGAGTAAGATTCAATTTTATTTTAGATGTTTTAATTAGGAATCTCTATATTACTAGAATAAGGGTTCAAAGAACTTTTTTATATATACATATATCTAATCCTTTAACAAGAAGATGCCTTTTGTCAACAAAAAAAAAAAACAAGAAGATGCCTAAATTTTTACCATAAATTTGAATTTTCAGTTACATCAAGTTACAAATCTGAAGAACTTGTCTGCCAAATTATTATTAAAATCTTTTTTCTAGCCGTTCTTATCCGATTGCCGTCCTCGAATCACATGACTCCACGCCCACAGCATCAATCTGTCTCGGGGTAAAACAGACAATACCAAATTGGAAAACAGAAAAAACAAAAGAGATGATATAACCTGTCCAATTTTCATCTGCATGTATAAATGAACACTCCTCGTTCTATCCTCTCACTGTCACAGCCAAACAGTTGCACATTTTGTCAAGGCCACACTGAGAGGATTGAGTGAGAGGCAATGAAGAACACAGGTAAGAGCCATAGGAGCTACAGCTCGAAATCGGACGCGAGGAGTGATCGGAAATCGGGGACCGGTATGAGCGGATCGCCGAAGAAGGGAGGCCATGGAGGCAAGTTCACTTGGGCCGGCGACGGCTACTCTCAGGCGGAGATCGGGGTTCAGAATGAAGCTGTGGATGTGAAGGATCCTAACTTCGAAGATCCAGAAGAGATCGAGACCGTCTGATTTGCTACAATCGAGATGGTAGTTTGTAAATACTCTTTTAATTGTTTAATAAATTGCGTATGATTTGCATTTGTGAGTAGTGCAAAACGTTGGATTCTACCGGTGGTTTTCTGATCCAATTAGCGAGACTGCTTACTTGTATTGTTCTCTGTAACTACTAAAGAATGTTTGGCTTTCGATTTAGAAAAGTTTCCAACGATTTATTATTATTTGGCATAGGGACCATCAAAGTGGATTTAGTAAATTTTGTCCAATAATGGAGTCACTGTCAAATGGATCGATACACAACCTTCTCTTTTGATTTAAAAGAGATTGTTGCTGTAAGTTATAAGAACTTAACCTTACTAGTTACTTTAAATAATAAAAGAATACATTTGATGAGTTAGAAAGGTATAACCTTTTATTAATTAATTTGCATTTAATAACATTATCTATAAATAATAGATAATGATCAACTAAAATATGTGATGATAATTTTCTCAAACACACAAATATACAAAAAGATAATTTTTGCTAAAAAGAAAAGAATTGATGCATATGAGATAATTGATCATGTGTGTGTGTAGTGTGAGATATTTTTCTACTTGTTCATTGATACAGATATGTTTCAATAATTTGAATTTAATTTGTATTATAATAATTATAATTTTTGTCCATCGATTTGAAGAATAAGAGTTTTCTAAAAGAAATGGAAAAATACGAGGTTACATTGACATGAAATAGATATATTCATATATCCTTGACAACTATTTACGAGATGATAAAATATGACAAAATCTTTACAAAAAAGAAAAATTAGGTTCATGTGGGAATAGATGTATACGTTCACATAAGAATTCACATAAAGTACTAAAAGAAGTTTTTTTTTGTTCAAGCAAGCTTCAACAATATTATTGTAACTGTCACTGAAGTATAATGTCGGGTAATCTCTTGGTCTTTTGTTGGCACTTATGGATTCAGGGGTAAGAGACACCTTTTGAGGCTCAAATCGCAACAAGAAATGTTATTCAGACAATAGTAGATCAATGTATGCAATGATCAGAAGCTGTGATAAAATATTATTATGTTTTGAGAGAAAGTAACAATATCTAGTTAGACACTACAGTGGAAGTGTGTTGAATCAAGAACTGAAATAAGCGTCTTTATTATCGACACTTTATTTTGCCTCCCCTTATGAAAGGTTAAGCTGAAAAAATTGACATTCTGATGTGAAGAGCTTTGTTTAGATAAACAGAAAGAACATTTTTCACACGTGAAAAATTTGAGAAAATAGCACAAGAATTTTCTACTATACTGGGTATCCAAGAATCAATATGTGAAATTTTAATGAATTTGAAAGAAATTGTATTAAGAAGTAATTTGTATGGAATTCTTGTGTCAAAGGTCCTAGATATGTAACTTCTTAAGATATCATCTTACTACTTGTGGAAAATTTTGATAATACACTACATATAACTTGCCTAACGGAACTACTAAAGATGGACAAATAGAAGTTTAACTCCTAAAGAAGCACCTTATGAAGCCTCTCGAAATTGGATTTATTAATTTATTCTATTTTTGCATGTAGAAGAAGGAGATTTATATTTAAAAAAATCAACAAAAAGGTTACTTTTCCCCTTTACTGTTCATGGTGGATTGGTAAAACTAAGAAAAAAAATAAAAAAACAAATAATATTGAAATAAATTTTTATTGACCAACCAGATTTGATTTCTAAGATCTAAAATTGCCCAAAAGGGTCTAATATACATACATTGTCAGACCTTTTGAATACCAGTCAAGAAGACCTTATGAAAATTAAGCATTTTGCATATAAGATTAAAAACTTATATTAGACATTCTAGAAGTAGAAAAGCATTTTGCAATTGATTTACCAAAGAATTTATTCTAAATACGTTGGATTTATATTGATTTGATTCTTTTATCTAAATAAGATGAAAATCAAATTTTAATTTTTGCCACAACATTTTTCATAAAATAAATCAATAATGTAATTAAATAGATGTTATTTAGGGATAATCCACTTTGAAGAGACTATTCCCTAAATGTACTGTCATAAATATTTTTTACAATTGAATCAATTTGAAAAAGACCTAAAGTTAAGGATTTGTCAATTGGTAACATTGCTCCAATACCTAACCAAAGGGCTATTATAGTACCAATCAAAAAGACAGTTTCGCAGCTAGATGTCGAAATAGATTTTGGAATTTATTATCATTTCTAAAAAGGGTATTGTTAATAATCTTGCAAGTACTAAAACCATTAAAAGGACCCAATAACTTATTGAGTATTGTACGAAGTATTTGAAATACAGGAAAGAAATATCATTAATGTAATATTTATAAAGGAGTTACAAATGGATCTACGGGTTCGCCAATTATTAATGGTTATAGAATCGCTAATCCTACATTACATAGTGCCTAGAATTACTACTAGAAAATATATAAAAGATCACTAGGCCATCCAAGTTCTATAGAAAAGATCACTAGGCCATCCAAGTTCTTTATAATAATTATGACTCATCCCTTCAACCAATTTAGCTCTTAATACATGACCATTCAAGTTAGTTTTTTGTTATTGGGATAGGTGAATTCTTTATAGATTCATCCTATGAAGGAACTAGACATGATGATTTATATGTTATTATCATGTCTACGTATATATGCATATGAATGATTTTATGTAATAAAAAATGGACAAAAATATGACATTTTCTCAAAATATTTCGGGACTTTTTCCATACAAAGGACTTACTTATTACTAATATATTTATGCCTCCATCATTCTTCAGATTTTTTGATTCACTCTAATAGTATCATAAATAGGGTCGATGTAGAGAAAATGGCTATAACATTAGGCATTACATAAATTAAGTAAAAGAAAGAGATAAAATGAAGTATAAGGAACTTAAATAGCTATAAGAAAATATGAATTATACCACACCACCTATTCTACTAGATTTTATACTGGATTTAAGGAATCTCTTCATATGAGACAATATTAGATCTGATTTTAGAAAAGATGCTCTTAAACAAAGAAACTTATCCTTTGTATGGGGTTTATGTAGTGGTTGGAACAAAGACATTTTTTCTTAATTGTAAGTTGTGAATTAAAATGTGTCATATATATATGTTCACAAATAAATCAATAGTCCAAGTTACACACTCCCAAAATCCATTTTTATCCTGGGAGAGTTTACTTCAACTACTCATGTCAAATGAATAATACAATTTTTTGGAGCTAAAGAGAAATATCCTAATATATTTCTTATTTTTTTTATTAATCCATATTTGTAGCAATGAAATATTATTCTTTCTCCACAAAGTGATCACTGATTTATTCAACATATCTAGGACCTATATTCTTTATAATAAAGGACCTAAAATACCTTGTTTACGTATCATTGAAAAGTGCATTAACATAAATATAGCGACAAGAAGAGGTAATACAAAAGTGTGTAAACTATAAAAATGAGTCAAAGTGGATTGTCCAACACTAGCATTTCCATTCACTAACTCTACTAAAGGTGATCCCATTACAAGAATAGCTTGTGACACGCCTGTTATAATTTTTATCACTTGATAATCAATTTCATCCCAAAGTAAAGAATAACTAGTTCACCAAACTAATTCAATTCACGTGATTTTTTAAAGCCACTAGTGAGATACATATGAACTACATGTAAAATCATCATTAGAACCATTTTATTTGCCGAGCATCAATGATCTACTCAAATTAACCAACCAAAATTAGCTCAAACACTTGGTAATGGTCGAATGATAGTAATAAGTCATAGTGAATCTCGTAGCTACCTGTACTAAAAAAAACAACAATAACCTAGTAAACATCCAGTTAAATGTAGAGTCTGAGGATGTCTAGTGTACCCAGCCTTACCCCTAACTATTACTAAAAAAAAGTAAGCATAGTTCCTATTAAACAAAAAAATATTTTCATATAAGGAGGAACGTAGTTACTAGTTATATCATCTGTAATCACCTAGATCTCAAGATGCTCTTCTAACCAATCAGAGACCTTTTTGAGATTGGTAAACCAAAAGGACTCCTCATTTGAGAATCGTATATGATAATTTTATCTCATATAACTTAAACAAAAAAAACCCAAATGTTTGTTAAAATAGACGTACGTGTAATATAAACTTCTTAATACTATGATTCAACAATTGATATGTGTTTAGTTGTTGATGCATTTAATTATTTACATTTAGCAATTAATGATACAAAAATGCTTAGGATATTCACTTTAATTCATATATAACTTTAGGTACAATTTGGAAGCAAATAAATTAAAGCGAGTTGAAAGTATTACATTTGAGTTATTTTATGAAGATTAATTTTTACTTGTCTTCATAGAGTAAGAAGAAGAAAATTAAAAGACAAGAAAAATGGAACACAAAGAAGAAGAAAAATTGAAAAGCAAGCAACATTTGGAGGCACAAAACGATAGCAGAAGAAGAACCAAGAAAAAAAAGAACAAAACGCTGTGTTGAGAGCAAGATTGAGCGTTTTATTAAAAAAAATGCACAGGAGCTACAGGGTAGCGGCGTGACCTAGCCGCATAAGGATTTAAGAGGAGTGATGTTTATTTGTCCAATCAGCAACAGTGGAGACGCTAGAGTGTGCAGCATAGTGAGAGCTGTGTGAGGGTCTGTGTTTAACACAATTGGCTACGTTAAATGCAGACGAGGAGTGTGTTTCAGGAGAGCTGGAGCTGGATTGGGCGTAAGCGTGAAGATTGTGGGCTTGATTAGTGTGCTGGGACAATAAACCCTAATAAACCTTGAAGGTTTATATGTCCCATCAAGTGAACAGTGAAAGGCTACGGTGAAAAGAGAGGGCTGCCAGTGAAGGGGTCATGGGGGCTGAAGCATTTTTTCGGGAAAGACCCATAAAGGGCTAGATGTCTCGATGTTGGTTTGGAGGTGTCATCGATGCCGACGACCTGAGTTAAGTATTTTTTTTAATTTTTTTGTTGTTTCTTTCTCTGATTAGAAATTGATTGTGTTATCCTATGTTAATTGATTTAGGTTTTGTGTATGGATAATCAGATTTTCGTTATTATTCGGTTATTTGTATATGAACCCGTTGGGTATTGTGAGATGATGATTTTAATGCATTCATTAAATCGTTAATTGCAAACCCATTGCTAGAATTTCGATATAATCCATAATTGTTATGTTGAAATTCATACGTAGCAGCTAATGATTTATAATCATTACGGATAACATGACCTAGGTTAAATAACGCATCGTATGTGGTTGTTGCCTTGATTAATCGATTTTCCTAACTCGTAATGCTACTGCCTAATTAAATCTAGAGATCGTATCCTAGGTTATTCGGTGGTTAGGTTTAATTAACGATCGTATCTTGATTAAACAAAACTTAAGGAAAAACTCGGGTTAATTATTAACCCACAATTAATAGTTGCTAGGAGAGGTTAAAGAATAACAAATTAATGAAATATTCTTAATTAGGGTGTAGGCCGAGATTGAATCAAAGAATCGGGTCCTTACCGAATTTCTCATTTTTATCATTTTGTGCAAGTTTTCTTTAATTTGTTTTTATTAGTTGGTTTCATTTTATTTTCTCCTTTAAAAAAATCCAAAATCCCCCGTTAAACCTAAACACCAGTTAATATCATTTCATAAACTTTACACACACTCTCTGTGAGATCGACCTAGACTCACCATTGCTATAGTAATAGGTATAGTTATTTTATTTTGATTAGCGTAATGACGCGCGATCAAATTTTGGCACCATTTCTAGGGAGTGCGGTGTTTTAGTTTTTGTTTGTGATTTAATTGGTGTTTTTGTATATATTTGTTCATAATTTCTTTTCTGTTATTTTATGATCTTTTCATTTTTTGTTTCGTGTTTAAAAAAATCGATATGGACAGAAGTAATTTCTTTTATGACTCATATTCTTAGTCCTATAACAATGTTTGGACTGATCAACCTAACTTTTGTTATGGATGGGATAATCACCAGAATTACTTCCATGTTAAATTACAGAACGCATAACAATTCTCGTACATACTAGAAGCTTTCTATCACAACTCCGATCCATCTCTGAAAGAGTTGAATAATATTTTGAAAGCTAATACTTTGCAAATGCAGCTGAATACTCTACAATTTTAGAAGGACGGAGGGCAATTTCCAAGAAACACACGGTCTAGCGCCCAAGATCCGGAGAGCCAACATGATTCAGGTGCATCTTTAGAAGAACTTGTTAAGAATCTTGCTGCTAACAATTTGCAATTTCAACAGGATATGCAACAATTTCAATAGGATATGCAGCAGTAATTGTAAGAATTCCGACAAGAGACAAAAGCAAGCCAACAGAGGATGGAACACCTAATGGGTCAGATGGCAATAAGCCTTGATAGCCTAGAATCGCAAAGCGAAGAGGAGCAACTGTATCAACCCAAGGTGTACCCAATAGACGTTTGTATGGAAACTTTGCAAAGTGATGAGGAGGTTGAGAATTTTGACGTCAACCTTCAACGAATTGTTTGTGTTGAAGAAGTTGAGAAGGAGCTCGAAGCCGAAGAGGGCACATCTTTTAGCTCGAGTCCATGATTATTTTTTAGACTAACTCTTTCCCTTTACATAACAGATTGGAGGAATTGAATGATGAAGAAAAAGGTGAAGAGACGTTTGAAATATTTTTGGAGTATATGGACTCAATCGGGATTGAGAATCTGAGGATAGGGAAGATGCTAAATGAGGATGATGATCAACTAAGGCCCTATCCGAAACTACCTCACGTGGAAATAATACTAACTGTAATACCTGAAGATCACAATTTTGTCACGTGAGGAGAAGAAGGAGTCAAGCCAGTGACCCTAAACTAAGGCGCTTCTTAGGAGGCAACCCAAGGGAAGTAAATTTCTTTTTCTTTACATTTTCACATTAATTTTTATATACATGTGTGTTTTTGAATTTGTTTGTTTTACTTGTTTTTAAGTTTTCAATCAAAATGAGAGAAAGAATAAAACAAATG
>JANKOE010000205.1:17006239-17022986 GCA_026284465.1 Erythroxylum citrifolium | reverse complement strand
AAAGTGGGTCTCATGTGCACTGCATATGCATAGTATGAATGATTAAAGTGCATTGAATGTGAAATGTGAAATGTTGTGATTGCGATTTATGTGTTACGTGACTGGGTGAGCCATCGATGATGGTCACTCATTGAGTTAGCAAAACTCACCCAAAAATTTGCAAATATTTTTCAAGACTCAGAAGAATACCCTGTTAGGCAAACAGAAGTATACTTACTTGATGCAAAGGAAAGATAAAAGTCGGGATCAGTTCGCATCTATATTAGTGTTTTCCTATTTTTTTGTATAAGTTTGTATTCTGCGATTTCTATAAAATAATCTATTCCAAAATTTTTGTATAATATGTATGTAAAGGTTTTTATGGTGGAATGTAAAGAAATTATGACTAAAAAGTTTTGTTTTTGTAATGGGCCTTAATTGGCTATTGCAATCCTATTGATTGCACTGTGTTGATTTAAAATGTTTATGAATGTAATTGGACCCAATTTGGTTATAAATTTTCGTACATTATATTTGCGGTTTCAAAAAAAAAGTTATACCGATTTTTGTCTGGTTAAGTGTTCTAGTATGCCACCCTCGCCGGGCATGGACTCGGATATCACCCATAGATGTCGAGCATATGTCTTGCAGGAGTGGGGTGTTACAGTGCACCATCTAATTTGATGGACAACTAATTTCGTCTAACACCCTTTTCACCTTTTCTAACTTGAATTCCGCCCTTTTAGACTCCTCCAGAGATGTTCCAGTAAATTCCTCAACTCCATACTTCTTCAACTGATTAGTTAGAGCTTTGGATGCGGTCATACGATGTAATAACATCATCATGTGTTGAAACAACTTAACCAAAGCCTCCCCCTGAGCTGGAGGTGGAGGAGGTGGTACTTCAGCTTCACCCCGATTGGCCCTAGAAGGTCCAATATGGATGGACGAGATCGTGCAGGATCATTACTCCCCACAACCTCATTAACGGCTTCATTAGATCTTTCCATACTCAAATTTAAAACCAAAACATGGGACAACCGCATTAGACCAAAGCATAACTCTTATATTCAAGCACAAGCAATAGTGAAGCGTTGATTAAACTAGAATCACCTAAACCATGCTCTGATACCAAAGAATATAACACCCACATACCCCGTAGGAGGATATGTAGATGCCACACAAAACAGTACTGAAACAATCTAAAATATGCTAAAGCATTTCCAGAAACTCAAGTAACAAACATTTCATTTTTATAGGTTGGGTCATATTCAGAATATAACATACACTTGGCACTTATCATATATAAGCCTTAAAATCCAAATCCAACCTATATTAAGGTTATTACAAACCATTAAACAAAATACAAATTCTATTATGTCTCATTATATTAAATATAACTAAAAAACAAACTGACCAATTCCAAAACAAAACATAATCTCCTTGGCCACTACGATTGTCTTTGTCCCAGTCTTTAAACCTTCTTTTCAGGACCTACATGGAGACAAAACCATTGTCCTAAGCATAAAGCTTAGTGGGGAAATAACTAAACAAGATATAAATTGACGACTGTTTCTAACAATCGTCTAACATTCACATTTACATAATTAGATCACATCTCAAGCAATCTTTAATTGTTCATAGTAAAGTACAATCCAAATAATATGTATCTTAGAATAGAATATAACGTATCAAGATAGGATATATTTTCTTCAGAGCAAAACTTACAAGTATCAGAATAGAATACCATAATATCAGAACAGAACTTTAAAGTACAAGAATAGAACTTGTCTTTGTCAAAACAGTATATGATTATATCAGAACTGAACTTAGTTATTTCATAACAGATCTTGATTATATCATAACTGAGCATGTAACAGAATACAAAACAAATTAACCTGCTAATACTTTTTACAGAAATGGGTAACGGGAGCAGAACAGAAGATACCCATGTTTGGTATCTGAAACAGAAGAGACTTAAGTCTCTGAAACAAAAGACACCAGAGTGTCTAGCATAGATAACACCTTAGCGTCTGGTTACAGAAGACACCTTAGTGTCGGTTACAGGAGCAGCTGCAGACCCTTCTAGGCATGCCTTTTTACCCAGGACTAGGACTTGGTAGTTTTAAAACAAAACATTTTAGATTTCATAATCTCATGCAAAAGATGTAGTGCATAACATATTTCTTTATTCCATTTTTATCAAACTGAACATAATCTTTCACATCTAACAACTTGACATACCTCATGAACATAAACATTTGCAATAATGTACCAATAAATGCATTATGTATTTACACATTACATATAATTACACAAATTCCCAATTCAAAAAACAATCATATTCAATTCACATCACATAAATCCTTTGAAACGCATTTGCGTTCATAAGGACACATTTATCCTTGAACACACCATATATTTCAACATTAGACACACTATTTACTAACCACACATTCCTTAAGTAATTACCTCAATTAACAATCAGTAACTAAATTAACTTTTACTCAATTAGTATAACCTCAATTTAAGTTCGTTTCACATCTTAAACAAGTCCAATTAAGTCCCAATGTACCAAATAAAAAAGCCTAACCTTATATAGTTCAACCATTGCACAAAACCAAGTTTTTCACCTTCTTAACCATTTCCCACGATCGTGGGATAAGTAAATGGAAGGGTCACTCACCCACAACCTTCAGTTTGTTTACAAAACTTAACTTCTTCACTTCCATTCGACACACCTTCACCAAAGTCCATCAATTTCACTTCAATTCTACCTTATTCATGCTTCAATACCTCATCAAATTCATGTCCAAAGCAATTCAAAAATCATTCATTAAACATCTCACAATCCATGATCTTTCAGGTATCAACATCCAAAGCAAAAGCTAGCAAACAAGTATCATGTTCTACCTCAATTCATCATCAATTCAATTCATATTCTATCCAATTTAAGCATCAAATAATTCATATTATAGCATGCAATCAAGTTTAGCATTCCTTTACTTGTTTAACTTTAAAGAACAAGCCAAACTAGCCTTCCAAGCAACAAGCACAATTCCAAAATCCAAGTGAAACTAAGATGCTCTTAACACCAAAAGACAACAACATAGAAGATAGCATGTGGTAACTTTCTTGATGCCATATCTTGCAAGAATTTTAAGTGAAATTGAAGTAAAATTCAGAGCTAAGAGAGGGTGGATGGTTACAGCGGAGATGCCAAAATGAAGGCTGTAGAAACTTCTTGCAAGCTTAACACCTAAGTTGTTAGGTGTCACTCTCACAACATGGCATTTGTCACGATTGCATGTGTCCCATTTGTCCACCATATAAGCAACCAAATGTCTGAATTCTATTAGGCCACTTATCACTCACTTATTGCTGCCACTTGTCAATTTTTTAACCATGCCATTTGTCACTTAATTTTCCATGCCAAATGTCACTAATTCATGGGCTTAATCATTCAAATTTTCATATACCAACTTGTCTTACCACTTGACAATTTTCCTAGTCAAAATGTACATTTCATTTATCAATTCTCTAATGGTAACAATTAATTTCAAGATACTAATTATGGTCCATCAAATCAAAATTCAAGACATGTATAATTTACAATCATATCACAATTTCAACACCTATCACATTTACTTTCATGAACATGTAACATTTCCACTAGGGTGTAATTTGGTGCCTTACATAACTAATTAGGTAAAAAAAATAGTAATAGCAGTTGCAAGAGAAGCTAAATATGTAACACCAATCCAGAGGTATATACCCAAACAGAAACTCAGTTCCTACTCACGACCCATATAAGAAGTTATACCAAGTAAGAAGTGTAAAATAATTAGCTCATAAGGACTACCATTATATAATCATTCATGGACTACCATTATATATTCATTCATTAGCAGATGCAACTTCCCATATTAGATAAAAGTGAAAACTTATTGTCGAAGAAGTAAGAATGATGTTATTAGAAAAAAGATTGTTTTCGTAAAGTTAAAGTAAAGATCTATAAACAAGTTCACTAATATCATCAGTATCTACTGGAAGTGCAGTAATGAAAACTATAATAAATAAAAGTTGTGGTCAGTAGAGGAGGATCATCAAAACACTAGACCATCTTATATTAAGACAACTTTCAATTCTAGTTATCGAATTATAGAAGCAACGCTATAGGCTTTCACTTTTGCATCTCTCTAAAATTGCAACCATGGTAAAATCTTAGTTTATTTAATCATTAGGGACTCCTAAGTACTCAAAATCTTTATAAATAGAAATAAAGAATTGAAGACTTGTGATTCAACAGCATATACCCATGTCAACCAATAGCCAATGGCATATCTTTATGATCTTATTTATCTAGATTCATCATAACATTTTGAATAAAAAAAATGAAGTTGAAATGAGTTAAAAAGTAATTTAGATTAATAAACATATCATATAAGATTTCATACTATTTCAATAGATAGTTATAATAGGTTGCTTAGGACTCAAACCCGAAACTAATAAGATGGAGTAGAAAATGTATTTAAAATATGTAAAAAAAAATCACTCCCCAAGCCATGCTTGTGTGTTTTGTTCCACACAATTTTCCCTATGTATAAATTGTACTCATCACCTTCTATACAAAATCTCTAAGAAAGTTAAATAATTAGTTGCTCAATCTTTATTCGTATAGTACATTAACATTTCATAATAGAAATGAAAGAATTTTTTGTTCTCTCTTCATCATTTAGGGATAATTTTGATTTGATTTACATCTTTTCATAACTAATTGTTCATGATTAGCTAGACCACTCATATAAAGAATATCTAAATACCAAAACCACTCTCTATATACTTTTGTGAAATAGAAGAGCCTTTTGGGAAAATCAAAGAAAGAACTTGTTGTTTTTCCATAAAAAATCTCCCAAGAATGTAACCTAATCTTTTGAAAAACATGCAAAGTACTTTTGTGTTTACAAGCCATAGTTTTACACAAGAAATTCAAAGAATATATTTTATTTGGTGCAAATTTTTTTAAGAATCAACTGTAATAATTTATTTTTTGGCATATATGTAAAAATTGGGCGATAATATCATAATTTGATGAATCAGTCCTGGCAGAGTTACTAATGGGATGCCCTTTCTTGTTACAAAAACTCATTTTCACTAATGTTCATTCAAAGGAATAATTAGAACTATTGAATAAAGTTTCTTCTTAATATTATCTATAAATGATTTTTATAGCATTTAACTTTGTACCGCTGAAAGATTTCGTCGTACACTTGAAAAATAACCTAAAACATCTAGAGAGTGTTTGGATAATGAGTTCATGTCGATCTTTTTTAGGCTAAAATCACACAATGATATTGACAAAATAAAGATTTCCTTTTTTAATAAGAAGAAGTGTATCCTTTGAAGCCAGAATAAATTTTCTTTGATATTTAACATAATGCATGAAATGATCTTTGACCAATTATAGGTTAGCCTGAAAATAATTGGTAAAGAATTATGTAAACTATTCTAACTTTTCATAGCAAGCTATTAAGGAATCGAGAAAATGTTGTATCATAAATAAAAGGATTGGTTACAAAGAAAAAAATTGTATTCATATACATGAGAATTATATAAGAAGAAGAAAAATCTTGCCGTACTTTTTCATAAAATGGATTCATAAGACTGCTCCAATTCTAATATGAATGAACAAGAGTCGTAACCAAGGCCTGAAAAAAAAAGGATCCTCTTATTGGACTCTATTAAGGTATGTTTACGTGCTATGTGGAAACCTCTAGGGATTGAAAATGCATTCGATAAACCTTACATACCATAACTTGAGTATGTATCAAAGCTATATATTGTATTTTTTCCTCCTTCTCACTATAATCGTGCCTTTTATGAATGTCTTCACATTTCCCCTTGATCTCTCACACTCCTGCTTACACATTACTCTTCACTGTTATCACCTTTACCTCTATCAACGCCTTTATTTTTCTAATTCAGTCTATCCAAATGGCCCAAATTAGGTTCTTTCCATATTAAGTAACTATACCCCTCTTTTGATTTCCTGCTTAAGCCCAAATCTTGACAGTTTAGAGACAAAATGTCAGTTGAAGCTCAAGTTGCTCTACACAATAGTCATACAAAGACTTCCCTGCCCTCCCTTTTAAGTTGACTAAACCTAGCAACTCGCCTTTTGCTCAGAAACTGAAGAAACCGTCTTAGAGAAGAGTTGTAGGAGATCTATAAACCTTTGGCAAGTTGCACTTTATTTAATAGAATAAGGAGGGACTTATCCCTCCTCCACCTGGTGTTTTGATAAAGGAAGCAACTAAGTGGAAAGTTGCCTTAGTTGGCTACTTCCTAGACAAGAGATTGGCTTTTCCAAGTGTATAACATTGGGCTAACCTGAACTGCAAGAAATGTGGACTAGAAAACACTACGATCACTGAAGATGAACTCTTCATTTTTTCCTTCTCCTTCAAAGAAATGGCATAAAATATTTTGGATTTGCATCTCTGGCATATATAAGGTAAACCATTTTTCGAAGGAAATAATAAATATGATTCAGGTTGAATAGATCAGAGATGAAATCCATTCCCACTTAGGTCAATTTTCATTGCATTCCTTTGGAGTATTGGTTTTTAAAGGGCCTAAGTTACCTTACTAGTTAGCTAAGCTCACCACTAACTTTGGATGACAACACATTTAATCTTTTCGTCAAAAAAAGAAGAAGAAGAAAAAAACACATCTAATCTTAAGATACAAACTTTTCAAAATTAAAATTTTTTCAAAAGTACTTAAATCACATAAACAGTTATGCATATTTTTACTTAAAAAAATATAAAGGCTAAAATAAAAAAATCAATCTTAACCTAATAATTTATTAACCAAGTATAATATATGAATTGTTAACATTCAAAACGTAGATTACTTTGATATTTCTTTACTAGACCATTTAACCAAAACAATCACATCACACTTCAACTTCTTACTTTTTTTTTTATATATTTTTCTATACGCTAAAAAGACAAATAAGCATCTTTTTTCACATAAAAAGGGGAATAGATTGCTTATTTCCAATACTTTGTTCTTATCTTGTTCTATGAGTATTTATCTATTCAATAAATAAGACCCACAAAAAATAAATGGATGGATGTTTATGTAACAAGTAATGAGAACAGATGTTCCTATCTTGTTCTATAAGTATCCATCTATTCAATAAATAAGACCCACAAAAATGAATGGATGGATGTCTATGTAACAAGTAACGAAATCAGATATTCTGACCCTGTAAAAAGTGCATATAACTCATAAAACATAGTGAGTGAATTAATTGGCGGTTAGAAAGTACCTCCCAAAGTGCACGGAGCACTTAAAGCAGTGAACCAATTGGTGTTTAGAAGTCTTTTTGTTACTTTCCACTTTTGGTAGCTAATGCTATTATTTAATTAAATTTATTAATATAAGTAAATCTAATATTATTACATTATTAGATAATTTATTGAAATATGTAATTTAACAATTTATTCAAAAAATTATGCTACTATTTTAGTACCATTAATTTTCAAAATTTTAACTCATTTTAATTCTCCCAATAATTTAAATTTCGGGTCTATTTAAAATCCTAAATTAACATGCAATAAATTTTGGAGTAGCGTAGTCTAAACCGTTAAGGGAACTGCAAGAAAAAGGCTTGCACGCTACCGTCCAACGTATTCCTCAATCCTTCTTTTTGGCCGCTTCAGCAAAGTTCACCTGTTCTCATCTCTTCGACGTCGTCGTTTGGAAACTCAAGCAATGCCGAATCTATCACAAAATCCGTAGCGAAAGAAAGAGAGCGAAGGAGCGCAATCGGAGAATGGGAAACAAGATCGCGAGGACGACGCAGGTCTCTGCGTCGGAGTACTATCTCCACGACTTGCCGTCCTCTTACAATTTGGTTCTTAAGGAGGTGCTCGGGCGCGGGCGCTTCTTTAAGTCCATCCTCTGCAAGCACGACGAGGGTTTGGTACTCGTCAAGGTCTATTTCAAGCGCGGCGACCCCATAGACCTCAGAGAGTACGAGCGCCGACTCGAACACATCAAGGAGACCTTCCGCGCCCTTGATCACCCCCACGTTTGGCCTTTCCAGGTTCAGTTTCACTGCTTGTTTGTTTCTTTTTGAGAATTTTGTATTTCTCTGTTTGGTTGCCTAGAAAAGTCTCAAAGTTTTAGGGTTTTAAAGATTTATGTTAAATTGTAATGTATTCGTGTTACTGAAACATTACGTGCGGTTCTCTTAGAAAGCGCGGGAAGGATGGGAGCGCAATTTCTAGTATTTTTACTTTGTTTTTTTGTTGTAGAATTTGTTAAACTTTGAATTTAATTATTTAATAGATTAGGAAGTTCATCCCTCTTTTGTTTGCTACAGAAAAGATATATGGAAATAAGTGGGATATATAGATGGAATGGTTGAAGTGTGTATGGGGATCTAAAGAAAGTATTTAATTGAATTGTAATCCACGTATCATGTTCAAGGGAACTGGGACGATTAAATGTGAAAGTCTGAGCACGGCCCTAGGTGTCCTGGAAAGAGAATTTGGACTATCATCTTAGTATATGTGAATTTCTTACATGAGCCTCTACACTAGAAGCGGATTGTGTTATGAATCTTAATATTGGTGCTGTCGAGAACTACAAGCCAAATAAATGGAATCTTCGTTGGTAACTTTGCCAGTATCAGATTAACGGGATTAAGAGGAGCTTTTTGGCGGCTAAGTTCGTCACATGATTGTCTTCTCTTGCAGTTTTGGCAGGAAACTGATAAAGCAGCGTATCTTTTGAGGCAATATTTCTTCAATAATCTACATGACAGATTGAGCACTCGACCCTTCCTGAGTCTTGTGGAAAAGAAATGGTTGGCTTTTCAGGTCTATGTATATGTTCCTCTTTTCAACAATTTTTTGACACACTTTTCTAGTATTTCACTGTTGACATATGCTACTTCTGGTGGTCTGCAGTTACTTCTTGCTGTTAAACAGTGCCATGAGAAGGGTATTTGTCATGGTGAGTGAAATCAGTTCTGACAAATTTCTATTTCGTGACATATCATTTTAATTACTTGTTTTACCGCATTAGGTGATATTAAGTGTGAGAATGTACTTGTAACTTCCTGGAATTGGCTTTATCTTGCCGACTTTGCATCGTTCAAACCAACTTATATTCCATATGATGACCCATCGGATTTCTCATTCTTCTTTGACACGGGAGGACGAAGGCTATGTTACCTTGCACCTGAGGTATTGTCTTGTCCTTTTATTTCATGTCAGGTGTTAAATTTGTTTTGATTATGGTTCAATGTTAATTGTGGAAAACTTCAATGACCTTGGTTTAGAAGTTACGATTCATGTTCAACCTTTCGAGCTAGGGTCGATCTTGGGTGGTAATAAGAACACAGCCAACAACTTTCAGAAATAGAGACCTTTTGTTGATAGCATTTGGAGAAGTGATATTGACTAGATCTTCAAGAATCAATAGTGCATTATTGAAGTTGTCTTTTACAATCCAAGTTGTTCTTTATTAGCTGTAGCTAATCTTCTAATTTCCTTTTTCTATCGATATCTTTGTTCCCATTTATACAAGTTACTTCTCCTCAAAATTTCAGAGATTCTATGAGCACGGAGGTGAGATGCAGGTTGCTCTTGATGCACTATTGAAGCCATCCATGGATATATTTGCTGTGGGGTGAGCATTCTGGCTTTTCAATTTAGTCTTTGATGGTAAAAGACAGGGTACTGTCCTTGGATGGCTTTAATAAATTTAGATTTTTTTGCGGACCTATTTAGGTGTGTAATTGCTGAGCTTTTTCTTGAGGGCCAGCAACTGTTTGAACTCTCTCAGCTTCTTGCTTATCGTAGAGGACAATATGATCCTAGCCAACATCTTGAAAAGGTTAAAGTATCTTTTACTGTCAGTCTCAACCCAGTTTAATCTATATGAGATATTTATTTGAAGACTGATATGCACTGAATATGTAGATCCCAGATTCTGGAATCCGAAAGATGATACTTCATATGATTCAGTTGGAGCCAGAGGCACGACTTTCTGCTGAAGGCTACCTACAAAACTACGTAGATGTTGTTTTTCCTAGCTATTTCTCACCATTTCTGCATAACTTTTACTGTTGCTGGAATCCTATTCAGTCTGATATGAGGGTAAAAACCCTTAGTACTCTGCTTATATTTTTGGTAGTCTTTGGTACTCACTACCGTGCTGATATCATGTCTCTTGTGCAGGTTGTAATGTGCCAGAGTGTTTTCCATGAGATACTTAAGCAAATGATGAGCAGTAGGACAAGCGAGGAAACACGAAATGGAGTGGGTATGTCTGCCAATAACCTGATTTGTAAGCCATCTAATGAGATGATTGAGGGACAAAACTTGGACTTAGTCAGGGACTCAAAATACAGAGACAAAATAAATAAGGGTATAGTTCATGGTCAATGCAAACTTCTTGGTGATATCAATTCCTTGCTTGGGGATGTAAAACAAAGCGATGGTTCTTCTACTTTGAAGTCAATGCCTGACAATGCACCCAATTCTACCTTATCGGAGGATCCTATGAATTGTACACAGCAATCTCCTGGTGAACTTCTTCAAGCCATTTCCAATGCATTTAGAAGAAATGATCATCCCTTTTTGAAAAAGATCACCATGGATGACCTGAAGTCATTGATGTCTAAGTATGACAGTCAGTCAGATACTTTTGGTATGCCATTTTTACCATTACCTGAAGATAGTATGAAATGTGAAGGTATGGTTCTGATTGCTTCTCTGCTTTGCTCTTGTATACGTAATGTCAAGTTACCTCATTTGAGGAGAGGGGCCATACTCTTACTCAAATCTTCCTCATTATATATTGATGATGAAGATAGGCTACAACGTGTGTTACCATATGTGGTTGCAATGCTGTTAGATCAAGCAGCAATAGTGCGTGCTGCTGCATTGGAAACTTTGTGTGACATTCTGCCTTTAGTCCGGGAATTTCCTCCTAGTGATGCAAAGATATTCCCTGAGTATATTCTACCAATGCTTTCCATGCTTCCTGATGACCCAGAAGAAAGTGTGAGAATTTGTTATGCTAGCAATATTGCAAAGTTGGCACTTACCGCATATGGGTTCTTGATTCATTCAATAAGCTTGACTGAGGCAGGTGTTCTTGATGAAGTTAGTTCAAAACAGAAGTCAAAGGCATCATTAATTGAAACATCCGGACAGCTTCAAAGGATAAATAATGATGCACAGCTTGTGCAGCTTAGGAGATCCATTGCTGACGTTGTTCAAGAACTTGTTATGGGCGCAAAACAAACTCCAAATATCAGAAGAGCATTGCTTCAGGACATTGGCAAACTATGCTGCTTTTTTGGTCAGAGGCAGAGTAATGATTTTCTACTACCCATCCTGCCTGCATTTCTGAATGATCGAGATGAGCAGCTTAGGGCATTATTCTACGACAAGATTGTTTATGTCTGCTTCTTTGTGGGCCAAAGAAGTGTAGAAGAGTATCTTTTCCCCTACATTGAACAAGCTTTAAGTGACCAGACTGAGGCTGTGATTGTCAATGCATTGGACTGTTTGACAATTCTGTGTAGAGTTAGCTTCTTACGAAAGCGTATACTTCTTGAAATGATAGGACGTGCATTTCCATTATTGTGTTATCCTAGTCAGTGGGTTAGAAGGTCAGCTGTCGGTTTCATTGCTGCCAGCAGTGAGACCTTAGGTGCAGTGGATTCTTATGTTTTCCTTGCTCCAGTTATACGGCCTTTCCTCCGTAGACAACCGCCTTCCCTAGCTTCTGAGAATTCTCTGCTTTCATGTTTGAAGAATCCTGTCTCAAGACAGTCATTTTACCAAGTCTTAGAAAATGCGACGAGTTCAGACATGCTGGAAAGGCAGAGAAAAATCTGGTACAATTCATCAGCAAAATCAAAACAAGGGGCTTCTGTGGATTTATTTACGAAAGAGGATGTGGAACTAAGTTCAGTGAAGAATTGGCCTGACACGAAACCTTTTCCTGAGATTCAAAAACATGTCGATGTAGTGGAACAACCAGAGGTTGGTGATACCAAATTGAATTCTATGGGTTTTATAAGCAATTCTTCCAGCACAGTTGATATTCGTGATCCTCTATGCTCTCAAAAGCTGCAATTCTCAGGTTATATGTCTACACACAGTAGTATGAACAGTTTTATGCATGATAATTCCTCTGAAGGAATACCTTTGTACTCTTTTAGCATGGACCGGCGAGCAGTCAAAAATCCTCCAGCAGCTTCAGATTCTTCATTGCGCATGAACTCTCTTGGAACTGGTTCGTCATACATGCCCTGGATGGATCCAATAAACAAATCATTTAGCTTGGCCAGTTCTGTTCCTGCACCTAAGCTGGTTTCAGGTTCATTTAGCATCAGTGGGGGTTCTAGACAGTTCTATAGAGTTGTTCACGAGCCAGAGAGTAGGGAAACAGATCAAACAACTTATGTAACTAGTAAATTTCAAGAACTGGGATTATCTGGCACGACAAAAGGAAGTTCTTTCACTCTAGAAGACGCTTCTGCTCTGTCAGATGCAACTGGATTGCCATCGTTTTCACGAACAACAGGGGTTCCAGATTCAGGTTGGAGACCTCGGGGTGTGTTGGTTGCACATCTGCAGGAGCATCGTTCCGCAGTCAATGACATTGCAATTTCACATAATCATAGCCTTTTTGTGAGTGCTTCTGATGATTCAACTCTCAAAGTGTGGGATTCAAGAAAGTTGGAAAAAGATATTTCATTTAGATCAAGATTAACTTATCACCTGGAGGGAAGCCGAGCACTCTGCACTGTTATGCTCCGTAACTCTGTTCAAGTCGTTGTTGGAGCATGTGATGGCATGATGCATTTATTTTCTGTCGACCATATATCAAGAGGGCTTGGCAATGTTGTTGAAAAGTACTCTGGTATTGCCGATATAAAAAAAAAGGATATCAAAGAAGGTGCCATACTCAGCCTCTTGAATTTCAATGGTGAGAGCACTGACAATCAGATTATGTACAGCACTCAAAATGGTGGCGTGCATCTTTGGGATATCAGAGCAAATTCGGAGGCCTGGACACTGAAGGCAGTTTCTGATGAGGGTTATGTGTCTTCCCTTGAGACAGGTCCTTGTGGGAATTGGTTTATCTCGGGGTCTTCTAGGGGTGTGCTTACCTTATGGGACTTGAGGTTTCTGATACCTGTAAACTCATGGCAATACTCTGTTACATGCCCTGTTGAAAAGATGTGCCTCTTTGTTCCCCCTCCTAATGCTGCTGTGTCTAATTCTGTAAGACCCCTTGTATATGTTGCTGCTGGTTGTAATGAAGTTTCCCTTTGGAATGCTGAGACTGGGAGCTGCCACCAGGTAGATTGCTGTTCTTTTTATTTATCATTGTAAACTTGGAAAGGTAAGAGTTAAAACGTGATGATGTAAGGTTGAGTAGTTGATAAATACTCAAGTTTACAGAGCATGAATGTGGAAACGGTGAGTAAAAGTGCCAGTTGTATTAAGAAAGTAGTACTGAATGGAGTTGAAAGTTGGTATGAAAAACTGTCATTGCAAAATATAGTGATTGCAAAAAAATCATTTCTAATGCAATTCTCATTGGAAGATAGATTCCCTTTGCATAATCTGTTACTTATTGTCCTTTTCTATGGATCAAAGTTTATTTATCACTCACCCTGAGTTAACTGTTGATGATGAACAGTGAGGTTTTACTTGAATTCATTGAAGAGCAACAGTAGAAAGTCAGACTGTGCATTGACAGACAATGCATCCTACTAAAAACAATGATGATGAATTTTTAGGGTCTTTTGGAATGGTGAATGTCTAATGTACATCTAATGAGATATCCTGGACTGTGTTTTGATGTATTTAATGGTTATCCATTTCATATGGTTGAAACTAATTTACTCTGGGCTTGCTTATTACTTGGGATTTATCACACGTATTGTTGCTACAGTTTTCTTTCGGTCTTTCTTTTGTCTAGGTATTGAAGGTTGCACATTACGATGATGATGCTGAAATGTCCAATATGCCATGGGCCTTGAACAGGCCATCAAGTAAGGCAAACTTCAAGCCAGATATGAGGCGGAATGTCAATTCAAAGTATAGAGTTGACGAGTTGAATGAACCTCCTTCTCGACTTCCTGGCATTCGTTCAATGCTCCCCTTACCTGGGGGTGATCTATTGACTGGGGGTACTGACTTGAAGATACGTCGATGGGACCATTGCAGGTTATTCTTCTTCCTCTTTCTCATTTCCTTTATTGGCTGTGTATATTTTTGTTCTGTGGCAGTTAGTGACTTAATTCTTCATTATCATAATTGTAGTCCGGACCGCAGTTATTGTATTTGTGGGCCAAATGTAAATGGAGTTGGAAATGATGATAAATATGAAATGCGATCAAGTTCTGGGGTGCAAGTTGTGCAGGTATCGAGATTGTTTTAATGTATTTACCTATTTATATGTACCGCTTGAGCTTTGTTGTTTGTTTTGAACTAGCTGTTGAGTGTGAAAAATATTACTTTTCTGATGACAGGATAAGTTCATCTTTCTTTTGTTTTTACCTTTATCTGGCAACATGTTCAGTTATTTTCACCTTGTTATTATGGTAGGCAATATTTAGATATGAGAAGTTGCTTCACTTTTTTTGTTCCAAATAGGAGACGAGAAGTTCTATGACAAATAAGTTGACAGCAAAGGGAGTACTTGCAGCTGCGGCTATCGACCCTGCTGGCTGCCACCGAGATGCCATTCTTTCTTTGGCTTCTGTCAAGTTGAACCAGAGACTTCTGATTTCAAGTAGTAGAGATGGGGCTATCAAGGTTTGGAAGTAAATAACTCACGCATACGAGTGATTTATTGTACATATGATGCTGATGTAGTTCAAATGTATAGTACAGATAAAGAGGGACAAAAGTTCAAGTTTTATTTAAGCCACTCACGACTTGTACAGCTTATATGGTGATGGGAATGCACAGAAACTATCAAATCAAGTCCATGTTTTTGCTAGACTATAAGATTCTTGGTGTGCTTACTCCACAATAGGAATAACAATAATAACACGAGCAAAAATTTTACTAAAGCGGATGTTTGAAGAAGTCTAATGGTATGTAACTTTACTCTTAATTAGTAGAGGTTTAAAAAAGACTAATTAAAAATGATAATAAAATAAATAGAAATATATAATAGTTAAATATTAAAAAATAAATAGAAATAATAATAATAATAATAAATATATATAAAATAAAATAGAGTAAAATAATAAAATACTAACATATATATAAATTAATAATAATACTACTACAAATAGTCGGTAATAGTAAAGATGACAACAATGATAATGATGATGATGATGAGTAATTACCTCTTAGGTTAATTACAAGAGGCAAGAGTTAAGAGATTAAAGAGAACTGCTAAGATCTTGAATCTTAACACGATAAAGTTTTTCTATTGTGGGTTATATACTCAATAAGTTCTAACATTGTCGTATCATTTTTTATCACCTCCTTCAATTCTTTTTAGGCCTCCCTATTTTTCTCTTATAATATATAAGTACGATCTTTTCACATCTTTTCATTGAAGTGTCTTGGTGTCCTCTTTTAATATGACCAAATCACATAAGTCGTGCCTCTCTTAATTTATCCATAATATTAGTAACTTTTAATTTGTCCCTCACTATTACATTCTTGACCTTATCCTTTTTAATAAGATTGTACATCCAGCGGAGCATCCTCATCTCCGTCACTATTAGCTGATGATTATGAACTTATTTGATCGATCAATACTCTGCTCCACAGAGCATGACCGACCTAATCGTTAAACGATATAATTTATCTTTAAGCTTGAGAGATATCTTCTTGTCACACAAAACCCCTAAATCACTTTTTCATTTAAGTCACCTTGATTTGATCCAGTGGATTATGTCTTCATCAATTTCTCTGTTGCTTTGGTTGATAGATCCTAAATATTTAAAACACTCTTTTTGCGGTATAACTTCTGATCCATCTTTATCACTACATCTATAACCACCTTATGTCTTGAAAAGTTACATTCTGCATATTCAATCATAGTCCGACTCAATCTAAAATCCTTTGACTTTAACGTATCCCTCCGAAGTTCAAGCTTGACATTGACCCCCTCTTTTTTCTCATCCACTAAAACAATGTCATCAGCAAATAATATGCACCAAGGCAAATATAAGGTTTCAGTCATGCATCTCATACCATAATATATATCAAATATACGCAGTAAAAAATAAAACGGAACTTCAAAGACCAGATCTACTCATGCATATAGATATAGAAAACAAAAACATGAAATATAAGATGTGTACATACCTTTCCGACGATCTCCTTCGTTCTTTAATCTTTTTCACGTTAGGTTGTCATAAACTACAACGATCAACGTAGACTGTCCCTAATGAAAGTTCATATGAAGATATAAGGATGAAACATCATTAGGAGATGGCTAGAATTCTTTCTTTGGGCTAACAAAGACAAGAACTCTTGTGAGAGTTAGAGAGAGAGAGTGTTTGTGTTAGAAAGAACCTTTCTTTCACTTGTATCTTACACAAGATGTACAAAAATCATCTCTATTTTCTGCACCATTTGACTTTCCATAACCCCCATCACCAATGGAGAGTTATGGGAAGTTAATGGTCATGAATAATATGCATTAATGGAAGTTATGAGAAGTTAATGACCATGAATAACATGCATTAATG
>JANKOE010000205.1:16983292-16997929 GCA_026284465.1 Erythroxylum citrifolium | reverse complement strand
AACTCCTCAAGTTATTCCAACCAAAAGTTAAAATCATCAAATTAAACCTCAAAGTAATTTAAACATGCCTATTGCGAATCGGGGCCCAACATGGGAAGTTAATAACCATTAATAACATGCATTAATGGAAGTTTTGGGAAGTTAATGACCAAATTGGCAACCAACAACACTTGTTTCTAATCCATTCCATGCAACATTTTCTACCACGATCACATCACAATACAATCCCGAAACACTCTCTCATATCTTGAATCACCATTCAAGACCATTTTACTTATCCTACGAATCTCATATGTGTGTGACTCATTAGATTCTTGGTTATGTTGGTCACTTGAATTAATACTTAATTCAAGTAAGTTAAGAGCGGTATCTAGCAACACATCATGACCCCCAATTAATTGAAAAGTCAGTGGTTTGACTACGAACCCTTCCATACGCAATGTTGCTATACAATTCGTCCTTTCACCATCTATACCTCACTTGGCTCAGAGTATGGTCAAAGTGTCAACTCCCACTAGACTGAATACGTCACATCTAGCCCAAATGATACTGGCTACGTCACATTTAGCCCAAGTGATATTAGATCTTGTCTTAAGGATCTCATTATTCTATGTATAATTGAAGACTCTCTTCATGACATATATCTGCTTTGGCTAAAAACTCCTGAGTAATGACCCTGACAAGAGGTCGTGGGTATCATCTCCTTCTATTAGGAGTAGTGAATCCTTTATTGGGTATTCAATTACCTCCGAATACCTCAAGCTGTACCCAATCACTACCCTATGAGTAACTCCTGAAAAGCATCGATGAATGAAGTCGAAGCACATGATCATTATCCGAGATATCTTTTAATACCTTAAGTCAAAGGATACTTGTACCGTTATTATGATGAGACTACCATTGACATTGGAATAAAATATCCGTATGATTGTCTCATAATAGGTCAATCCAATGTACTTACTAACTTTAGTAAGCATCTGCATGTTAATTCTAAACAACTCATGTCTACATCTTATGAGATCTATTGCTTGATCTAATCAAGGAGTATAACATGTGCTAGTCTATTCGGATTAATGATATCCTATCTCATTAATCCTATGACTAGGGAAAGTTTAGATACTAACATAATTACATATGATAGGAAACTCATTATCATGATCTTATCATAATTTGCTCCATACTATATTTTGTATCAAGGACTTCATTAAATCAATTTAAGATCAACATCAAATCCATAAACGTATGAACATCGAAATAATAACAAATGCCTTTATTAATCATAAAACGATTTGTACAATAAGTGCTAAAGATGATTGCATTTAGAGCACTTCTCTAACAACACATCCCCTTAGATGTTCTTGGTAAGCTCATCATTTACTACTGCAAACAGAAAGGGACTCAAATAGGGTGTAGCTCATTATCTATAAAAAAATGCATTGTATCTTCTCCTATCGTCCTTACTTAGCATATGAGAATTGGTGTAAAGTGAAAGCAAAATTAAATTCCCATTTCACTTGACATATTTCTATTTGACCATGCTGCCCACATGATCGTCCAATTAAGACCGTAATGTCTAATATGCAGTTTTTTAGAGTATTGAAAACAATAATATTATTGGTTCTATTAGTCCCAAAGGAATGAATAGCGGAGCTATTACATGATCAATTTGGGCTGGCTCTAATTCGTTTAGAAAATGTGGTTAGAGGAACTATATGTAGAGTAATTAGGCATAAATTGATACTGACTCCTCAAAATTTGGTAACTTCAACTCCCTTAATAACCACTTATGAATCTTTTTTCAGATTAGCCAAAAAACAAAACGATATTCGTTCCTTTGGTACCGCTCGATATTATTTTTTGTTTGGTACCGCCGGTACCAATGGGTATTCAAAATACCGGTTACATACTAGTCGGTACCATAAATTTGAAAAATGCCAGGGACCTATTTGCAATTTTTGGAAATTTAAATCTAAAACGACCCTCTCGCGTCTCTGCTGCGTCTCCCGAGTCCTGAACCTTCCTTCTCATTTTTCTCTCTCTCTCTCTCACCGACTCTCTCTTTCACCCACTATCGCCATTCTCTCTCTCTTATTCTCCTCTTCATCTCCAACAATACTGGTCTCTCTCCAGCGGCACTACTCCTTCCCTCATCCTCCCCGATCCTCGCCAGCATCAAAGGACAAAGATCCTCGACTCCTCCACGCGAAGTCCCTCGACGATGCCACTGCCTTCAACCCTCCTCCACGAGGACCACCACACCACGTTTTCGCAACCACTGAACATTTGAAAGAGGAGAGAAGGCCGCTGCTCGCCCAGATCTACACTCTTAGCTGTGACCTGTCAGCCAACCCAAAACCCGAAGCTTGTGAATTGGTTTTTGGGTGTATTTTTTGAGTATCGAATTTTTTCCTGCTTAATTCCATTTTTGATTGTGAATCAGTTGGAACTTGGATGTTGAAAGTTGGAATTTAATTTTGTGATTTGATTGGATCTTAGATTTGTGAATTGGTTGGAACTTGGTTTTGTAATTTGCAATTTGCATGTATCTGGGTTGGATATTGGAGTTGAAATGTTGAATGATTCACAGTTTTGTCATTTGCGAATTGAATATTGGAGTTGAATTGAATGAGTCATGGTGTGATTATTGGAAATGGAAATTGTTGGAAATGGGAATTGATTTATGAATGTTTTGGGATTATTGGAAATGGAAATTATTTTATGAATGTTTTGGGATTATTGGAAATGGAAATTGTTGGAAATGGAAAGTGTTTATGTATGTTTTATAATTGTTGGAAATGAAAATTGTTTTATAAATGCTTTGTGATTATTGGAAATGGAAATTAGTAAAAATTGTTGGAAATGGAAATTATTTATGTATGTTTTGTGATTGTTGGAAATGAAAATTATTTTATGAATGTTTTGTGATTATTGGAAATGGAAATTATTTATGTATGTTTTGTGATTGTTAGAAATGAAAATTATTTTATGAATGTTTTGTGATTATTGAAAATGGAAATTGTTGGAAATGGAAATTATTTATATATGTTTTGTGATTATTGGAAATGGAAATTGTTTTTATGAATGTTTTGTAATTATTGGAAATGGAAATTATTGCAAATTGTTGGAAACGGATTTTTTTAATGAATGTTTTGTAATTAGTAGAAATGGAAATTGTTGGAAATGGAAATTGTTGAAAATTGTTAGAAATGAAAATTGTTTATGTATATTTTGTTGAAAATTATTGGAAATGGAAATTTTTTTATGAATGTTTTGTGATTATTGGAAATGGAAATTGTTTTTATGATTATTGGAAACGGAAATTGTTGAAAATTGTTGAAAATGGAAATTGTTTATGTATGTTTTGTGATCGTTAGAAATGGAAATTGTTTTATGAATGTTTTGTGATTATTGGAAATAGAAATTGTTTTACGAATGTTTTGTGATTATTAAAAATGAAAATTGTTTATGTATATTTTGTGTAATTATATGTGTTGAATGATTGAATTGTTAGTTTTTGACTTATAGTGAATTGTGTATAATGTAATCATACAAAATGAGTTATATGATATAAGATTGATTTGCATATTGTGTAATAAAATTATATGTTATTTATTTTGATATATGCATTCATTTATTTTTACAAATAAATGGAAGAAAGTTTAAGTACTCCTGATCAGCCCACTTCAGGAAGATACAATGATCTAGCTTGGGCTCATGCTACATTGGTTCCCTGTATGAGAAAACATACTATTTGTTTGTTTTGTAACAAGCATTTGAAAGGTAGAGGAATCACCCGATTAAAGAAACATTTAGCTCGAGTTAAAGGAGATGTAGAACCATGTAAAAAAGTAAGCCACGATGTGAAGTAGCAGATGAAAACTTTGCTTGAAGAATATCAGTATGAGAAAGATAGAAGGGAAAGGTTGGATTTTGAAATTGCACCTGGATGTTCGTTTTCTAGTTTCCATGGTGATTGTGGGAATATTGAAGGTGGAAGTGGTAGCGGTGGTAGTGGTACTGGTAGTGTTCCATCTTAGGCCCAAGAAGAAGTACCTGAACCTGATGTGAGAAAGAGAAGAAGGCAAGTGACTAGTTTCTTTGCAACACGAACAACTCCTGGAGCCCAACCTTCAATTCGTAGTGCAATGCAACCAAGAAATGCGACTCACAATGTCGATATGGCAGTAGCTAGATGGTGGTATGATATATGTTCTTTATTCAATGCTTTTCAGTCTTATTATTGTCAACCTATGATGGATGTAATAGCCTCTTATAGTCCGGAATACAAAAATCCTTCAATTGATAACTTAAAAGGTAAATTTTTGAGTTGTTCTGTTTCTAAAATTAGAAGTTATTTGGCAGAAAGAAGAGTGCATTGGGGTACTTATGAATGTTCAATAATGTGTGATAGTTGGACAAATAGGAGACATGAGCCTATTATTAATTTTTTGGTTTATTCTACAAATGGCTCTATGTTTTTGAAATCTATTGATGCATCTGGCCTTATTAGAAATACTGAGACTTTGTTTGCGATATTTGATGAATTTGTGAATGAATTAGGGCCAGAAAACATTGTTTAGTTTATTATTCACAATGATTCCGCTTATAAAGTGTTAGGAAAAATGTTGCAGAATACTTATAATTCTTTTTTTTATTTCTTATATTGCACATTACATTGACTTAATGTTGGAGAATATAGGGGATCCTAGGTATTTTTCTGTTATTAATGAGACTATGCAAAAAGATAAAAAGGTAACAAAGTTCATTTATAATCGTGCATGGGTATTGAATTTGATGAGAAAGGAATTTGCTAATGGTAGAAATTTGTGTTGTCCTGCTGTGACAAGATTTGCAACAAATTTCTTATCACTTCAGTCTTGTGTTACGAGGAAGAAAGAGTTAAGACAAATGTTTACAAGTGATAAGTGGATTGCATCTCAACATGCTAGGTCTAATGCTAGAGTGGAGGTTTGTAATATTATACTAGAAGATAGAGAATTTTGGTCTCAATGCTAATTTGTTATCCGAGTTTGTGAGCCTTTGGTGAGGGTGCTTCGCTTGGCTGATAGTGAAGAAAAGCCAACAATGAGTTATAGTTTTGATGTCATGAAGAGAGCGACGGAAACAATCAAGGCATATCTAAAACATATGCCTTCTTTGTACATACCATATCTTTTGATCATTAATGAGAGAAGGGAAAGACAACTTTTTTCTCCGTTGTTTGCAGCTGGGGCATGTTTGAATCCTAGTGTCTATTTTAGACTAAATATTACTAAGCAAGCTGAAGTTAATACTGGAATGCTTTTGACTATTACAACAATTGTTAGTATTGACGCGATGCAAGATCTCTTTAAGTTCACAAATGGAGCTTTATAAGTTGTCTTATGGGGATTTTGGAATGTCGATTACTATTCGACAAAGTGGAAAACTTTCTCCAGTATTAGTTATTTCTTTTTTCTTATTTGTTGAAAATTAATTATCATTTTATTTTGTTTATAACGCTACTTTTGTTATCTTATAACTTATAGTTTCTTGGTAAGATCAATTTGGAAATGGTGTTCCAGAATTGAAAAGGTTTGCAATTCGGATTTTAAGTCAATGTGTGAATGCAATAGATTGTGAACGAAACCGGAGCATATTTGAATTTATCCTCTCTAAGAAAAGGAATAGATTGGAGCATAAGAGGTTGAATGACTTGGTTTTGTTCATTATAATTTAAACCTTTGGGAAAGGTATGTTATTATCATTATTAATTTCGATATAATTTTTTATAATTAAATTTTACTATTTATTAGGAGTCTTAATAGCACAAGTAGTTCAACTGATTCAATTTTCATTGATAATATTGATTTTTTGACGGATTGGGTTTTTGAAGAACCGAATTTGGTAGATGTCAATGACTTGGAAGATAATCTTGGATGAGAAAGAATTGACATGTCATTTGGTGCATTAAATTTGAAAGATAATGATGATGAAACTCCTCTCAATGATGAGGATTTTGTACCAAATGATAACTAAGATCAGTACAGTTATAGCAGGTATCCTCCAGTTGACGATTGAATTTTGTTTCATGTTTTTGTTTTTCCTCTTCTTTTGATTTTACTTATATTTGATGTTTATGTTAAATTCTATATATATAATATAATTGTAAATGTTTTTGTTTCAAGTTTAACTTCTACTTGATTGTTTTCTCGTTATGAACTCTTGTTGTAAATTGTAATAGTTAAGGATATTTATTATTTTTTTATCGGATGTTTTGATGTAATTATTATTTATTAAAATGATGAAATTATATTATTGTAATATTTTAAATACTTTGTATTAGTCTTAATTTTATATTTGTATGGTGATGATTGTCTTTTTTCATATTAATTGTGATTATTATTTATATGTGAAATATTTAAAATTATTTTTATTTCATATTAATTGTGATTATTATTTATTATTATGATTTTTGACAACATGGTTGATGTAAACTTGTAAAGTATACAGTACAACTATACAACATACCAATGGACTATTTTGCAAATTTTAAAAAAATTTAGAGACTATTTTATAAATTTAAAAAATTATCCGAAACGATACCCAGTATTGACCAATATAGTACCGTACCAAAACCTAATTCGATACTAAATCTGGTACGGTATTCGTAACTTTGATTATTTCTCATCCCTTGTCTCTCTCTCTCTCTCCCTCCTTCTGGTCATATTGCGGAGTGGATTTGGAGGAACTGCCTAATATTGGACTAATGGATTGCTTACTGAAATTGCATCTTTCAGTGGTATAGTAATTATTA
This sequence comes from Erythroxylum citrifolium, assembly GCA_026284465.1. Classification (NCBI taxonomy): domain Eukaryota; kingdom Viridiplantae; phylum Streptophyta; class Magnoliopsida; order Malpighiales; family Erythroxylaceae; genus Erythroxylum; species Erythroxylum citrifolium. Next base: position 16,991,133 of record JANKOE010000205.1, on the reverse strand, counting down.
GTGTTTCATCTGATTGAACTTGTCTATGTTATTAAAAATCCCCTGAAGTTTACGACGACAAGTTTTTCATAGATGAGAAAAACGCTCCTTGACTGAGTTTGAGCGCATGCTGGATATTTAATTCAAAATAATTACCTGTATACTATTTGAGTACATTGTATGTCTAAATTTTTTTATGCCTTATCTGCTAATCCTTGGTGGTGTGGCTTTTGAAGTAAATTGTTATGATGTTTCTATATGCAATCTTTAGAAAGGGGATTAGGGTCACTATCTCACTATCTACATTCAATTTGCTGTCTTGGTGTGTAATTTAAAGTTGACCGTACCTGCATGTTGTCAATGCTATGCGCTAACATAGAGTATTTTAGAGAAATCTTTTGGTTGTGCAAATGAATTCTTCAAACTTTAGAATTAAACTTTTTATTGGTGTTTTGCTTTCAGTTAAAATTCTTTGGACTAGTTTCTTTTCCATTATAGCTTGAAAAATCCTTTCAATTAAAAAATTTATTATGTTATTCCCAATATACAGGTGAAATAAATTTGGGTTTAATTTGTTTCTTATTATAAAAGTCAACGTATTCAATACATAAGGCTCTTCGCTTTACGGGAGCTTGAGAAGAATGTTAATGTACTCTGCCTTACCTTTGTATTTTAATAAAGAGGTTGTTTCTGTTATTTGAACCTGTAAAGTTACAAAGGAACAATTTTACCAATAGCTCCAAGGCACATCCTCAGTTTGCTTATGATTAGATAATTGATTAAATAGCCGGTGGTGGTGAAACTCGATTAATTAAAATCATATGTTAAAGAGTTTATGAGAGATTAGAAAATTGGTAATTAGGCTTTGGCGTCTGAAAATTTGAGGTGGTAACTTTGAAAATTTTCTTTACCTTGTAATTGTTCATATCAAAATTTATTTTCAGCATCATGCTCCCTCAATTTAGTTTTAGATGAAGCAAATAGCAAGAGAGTAAAGTGCAAGTTAGTACAGATAGACAATGTGCAGGAAATTAGCCGTAAAGGAAAATGTAGTGGTTAAAGTTTGAGTTCGGTCTAAATTTATTCATGTGGAGCTTACACTACAAAGCACTTCCAGATTGGATCTGTAGAGTGATTTAAGGTCTTTAGCATTCATGTCTTCTTAACACATTTACTTTGCGTGCTGTCTCTAGATAATCATGCTGAAAATATAACGGTGCAGTGCTGAAACATGAATTATAACAGTTGTTTGGGTACTCTAACTAGCAATGAATCTCAATAAGACCCCATGATACTGCTGGCTAGTCTAGAGATGTGACAAAAAGACGGTTTTTTTTTTCCTTTGAATCACATGAAGTTGATTGCGCCTTTTTTTTTTCATGTTAGTTCACCTTTGAGGACTAGTGAAACATGTCTGAGAGCTCTAGAGACTCTCCAAACTTCATGTTGTACGAATTGCCACGACTCTGCAGTTTTTAGATTCTCTGCCTTTCTGATGGCATCGTCTATTCCAGGGAAGGCCTTCGATCCATAGTCATTATGCTTTGCTGGTGCATATATCTGCAATGCACAGAAATGTTACTATCTCAACTCTCTTTACAGTTGTTATGATAGCGGAAGCATTTAGTTGGCTTCTTTTGCATTTTGGTCTTTTTGACATTTCTCTAAGAAACATAAAAATTCCAGAATAACTCAGTCCAGGGATTTGATTTGAGTGAGTGGAAGAAACATAAAAATACCAGAATAACTTAGTCCAGGGATTCGAGTGAGTGGAAAAATACCAAATGCTTGTACCATTGCTTCTCGGAGAGTCCATCTCTATCTGTAAATGCTCGTTCTGCCATCATTAGTCTGTCGTTTAGTTGCCTCACTTTTGCTTCGTCTTTCTTCAATGTTGATGACCAACCTCTGCTTTTCTCGATTGCCTGTCAGATTATACAGCAATTACTTGACTTTATAACCATTGCAAATTTTGAATATATTTATATTTCGAAAAGATTTTGGTACCTTTCTCTCTTCATTTATTTTGGTGGCTGCCTCTTTTAGCACCTCAAGGGAATTGAATAATGGAATAAGGTTTATGTTCTTGTTCAAGAGTTCGGTTTCCAATTCCTTCCCGCATTTCTGTCAGACATCAGTTATTACTTGCATTAAATTTACCATTACCGTGTCAAGTCACTTGCATTTAGATATATCAGTTCAAACATAGACACACCTGGAGCTCGTAAGCATATGACAGATAATTAAAGGGTAAGATCTCGTCATCTGCTAACCGAAGAGCTACCAAGCCCCAAATGCTAGCAACTGCTTTTAGAGGTGAACAAATGTAAGAAACTGGGGAGAATAAGTATAACAGTTCCATAGATTGAATTGGCATTTTGTATCGTTGTTACAGAATAGCAAAATTATGTGGCAATATCCATAGTGAATTTCAGGTTGATCTGTTCTTTTCTGACTCTTTTGGGTCCTTGATACAAATTCTTGAATAATTCGAAGTAGTTCTGTCAAGCATTGATCTATCCGATGACATACTTCACAATTAAAGAGCAATGACAAAAGAGAGAGAGAACAATGTCTTATCTGTTTGATGAGTTATCTAGACGAACCTGCAATATGTCTTTGAAACATGTGATCTCCAAAGTTTTTCATCCATATGAAATCATCGTACATTGAGTGGTATACTGGATAATCTGTAGCCACCGATTTCTAGCAGTAAGAAATATGAGGTGGAGCAATGTAAAATATTACATATATGGGGTGTAATTACAGTTGACTTCTTTGAACTATATTGTGGCATGATCGTTTGAGAATTATGTTTTCAGTTACTCTTTTAAAGATTCTTTAGTTTTTGCTGCTGAGTTGTGTGATTGAACTCATAGTAAACTGTTTCCAATATCATACTCTTTTGCTTTGCCAGCGACTTGGTAGGATTGTAGTTCCTGAGCTCTACTAACATGGCATAGTCTGATTCCTGGTTGATAAGTTTTATTCAGCAAATGCCATTTTCAGGATGTATGTTCCTTTTCAGGGACAGGATTTCTAAGGTTTTACTTGAATCTCTCATTACATATATGCCATTCTGTTCATGTTATGGAGATGGAAATGCCAAATACTTGATTTTTACACCGAAAAATATCTCGATTCATCTAAAGCTTATGTTCAACTATTTGAAAATGAAATTGTAACTTATCCATGTCTTCCTAAATGACGTTCAAGCGGAAAAGTTTTTCATGTTGTCATCAATGTCCATGTCTTTGAAGGAGTTGAGAGATAAAAGAAGATGATGAAAATGAGCTTTGAAATTTATTGGTTACCTCCTCTCCCATAAAACATGTCAGACGATGCAATGCCAATATGTTGCACGAAAGCTGCATAATCGGATCCAGCACCACCTAATCTCCCAATCTTCATTACAAAGTAGATTCATGAGGATCACATTTTTATCATAGTCCCACTATTGTTATCTTGAGAATGAAATCCATCATTTTGCTTGTCAAAGTTTCTTGACAATAAATTTGTTTAATGGCTAGTTTTATGCTTAATTGGACGCCATCTTTCTAAAAGTTTTCCTTAAAAATTCATCAGGAAGGTAACAACTAGTTTCATACTTACCTCAGCATAGCTGCTACGACCGACCCATTCTTCATAAATGGTCTGTGACGAGTTATCTGGATCTTGAACCTTCAAAGTGAAGAAATATTGATTGAGATGGTTGGGGGAATTCCACGAAAGGATACGTAATTGTCTATGCGATACCTCTCTAGGGTCTTTTACATGTTTTCACTCATTTTGTCTGCTCCTAATTTACATTTAGTACCTGTTGGGTAGCCTCTTTGATGAGTTCATCGAGTTGGGGAGTTGCAGAAACATAGAATCCTGGTCCGGATACTGCAATGTCAACATTCAAGTAAGCAACTGCCCTTAAAGAAAGCATTTCTCTGTTGTCTTCTACCCATTCAGTTGACCCTATCTGCAAACAGCAACGAGTTAATATTCCCCTAACATTGGGGAAAAGAGGGAATGTAAAAGGAGAGTGTCGGTGTTAAAGACCAGGCCATACTCCTCAGCATCCCAATTGCACAACACAATTGTTCTTCGAGGTCTCCACCCTCTTTTCTGCAGCTTTTTCAGTCTCTGCGCAATCTATCAAGTAAAATAGAAAAGCAGTATGAAAACTGACTCTGACTGCTCAAGACTGATGTTTTTATGTATGGCAGATCCGATGTCTCCTAACTACCTCTAAGAGCACTGCCGTGCCACTGTTGGGATCAACAGCTCCAAATGTCCATGCATCCCGATGATTCCCCAGAAGGACAAATCTGAAATTTAAGATCACTAAGTTGTGAATCTCAATTTGATGTCTTGAAGGTTCTCACTCAGATAGGCTTATATTCCAACTTCTCTCACCTATCAGGCTCTTCTGCGCCTTCTATTACTGCAATTACATTCTGAATAGATCCTATAACCTGCTTTCCCTGAAATTAAATTCAAAACTCAGGTTATGTTGCAGCAATAAGAACTGGAATTTTTTGTATTTAGCAGTTGACTTTGGCATATCTCCATTACTCAGCTTAATTATGTCATGTGTCAACTACTTACAGTGTAACTGAGATTGACAACTCCTGGACCTGGTCCAACCCTGTAAATTGGAGCATCCTCACTTCCTTGCCACTCTTCGTCCGCAACTTGTCCGCCAATTTCCTTCAAGATCGCTTCACCATCATCTCCTGATACGGGCAAAGAAGGTATCAGTGGAACATACCCTCCCTTATCTACTTGGTTTTCTGTTAACCTCTCACATCCTGTAATACTCGGCCATCCTGGTGTTGTGGGGTCACCGTTGCCATCATAAACTGATCCTACCTGAACACCACTTGGCGGCATCCATCTCGCCTCCGGAAACCACCCTTCAGCTTTTGTTCCACCTCCAAAGTCTTTCCTATCCGTATAGATAATAACGCCTATAGCACCTGCCTCGTGAGCATTATGCACAATGTCTCCTCTGTAAATTTTTCCATATCTTGCCAACGCAATTGTCCCAGTTAAGTTCACCCTCATATCTTTCAACTTTGTAAAGTCCTCTACGCGTCCATAGTTCACATAAGCCACAGGTCCTTTCACGTTACCTGACTTTGCATATGCGTGAAAAGTTGGTAGAACTTCTCCGGCCACATCTGCATATGGGTCACCGTCATAAATTTCCTGCTGGAGATTGAACGTGATGGGCTGGTCAGAGTCTGGCCGTTCTAGTGTCAAGTAACGAGAAACAGGATAAGTCAATGAAACATCATAGGAGGTGATGTATGATTTAACGCCATAGGCAGTAAGAGTAGCTAGAACGTAGTTTGCAGCTTCAGCGTTGGCTTCGGTGCCGGCCACATGGGGACGTCGGGTGAGTATATACAGGTGCTCTGATACAGAGGCATTATCGGAGAGTGAATTGGATATGAAGAGGTTGTGATAGTAATATTTTGGGGGAGTAGGAGAGAGAAGGAAGAAGAATGGGATTGCTATTGCTAAGAAGGTTAGGGCGGTTGTTTTGATCAGTTTGTCCGCACTAGTGTTCAGTGCTCTTTCATAACTTTTCATATTAAGGCTTCAAGTCACTTTGGGCTTCGAAGTTTAGAGAGAGATAGCTTTTCCGGCCATCATAAATGCAAAAGAAGAAGATAAGCAGGCCGATTAGAGCTAAGAAATTAGGATTGGTGACGTAGTATGAGATCATTCTTACCGCACATGCTTATCCACGCCTCACTGATACGGCGTGATTTCAAACTTCTTATAATGACGAGGTCACCAAATCCGTAAATAATAAAATAAACCTTTTTTTTTTCCTGAGCGATAAAATGGATTTACGCCTGACTAATTGCTCCAGATTCCTTAATTAGTGACTTTTTTTACAGGAAGTCTTGAGTTTGAGTCACGTCAAAAGAGAGGAAATAGGCATGTTCTTATTAATGATCTGCTAGCCTCTTGAGTACAGCTCTTTGATTAAATTAATTACGGACGCCTCGCTTCTAGCAACAGTGTGGAAGTTGGAGCTGCTAGGAAACCTGGGGACTGATTGGAACCTGATGCTGAACAGGGGGCTAGTGATCAATCATCAGCTGAACAATCAAGTATGTGAAGGCTCTTTGTACGCAGAAATGTTCAGGCTACGTAGGAATCTGAAAGATCTTAGAATTCCAGATTTACATCCTCTAAACCCTTAAGATGGGGCCATAGAAGTCTAGGATTAGTCTGATTAAACCGGAATACCTAATGTAAAAAAAAAAAAATTACGCCTGACCTATCTATCTGCCTATCCTTTTATACAAGGAGAGTTTTTACCTTTTTCTTTTTTGTGGTCAGGAAAGAAGTAGTTCTAATTTTTCTTGAAAGTTAATAATAAAAATTGGTGAATATTTTATTTAATTTTAATGATCATTCATTAATAAATGCTTTCTTTTTTGGTAACTGTCCCATAAGATAAATTTAATAATAAAAATCTTTAGTCTTAATTATATATATTAGATGTCTAGTACAGTAACATTCACTACATATACGGAATTAATAAATACTATAAGAAAATTATTATAATTATTCCACATATTAAATAAATTCAAACTTAAACTTATGAAATATTAAAATTTTATTCTAACAATTCACATATAACATTTTAACAAGTGAATTTAACTTTTTAAAGTGCTTTAGGCCTTGATTTAAATTTATTTTAAAATTTGTAAAATAAAACTTCTCAATGTTAAACATCTCATTAATTATATTTATACTATTACACAAGTATATATAGATAAAATATATTTATTTCTTTCAGTACATATATCAAAAGGAGTCAATCTAAATTGATCATAATGCATTTAAATTTTTTTGTTATATTTCATATTTATAAAATGGGTATATAAAAAATATTGAATAGTATATATATAAAGAAAAATATAAAAGTAAAATGGTAATATAAGACTAGGCATACACGCATACTATAGGCATGTAGTATATTGTGGTTGAATTAAAAAAATTAAAAGTAACCGTTATTATAAAAATATACATGTATAATATATTATTGGTGAAAATAACTATTATTTTATTAAAAATTGAGGTATAATTTTAAAATGAAAGCCTGGCCATGTTCTAATTTGGTCATTAAGGAGATCCAAATCTCTCATTTACAATCAGCCTTAACATGCAGTCATGAGTCGGACCCTTACTGACTCAAAACCTTATAACTCATTCATTTCTCATCCAATTGAGGTGATTATAAGTTTCATTTTCAATAGACTCATATGGCTATCACATATCCAAAGACAGCTAAAAAATGATGCAAATTGGATTTATTGTGATTTTTTACAAGCCTGCCCTGATTCTGTTCTCTTCTGTCACTCTAAGGTTAGTAACATGCTTCACTTATTCGGCCATATCTAACAGAATACACATCCAATTAAAAAGCCCTTTCTACAGAACTTGTAGGACACATTTTGGAGCATTTCGTAAGAAGAAATCATCATCCAATTCTAACTCTAAGGTCTTCAAACAATTAACTTTCAGTTCTCGTTTTAATCTAGCTGGTATTCTGAACCAGTTCCAATTCGGGACCTATTACTCTTATTCGGTCCATCCTAAAATCGTGGAAAAATTCATGGAGATAATAGACATCTAGATCTACAACTTCTATGTTTTGAGTTTCTCCAGATTCACAAGTTAAACAGCTCAAAACAAATGAACAAAGAGAGCCACGAATCTGTCTCCATGACAGCTCAACCTTCAAAACCCTAGGTTTTGATTTAACCTCCCAAATCACCATATACACGAAATTTCTTCAAGAATAAGTGTCATTGGACATCAAAGAACACAAATCTATCATCCAA
>JANKOE010000205.1:16789705-16801163 GCA_026284465.1 Erythroxylum citrifolium | reverse complement strand
CCGACGCTTCGGTCGGCATTTATTACCGACCGACGTACTACTGGTCGGTAACACTTAGCGACTGTGCAATCGCCGACTAGCGCCTCGGTCGCTAAGTTCGGTCGGTGAATCATCTTATCGACCGAAAACGTAGGTATTCGGTCGGTAATGACAGTCGGCAAACAACGTTATTCTTGTAGTGGATTATTGGACTACACTACTTCGATGATAAGAAAGTAATGAATATTATTGAGATTAGACATCTCAAATTCCACCATCATAGACTTATTGACCCTTCATATATAATATTGTCACTTTCAGTAAATATAGGATCATTGAGCATCTTTCCTCCATCTTCAAATTTAACAAAAAGTGTATGTTCATTTAGAAATTTCTAAAAACCTTCTTTTAAAAAATAAGTCTTTATATGACTACACCAATCCCGTATGACTTTTTTAATCTATAAAGAGCTTTCTTTAATATATATACTTTATTCTCTTTTTTAATCTTAAAATAACTAGGTGGTTGATAAAAAAAAACACATATTCCTCTAAGTTTTCATGTAGAAATGCGAATTTGATATGTAACTAAAAGATAGGCCATTAATTTTGTATTGCTAATATGATCAACAATCTAATTATATCATGACTTACAGTAGGAGTACAAACTTTTTTTTTTGGTTGACCCTATATTCTTACTTGTAGACCTTGGTTACGAATCATGCTTTATACTTGTCAACTTATTTTTTCCTTTTGGAATATCACCTAACTCCCAAGTATCATACAAAATAGAGTTAACGATTGAATCTTCCCTATGAACAATCAAAGTTACCTTTAAATATTTTATTTATTAAAGCCTCTTATAAAGACGATAAAGATATATTTGTTAGTACTATCTAGTATATTTTTTAAAAGTGATATTATCTAATATTGTTGGTAAAGCATTTAGTGAATTTTAGGTATAAAGGTAGATGGAATGTAACAGTGTAGGGATTGATGCCTTTCTTCTTTAACTTCACTATCAATGATGATTGGTGCAAGTTACTACTCGTTCTAATTCCAAGTGTTTTTCTCATAAAAAGTAATATCTCTGTTGGCCATAATCTTCTTCATCCATGGCTTAAATAATTTCCATATTTTGGATGCTTTACTACAAATTGAGAAAGAATTTTTTTACCTTTACTATTATGTTTTTTTCCTTTTCTTATTGGAACAAGTGTATGACATGTAGCTAAAAATAAAGGTAGGACTTTTGTTTCACCCACTGTAAGCCTTTTCTATGGTCATATCTTGAACAATAAAGGTAGGACTTTTGTTTCAGATATGGATGCTTTAATTTTCTACTTCATATGAAAAATCTTTGGAATTCTTCCTTTTACAATCAAGCTTCTTTCCTTGTTCAGAATATTTTTATTTTCCTTTTCAATACATAGTTTCGATGCCATGTACAAGTAGCTATAAGTTCTCTTCGAATGCTATGAGTTTCACAAAAAAATTCAAATTCTTTTGGGCAATATTCTCCACCGTAATATGTTTATTGATTTAATAATTTTCCCTAGTTCATTCTCAACTTATGTCTTGATGTTTTAAACTGCACTAAAAGCTTCTTTTTTTTTTTTGCAAAATATAAGCCCAAAATTTTCAAGTATAATCATAAATGAATCTAATTACGTATCTTTTAGCATTATTAAAATATGGTTTTATTGACCCATATATATGTGAATGAATGAGCTCTATAGTATGTTTTACCCTCCACAACTTTCCTTTGTTGAACTTAGAACAATGTTGTTTACCAACAACAAATTCTTCATAAACTTGAAAAGGAATGACAACTTATGGAAGACCAGTCACTATTTTTTTAATTAGAGAGTCCTTAATAAACTAAAATTTAAATGTCTATATCGAAAACACCAAAGTCATTAAAGGTCTTTCATATTAGCAACAAGCAAGGTTGAGCACTTTCAATCTTAATGGAAACAAAATATTTAAACTAATATTTATAATAGTAGAATCCTATGTAAGAGGATCATATATCTCACAAACACCTTTCCTAAAAGTCATTATATAGCCATTTTCTAGTTATTTATCAACACTTAACAAATAACTTTTCAGTTCAGAAACATGGAAAATATTGGAAATTGTTCTTATAGATCCATTATTGATTCTTATATCAATATCACCCTTTCTCATTACATCCATAATAGGACAATTACTAATAATTATGGTAGAAAGAAAATCTTCATTTAAGGAAGAGAAAAAAGATATGTCCATATAGATGTTTACTACAACCCATATCCACGTACTACATATTTGATTGTGATTATTTATTAACTTAAATGTCCATAGCAAAGTATCTATTTCCTTCTCTTCTACAAAATTCAGTTTCTTCCCCTTTTCTTTATCATTAGAAAACTTATAACATTCAGAACTATAATGCCTATTATCATCTCAATTGTCCCGACCACTCCTTCCATTGCCTCTACCTCTACCTTTACCACTTCCTTTAGAGTTTGAATATTAATCTCCGATTTATCTTCTATTCGTGCACTAACATAAAGCTTTGGATTTTATTAAGAGAGAGTGCACCGATGGTTTTGGACTCTTTTACTAGGCAAAAAATATAATCAAATTTTGGTGCTAAGAAATGTAATATCTTCTCAATAATGTGAACATCTTACATTGTCTCACCTAAAAATGACATTTTGATAGCTATCTTCATAGTCCTTATCGAGTAGATAATCATAAATTCTCCATCTTTTTTGTGAAGTCTCAAAAATCCTTTCTTAAGACTTAAAGTTGTGCACATTTCACTTGAGAAAAGCCTTCACATTTTTCCTGCATTGAAATATCCTTGAAAGTTTCTTTGTTAAGAATGGTATCTAAAATGGGTTGATCAATTGCTTATACAAAGTAATTATTTGACTTTAAATTTTTCAATTTTAGTCTCTTCAACTCATTGTTTTGTTTCTACAAGTGCCCACGCAGTTGTAAGCGCTGCTACACCTACTTTAATAGCATACAATGATTTTGGGGCATTAAGAAATTCTCCATCAACATACTCTAATAAATATACCATCCATTAAAAGATGGAATAAATGGTTGCTCAAAACTTTAAGAAGTATTTCAAACTCTAGTACTACTAATAACTAAAATATGATATATAAAGAGTAGGGAAAGAGTCATAGACAATGAAAAAGAAACATGTTTTTATCCTTTCATTTTTAGAGTTTTTTTACTACTTATATAAGCAAGTGTAATAGTACTAATATTAAAAATGATAATTGAAACATCTTCCCTAATGTGAGTTGAAATATCTTAATGCAAATAAGTGAAAGCAACATAAGTAATTAACCCCAACAAATAGACAAATAAATGAAAGAAAGCCTAACAAATAAAAAACAAATTACCAACTGTAACCACACTAGAGCATACATGGACTCTATGATTGGTTTGAGCTCACTTAGATTGCCCGTGACAAAAATACTTCAGATTTACATACCTTTGAACCAAAACCATCTGCTAGTGATTGATGGTGATCTTTTAGTCCATTCGTAGGATTGCGATTGGGTTTATGTTAGGTTACTAATTTGACCTGATATAAGAAATTTTAACATATGGTTGGACCCAACATGAATTTAACATATAGCTATGTTCTTGTTGCGTTTGGTCATCTTTTTTATCTTAATGCATTATGCTTTCTTCATACCTGACATTAAGGGCTACTGATGGATTTATCTATTTCTTCTTTGTTATTTGTATAAAGTCTCTAATAAAATGGATCAAGATGATGATGTCATTAGGTTTTGATAGGTGTAGTTGCATGTAGTTATTTGTTTTGGGCTTTACTACGGTCCTAAGGTCTAACTATTCATATTAATATAGTTGCATGTCTCAAAAAAGTTAATGTTTTAATAGTAGTACTGTCAGCGGCGGATCCACAATGGGAGCAAGTGAGGGCACTTGCCTTCACTGCCTCGAACAAATTCTCTATAAAAAAATTATTATTTTAAGTTTTGCTTTCATAAAAAAATAAAATTTTACTCTTATTAAAATTTTACCCTCATGAAAAATAAAATTTTGTCTCTATTAAAATTTTGCCTCAACTCAAAAAAAATTTCTAGATCCGCACTAGTATTACTGTAGTTGAAGTTTTGTTGGCTTGCATAGAACTTTCTTGTGTTTTGTAATCATTTGCGTAATTAAACCAATCAAACATTTTTTTATGCAGCGGAGAGAAGAGATAGGTAAAAAGGTGTAGTGAGGGAAGGACAGTTGGGGTGGTGCAGGTGGCACTCAAGAAAAGTAGAAGAAAATGGCGGTGGTGCCCTCTACACAAAGATACAAAAAGAAATAAAGGGAAGATCACACAGCAACAGTCTCTCTCACATCAAAATTCTCCCCAATCGCTTTAGCTTTGTCTATATTCTCTCCTTTGCAAGCATAGATCCCACTCTCCTAGATTAACCTGTGACTAGTTTACACTGAAACAAGCAAGCTGCTCCTCAAACTGTACTCACAAGCTCAACACCATCATCACGCTCCTGCTCTAATTTCTGACTACATGCTAACAATCAAAACAAAAGGATGAGAAAATTCAAGACACGTGTTCTCACAGTTGATCTTGCTGAACTCAAATTCAATTGAAAGCTTCAAGTTCAATGTGGATCTTGTACTATTTGAAAAAGAGTGACATTTGATTTGATTTTAGAAGTAACAGGAAAGACGCTCAGTTGCTCACGGGTGAACACAGACAACGGAATCAGCTACAACAACTAAAAGGTAAATTGACATTCTATAGAAACCAGGTTTTAATAATCAAAAAGTACAAATTTTGTTTGTGGCCTACATGGATGTCAGTGGAAAGCACCCGTGACCTCTCACTTTCTGTCATTGATTCTCCATTTTTGTCGACGTCACTTTCCAACTAGAAACAGAGTACTTACGAACTTATATATAAGCCATAAGGCCTCTTCACCAGCAATGTTCTGTGACTCCTCTTGTGTTCTATATATACAACATCCCTTTTATATATATATATATGTATATACATATATCATTCTTGTTCATATTCTCAATCTGAATTTGCAGTATGTTGACAAATTCTCAACTCACTTTCTATATCTTCTTTCTTTTTGTTCTGCTCCTCAATTCAGACCAAACACAATGCCACACCAAAGGACTTCGACCAAGAAACCCTTCTTCAGGACTGCAAAAAGCAGTAAATGCAACTAGACTCCAATTCTCAGAGCAGCAATTTATGAAGTGGGTAGAATTTGTTGGTAGCCTCAAGCACTCACTCTTCAAAACTGCAAAGAACAAGCTTTTCCCTTCTTATACTCTTTCTGTGAATAAGAACCCAGCGCGAGGAGACTTTATATCAATCCAAGAGGCCATTGATTCTCTCCCTTTTGTGAATCTGGTAAGAGTTGTCATCAAGGTCCATGCAGGCGTTTACACGTGAGTCCTTAATCTTTTCTTTTTATTCCTAGTTGGGCTTCTAGCCAAAATGTATCTAATTGATTTTTTTCTGAATTATGCACTTAAAAGCTCTTGCTCGTCTTTTTCAAATTGGTGTGGTTCTCCTGAAGCATATGTTTCTGTCTATTTCTTGTTCGTGTGATACTGTGATTTCCATTTTTGTTTGTTGCTGTGTTTTTTTCCTTCTACTAATTTGTAAATGTTCACTGCAACTGAACCTGTAATCAGCTCTGGTCCAAATGTAAACTGTGAAAAAGCTTCTTCTTTTCACTTCTGCATCACGGTTAAAAGGATCGTTATATCTATGCAGCGAAAAGGTTAATATATCTCCATTGAAATCCTTCATAACAATAGAAGGAGCAGGAGCAGATAAAACCATAGTTCAATGGGGAGATACCGCTGAGACACCTGGGGCCAGAGGACATCCTATGGGGACATACAGTTCTGCAACTTTTGCTGTGAATGCTCCTTATTTCATAGCTAAGAACATCACTTTCAAGGTAAACTATTTTCCTTTGTCTGCTCTTCCTCTTAACAAGTCTCGGAATCGTGTCTCAAAGTGACAAAGATTGAATTTTGCTGCAGAATACAACACCAGTGCCAGCGCCAGGAGCAATGGGAAAGCAAGCAGTGGCATTTAGAATATCAGCAGATGCAGCAGCTTTTTTAGGATGCAGATTCCTTGGAGCACAGGACACTCTATACGATCATTTGGGAAGACATTATTACAAGGATTGTTACATTGAAGGTTCCGTGGATTTCATCTTTGGAAATGGGCTCTCGCTTTTTGAGGTTCAATAAATTCCTCCTTATCAACCTTGATTTTCAAGCATATGCGTGTTTTTAACACTTACCTTCCTTTCCATTATCTTTAATTTACTGAAATGCTTGGAATTCACGTTTGAAATATACTGAGCACTTTAAAATGTTTAATCTATTGATTTGATACGAACAAATTCCCTAACAAGCCATCAGCTTTGCCGAATTCCTTCACGAGACTAAGGAAATGGACATCATGTTTCCACAAAACTTATTTTGAGTGGGTGGTGGTTGAAGTTTGGTAGAATTAATAATTAAGTGGCATTTTGACTGGTTCAGGGATGTCAGGTTCATGCCATAGCACAGTATATAGGAGCATTAACAGCTCAGGGGAGAAGCAGCATTTTACAGGACACGGGTTTCTCATTTGTGAACTGTAAGGTCACGGGCTCGGGAGCTCTATACCTTGGAAGGGCATGGGGCCCTTTCTCTCGAGTTGTCTTTGCTTATACTTACATGGACGACATTATCATTCCTAAGGGATGGTATAACTGGGGCGACCCTAATCGTGAAATGTGAGTCTCTCTCCCTCCATCTCTCTATCTGTTGTTTAGTTCATAATTGACATGACTCCGTCTCCGGGTGACAATTTTCAACAAGCCCTCTGGACTTTCTAGTATTAGAATTCATAGCCTTTAGAGTCCCCGAATTTAGTCATTGGAAGAGATTTTCAGGGACCTGTTTATAGATTTGGAGTGCGAATTTCTTTGTCGTTGGTTTACCATCAATCAATTAAAGTAAGTTGGTCATTAAATAAGTCACTGAAATCCGTAATTAATGAATTATTTCTTATTACGCCTAAAAGACAAGCGAATACAAAACTTCCTTGAAAACATTCACTTTTCCACCAGTTCCTTTTTAGTTCGGATCATCACTCGGCCGTCAAACGTCACTAGAATTAGTTTGATCAGGCATAGAAAAGCTCACTTACTTTCGTCATGGCATAAAACCAGCAATTCCTTTCTGATAAATTAAAGGAGTCTGGAACTCTGGGTCTCAAACTCGGCCTGAAAGTTCGACGATTGCTTGACCCTCCAAAAGAAGTTGATAGGGAAATTGCTATGTCATTATTGACAAATCCTTCAACTTACATTTGAATTGGCGTCATTGAATCCAATACTGATTGTTCTTTTTAAACCTTATCTGTAGCCTAATTGGCTGCGTGGACGGTGCCAAAACTTTTGATCACATAGCACGTTCGCGAGCGGGGTTGGTATTCGCTTGTCACGTTACCCTTTTTAAGCATGCACTTAAAAGAGCAGCTTTTTCTTCTGGCCTATCCACTAGGTGCGAATACCGTCCAAGTTCTGCGACAAATATGACGACAAAATGGCCGGTTACATTTTCAGAACCCAACCCTCCTATATATTCACGTACATATGTTTATACATTTATGTGTTCATCTTTCTCCTTTTCTTTCCACCGGAAATCTACGTGTAATGCACCTCAACGGACCTCTATATCCACTTCCTGATACCTAAGATAGAAATTGTTTTTGGATATCAACTAGGCATTTTCTGAGACTGAAAGCTTTGTAACGACATTGTTTCGGTTTTATGGGGTGCCTGGCAGGACTGTGTTCTACGGACAGTACAAGTGCACAGGACCAGGAGCCAGCTTTGCAGGAAGAGTCTCATGGTCTAGAGAATTAACAGACGAGGAAGCTAAGCCTTTTCTTTCCCTTAGCTACATTGACGGATCTGAGTGGATCCGTTTGTAATACATTTCGAGTGAAGTTTATGCAAGTAGGTTTTGCCTGCTTTGCCATGTGTTAAAGCCATTTCAGTACACGATTCTTTTACTACATCTACACTTCAAAGAAATTGCAGAGTCGCACAACCACACCACTAGCTTTTTTTTCTCACAAAAGATGCAAATAAGTGATGACTCTGTTTGTGCCAGAGGAATATCATACTAAAATTAATGCTCTCGTCCTGACTAATTGTTTTTGTCCTAATATGTGGGTTTCCTTCGTATAGTTAAACAAATTAGGACGTGATAATCAAATTTGTAACTATAAATTAAGGGATGTTTTGCTTCACTTAATTTTTCTAAACAAAATAAAATAATATCAATACTAAAAACCTGATTTTTAATGTTTTTCTAAATAAAATAAAATTTTGTTTGATTATTAAATTTTAATATAATTACATTATTGTTATTAAATATTTTATAAAATTTAAAATAAATAACAGATATATTATTTTAATTTTAATTTATTATGTAATATTTATAATAAATATTAAATTCATCATATTTTTATTAAAATTATTACATAAATAAATTTGGAAAAATATTTTAAATAAATAATTATTTATTATATATATTTAAAATTTAAAACTAAAATATATTATTAAATAATAAATTTCATTTTAAGAACAATTTTATTTCATAGATAATTATTTTTGAATATTTTTATGTTTTTTTAAATGACAAACTTTTAAAATAGTATAAAACAAAATTAAAATCCTTAATATTAAATAATTAAATTATAATAATATTAAGTTTAATTAGTAATTATTATTAAATAACTAAATGATAGTTATCATCTAATTAATATTGAAATTAGTAAAAAACAAAAACAAAAAAATTAAAGTTTCCATAACTTTTTTATAACAAAAAAGTAAAAAGTGATTGATAGAAAACTGGGGAATTACAAACTGAAGTTCATCAAATTAGTGCATACAAGCATAGAATAAGATCCAAAGAGTACAATAGAATAATCGATACTATGGACTAGGAAAAGTATCAAGTTCCAAGTAAAGTTGGTACATGAAAATTAGTATGACCACCTATACTTTAGATGACATTTGGCACCATCGGGTGATTGATATATGGACTAGTTTTATAGGTGACTAGTGACAATATTTTAATTAGGCAAATGACATTACATGCATTAAGACATGTAGCTTGATAAATTAAGGACACCTAGCAAAGCAATAGCTGAAGCACTCCAACTCATTTCAGCAGCCTACTCCCTCACTTTGGCTTCTTTCAACCGAAACTACTCACCCTCTCAACTTTTGGAAAATTTGCTTAGTTTGGATCTTTATGTGTGCTGATTGTTTAGAACGGCTGGTTCAGCTAGTTCTTTGAAGTGGGAATTTGAAGCTAAAGAGGTAAGGAATTTCTACACTTGATAATATGTGTTGTTTGATGTTTGATATGGATCAATTGTGTACTGAAATGGGAAAGAAATGGGGTTTGATACATGCTGAAAACTGGTTCAGATGAGTAGTTCCATTGGACATGTTTCGGTATTTTAGCCATATATTGCACTATAAGTATCCAAATTGGATGAATTTAAATTCTTAGTAAACTAGAAAATTATACCTATAACTTTCATGAAGGAGTCGAATTTTATTTCTGTTACTAAATGTGTTAAAAGTTGGCTTGAAGTTGAGTATATGGAATCTGTCACTGTTTGTGAATAGTCTGTAGTCATTTGGGTATACTTTTCAAAATACTAAACGAAATTGCATAACATTGGTGTCAGTAGAAACGTAAGACATAAAGGAACATATTTGTAGGAGATAGTTTGGCCTAAATTCTTCATTTTCATTGTCAAACTGACCGTGTAATATTGACTCGAAAGTCTGTTTTGTGGAAAATCTGGAAGAAATGAAGTATTTTCACTGAACTTGCTTTGGTATTTCGATTATAACTTGCACTGTGGATCTCAAAATGAGTTGGTTCTTGATTCAAATTAAAGTAGAGATATATTTCTACAACTTTCTTGAAGAAGTTGAATTTTAAGTCTGTCTCTAAGATTTTCAAAATTTGGCATGAAATTGAGTCTTGGATTAGGTTGTAGCACTACCAAGGGCAATATCCTGTGATTTTTTAATAAACTGTATTGATGTAGGCCAAATTAGACTAAGGTGTCTTCACCAAAGTTGAAGCTTATTATCTTAGCTTTAAAATGCTATAAAGTTTGTAATTTTTGGATATTGGAATTGAGAGTTATAAGGTGTACAACTTGGATGTATGATCATGCATTAGTCAAAATGTCAAATGTACACAGTATGTGATATTTTGAGCATAAATCATTAAATACTAAATGAAATCGGATGAACTTGGTATCATTGAAAACCTAAGACAAAAAGAGAAAATTTTTTAGAAGGAAGTATTGCCTAATTACCTGACCTTCCTGATGATAATAATTGAGCAAAGTGGACTCGAAGGTGGATTGGGAAATAAATCTGGATTGAGGGATTGAGTATGATTTCACATGATCGATAATGTGATAAGATTAAATTAAGAAACCCGAATTTTTGGCATGAACATGCATCATACATGTTCAGTATACATGAATGTGCACAATTGAATTCATAATTGTGAACAATAGTAATATATGTTTGTATTGAATGTTTTAGAGGAACCCTTAGAGCGACTTATTCTAGATATTACCGGGACTTCGAGGCAATAAGCAAACATGGAGCTTTTGTGAGTAACGTAAGATGGTCTTACCTTGATTTGTCTTGTTTATTACTGAATTGAAATTGATATTGATGAATGTGTACTGATTCCAAACATGAAGATCCGAGATATTGATTGATGAAAGTGATATTGAAGTGCTATTTACCTTACTTTGTTTTGCTTGTTGAATTTGATTTATGCCGATTGTATTCTGAATTCCAGAAAATAATTGTCCGAGGCGTTTGATGCATGTTTATATCATTGGAAGTGCTACTTGCAAGTGAATATGATTGACTACTTGCTTTACACATGAAATGTCTGAAATGACCTTGTTTTGTTTTAAAACTATTGAGTCCTAGTTGTGGGTAAATAAGCATACCTAGAAGGGTCTGCAGCTACTTCGGTGTCTTTTGTTAGTGACACTTCGGTGTCTCCTGTTATTGATACTTTGGTGTCTTCTGTTATTGAGACGTAAGTCTCTTCTGCAATATGATATCAATTATGGTATCTTCTATATAAGTACCTTTACCCACTTCTGTTGACGGATTAGCAGTTATTTGATTGTGTATTCTGATATATGTTGGATTTTGAAATAGAAAAAAATGGTGTTTTAAACTGAAGAGATTGTGCCTTCTTTGATACTCAGTTCTGTTATCTATGAACCTGTTTTAAACATTAAATATCTAATTGTGCTATAATGTGATTCAGTATGATTAATTGTCAAATTACGCATAGTTTAGTTATTACTCACTAAGCTATATGCT
>JANKOE010000205.1:16724707-16737040 GCA_026284465.1 Erythroxylum citrifolium | reverse complement strand
TATTTTGTTGAGTTTGTTTTGGGCTTGTATATCACTTTGGATTTTTGTTTGAAGGTTTGTAATAACCTTATTCAGGCCGGTTTCTAAAACTATGACATGTATTGTGTGTTTGTTTGAGATTCTAAAAATGCATATGTGAAATGTTTCGTATATTTTTAAAATGTTTATTTTTGAATGTTATGCTTCCACGAAATGTTTTGGTTTGTTTGTACTATTTTGTGTAGCATTCATATATCCTTCCAGGGGGTATATGAGTGTTACATATACCCTAACATGCAGAAGATATTCGAGGACATATCTTATGAGAATGGCATGTTAGAACAATCATATTTACTTAAGGTGGCATCATATAGAACAGAAATATTCAAAAGATCTTTTTTTTTTTCATTTCATTCAAAAACATAAACATTCATTATGTTATTACACTCATATTTCATGTATATATACTAATGCACAACATGTGAGAGTTCACCACTCTATACAAAATGTACAACATGAAATGGGATGTTTGACCCAAAATATTTTAACTAGATTCTTCATAATCAACTGACCAGACCTTTGACTCATTCTTGTTTCCAAAAATTGATAACACTAGACTACTATTAGATTACCTTACAAGTTAGATCCCCTCAGTACCTGAAAATCAACGTTACAATTTTGATGAGTTTGTGAACTCAGTGAGTGAGTCATCATCGATGTGCTCACTCAAGTCATAACACAAACATCACAAGTATATAATCAAATTCATAAATATATCACATTATTCATAATCAAATCACATATCTCACATTATTTAGAATCAAATCATATATCTCACATCATTCAGTTTTGTATACCAACTCACAATATACATCATATTTCAATAAGCACATTATAAATACAAAAATTTTATGATACGAATGATTGGGTAGTATGATTGGAATTGTCTGAAATGATATATATGCAAACACTTATGCAACTACACTTTCATTTTTATTTTGTTGTGACCGAGCACCTATTTAACTGTCTCATACCTATTGTAGATACCGAGTTCATTTCATAATTGTCTTGTACTCAATTGGTAACTCCTAAACAATTTATCTTTTATGCATCAAAAACCAAACATAAGCTTTCATTCACTTTTATACATGTAACCCTAACTCTTTCCCATTTCAAGAACACTACACTAGCACCTTTCTTTAGCATAAATTCTCCTTCAACATACTTCAATTCTCAATCTAATTCATCCTTTAAAAAACCTATAACCTAGGGTTTCCATGTATCAAAAACAAAACCAATCCTTCCATTAAATTCCAAGCACACTTCATCATCAACCCTATATGCAATTCATCTTAATTCATCCCCAATCAATAATTATGAATGTTATGCTCACATATGTCACAATATGGCAATCAATCACTTCCTTGTTCAGCTCAAAGTCTCCTCAATTAACAAGCTAACCAAGCCTTCCAAGCATTCAAGCATACACCAAGAACAAGATGGAAATAAAAGGCTTTCAATCACAAGATGAATGTTATAGAATTTTGGCAAAATTCAAGGTTATGGAGATTATGTGGGTGTGTCGATAGTGAGGAGGAAGAAGAAGAGAGCATGTGACCAAAAACATGAAAGAAGATGGCCTTTCAAATGTGGGAATCATGGGGTACAAATGTGTGGTGAGGGGTGAGACATATGGTGTGACACTTGTAAAGTGGAGAGCTATGTCATGTTTCTTCTTCTCATGCTTCCAATTGTCACCTAATGTTTGGCCCATTTGTCACATAGTTTCCTAAGCCACTTGTCACTCATGTATTCAAGCCATTTGTCATCCAATTAGCTAAGTCATTTGTCACTTATTCCCAATGCCACATGTCACCATTTCATAGGTCTACATAAATTTCCATGTATCAATTTATCTTGCCCTTTGACATTTTTCCTAGACTAGATGCACACTTCATTCCATCAATCACTCAATTGCAACATCAAATTTCCAAATTACTAATTATAATTCATCAAAACAAAATTCAAGACATAATCAACACAAAAGTACATCATGCTCAATTAAAACCTTTCATACCTTAAAATATGTCAATTGAGTGCATATATTATCTTTACAATGTCTCTAACTCATGATTCATATGTGTATGCGATATGATACATGCAAATGAAATGCACTTTATGTATTCTCTTACGATATGACTCAATCTAGTTAAATCCTTAAGTGTATAAACGAGCTATTACATGTCCAATCATACTATAAATCATTATATCATATTAATCAAATTAACATACAAGTGGAGTCAAGTTATCCTAAAATTAACTTCCTAACTTAATATTAATAGTAATCATATCAATAGTCACATTGAAATTAAAAACATAAACCTTTACACGCTTACCAAAATTTCACTCAATGCACTCAAAGGTTTAGGATGAAAATTGTCAAACCCTCAAATCAATGTATAGTAGAACTCTTATCAATTTTATTACATCTCCGCCACTTACGTAAATTAGAAAAAAATCAAAAGGTCTTTATACATCTTATAATGGGGCTTAAGTATGGTATAGTTGGAATAATAAAGAGCATAAATTGAAGGAAATTTACTAAAAGAGAATATTACGTGAAACTTCTTTCATTATAAAACTAATGGTACCATACACTTATTTACAATTTTTCTTATGCTAATTTTTTTCAATCATATTTTCGAGCATTCATTATATACCTTAATTAAAGATATAATGTACCTTTTAAGATTTGCAAGTTTTAAACAAGCAAGTAATGTAAATAACCTTTAGGGTTCAGAATAATAAAAAGACTTTAAAGAAAATTAGGATAAAGGTTAATAATTGGGTTATGACTAATAGAAAAGTCTAAGGCTTAAAATTGGTTATTCCTAAGGATAAATTTAAGGTAAGGTAATTATCAAAGAAATAGGGTCAAAAAAATTGTTAAATCTAAGTGTCTTTATCTCTTTCGTGAATCTAGCTCAAAAGTTCACGAAAATGATGGGCTCTTAGGCTAAAAAACTCATGAAAAAGATGAATTTATATATGTAAATAGTATATAATATAAATCAACTTTACTATATCAATGATTATTAACTTATAAAAACAATTTTATTCTAACTATCATCCTTTTGTATAATAATCCAAATCAATATTCAATAATGAGATATGACAATGATGGACAAATTTCAATTAAGTCATAATATCATTTTATAAAATTTAATAACTAAGATTACGATAAGCTTAAGAAAATCATTAATCCTTTCCCTACACTTAAAGTTGTACATTATCCTTAATGTCCATACTATAAGTATATACAATAAATGAGAAGGTTTAGTTGGTACTTTCCCATCTAAGATGATTTTTCTAATTTTTGATCCATCCAGTATTAGATTACATCCTTACAAAACATAAAGAAAAAGGGATAAAAACATAAAAACAAATGAAAACATCACAAACAAAAACTATGGAACAAAAATATGAAAATAACATAACGAAAGTAAATCCTAACTTAGGTTGCCTCCCAAGTATCGCTTGGTTAACGTGTTTAGCTCAAAGTATCTTTTATGCTCAAGTTGGCTAGGTTAAATTGATATTTTCGCTATTATTATCGAGCTCACCTCTAAAATGTAACTTCACCCAATGGCCATTAACTTTAAAAGTACCTTTGTACGAATGACTTACCTTAATTACACCATAACAAAAAACCTTCTTTATAATGAATGGTCTAGACCATTTTGATTTAAACTTACCAGGAAATAATTGTGAGCGGAAATTGTACAAGAGAACTTGATCTCCTTCTTTAAACTTTCGTGATTGCTTAATCATTCAATCATGATAACTTTTGTTTCTTTCGCTGTAAATTTTGAAATTTTCATAAGCCATCAGCTACCATTTGTCTAATTCATTAATTTGGAATTTTCTCTTTTTAACTACACATTGAAGATCAAAAGTCACAAGTTTAATAGTCCAATATGCTTTATGTTCCTACTCAACAAGAACATGACATTTTTTCCGTAGACCAGTTTACAGGGTCTAATGCTAATAGGTGTTTTGTGTACTATCCTATAAGTCTATAAAGCATCATATAATTAATTGAGCAGTCCTTCCTCTGAAGCTCTACAGTCTTCTCTAAAATTCATTTTAAATCCCTATTAGATACCTCAACTTGGCCACTAGTTTAAAGGTGATGTGATAATTATTGGTAATTTTAAGTTCGTCAATTGAGGCCTTAGACAACATTTCTTTTAGAAGTTAAAAGCATCTAAACATTCTTTAGTAAATGTAAAAGGTATGTCCTTTTCTAATAACTTGGTTAACGGGCTAGCAATTTTAGAAAATTCTTTGAAAAATCATCTATAAAAGTCGGCATGACCTAAAAAACTTGTTATTCCCTTAACTGAAGAAAGGGTGGTAGTTTCTTTATAACTTCAATTTTGGCCTTATCTACCTGATTCTTCCTATGAGAAATTTTATAGCTTTGAACTATACCTTTTTGTACCATAAAGTGACATTTTTTCCAGTTTAACACCAGATTCATCTTCTCACACCTTTCTAACACTTTTTCTAAATTATGGAAGCAAAGATCAAACAAATCACCAAAAAAGGAAAAGTCAATCATAAATACCTCCATTATGCCCTCGACTAAATCATTAAAAATGGCCATTATGCATCTTTGAAATGTAGCAGGCACATTACACAACCTAAAGCCATCCTTTTGTAAGTGAACGTATCATAGGGACACGTGAATGTTGTCTTCTCTTGATCTTTCGGAGCAATAGGGGTCTGAAGGTAGCCCGAAAGTCCTTCTAAGTAGTAGTAGTATATATGTCCCCCAAGTCGTTCCAACATTTGATATGTGAAGGGTAAAGGGAAGTGATCCTTTCTAGTTGCATCATTCAACTTTCCGTAACTGATCCATACTCTTCATCCAGTGACGTTTGTCGTAGGAATTGTCTCATTCATCTCATTGTAAATTAATTTCATTCCTCTTTTCTTTGGCACAACCTATACAGGACACACCTAAAGACTATCAAAAATAGGGTAAATCACTCCAGTATATCGGAGTTTAATTACTTTTGTTTTTAACACATTCTTCATTTTCAAATTCAGCCTTCTTTGTCATTGCATCACAAGCTTAAACTCCTCCATTAAAATTTTGTGCACAAAAAAAGGGGTTGACCCTTCTAATGTCAAAGATCTTTAATACAATGACCCTTCTATGTCCCTTAAGCATAATCAGCAGCTTTTCCTTTTAGTCCACCTCTAGAGTTGATGAGATAATTACTGGTAATTTTGAGTTCTTCTCAAGAAATGCATATTCCTGATGATTGAGAAATATCTTCAACTCTAGCTCTAGTGGTTCTTTAATGAAGGGTTTTAACCTTATCTTAATATTTCTGTTTATTTCTTCAACTTTTGTCGTTCTCATAATGGCTTTAGTTGTAGCTAGGAAGGGATGTCCTAATATCAAAGGTACTTCTATGTCTTCATACATATTAAGTATAATAAAGTCAACTGGGAGGATGAACCTATAAATCTTTAATTAAACATCCTCATTGATTCTCCTAGGATATTTAACATATCTATCAGCCAATTGAATGCTCATCCTAGTAGATTTAGGTTCTCCTAATCCTAGTTTCCTAAACAATTTAGAAGGCATTAATTTAATGATAACCTCCAAATCAGCTAAAACTTTCTCAACAGAAAAATTACGAATGACAGAAGGGAAAGTAAAACTCCCTAGATCTTTATGCTTTTCTGGTAACTTGTTTTGCAAGATCACTAAGCATTCCTCACTTAGCCTTACTATAGCCAACTCCTCTAACTTCTTCTTGTTCAAAAGTAGCTCCTTCAAAAATTTTGTATACTTGGGCACCTGTACAAGAGCTTCAAGAAGTGGTAAGTTAATATGAAGTTGTTTTAATAGTTTGAGGAATTTACCAAATTACTCATCCATGTAATCTTTTCTCAACTTTGTTGGATATGATATGGTAGGATGAAACTCCTTTACTTTTGGAGGATTCTCTATATACTTGTTTTTTTTACTCTTCTCATGATCCTCCTCTTCATTTCGAATTCTAGTATCTGCTTTTAACTCCTTTCAACTCCTAAGCATGACAATCTTTATATACGCATCAAGATTTGGTTCAGTTGGTACTCAGGAGATTCTTTGTTTGTACTTTAGCTAATATCATTATCAGTTAGTCAAGCTGAACCTCCAAGTTGTGTATGGATTTATGTTGTCTCTCATGTTTTGCCCTTGATCCCTAAACAAATTCCATTATTAGCTCATCCATACCAGGCTTTTTGGGTTATGATTCTTATTATTGGAATCCTAACGGAGGGTTATTTTGTGGTTTTCCCTGATATCCCCATAAAAAGAAGGGACGATTCCTCCATCCAAGATTGTAAGTGATGTTGTATGAATTATTTCAGGGTATCGAATCATTCTCTAAATATTCTACATGCTCGAGTGTGTTGATTGACAATCATATCCTTGGTGTTCTAGTTAGCACACCTAGCACTTCATCACTCTTCCTTGTGGAGCCATTATAAGTCTATTTATCTTTTTGCACAAGGCCTCTACTTGGCTAACCAACTTTGCCACTACATCTACTTCGTATACTCCCTCTAGCATATTGGTTCATGCTCTAGCTAAGCACCACTAATAGTTGTTCATGGCCATGTCCTCTATTAATTCCTAGGCTCTTTTTGATGTTTTTTTGTTTACCATCCCCTAACTGCCGCATCGATAGATTGTCTTGTGGTTTGACTCAGCACATTAAAAAATGTTTGGATTTGCATCTACAGTGGTAGTCTGTAATGTTGGCATCATCTTAACATCTTCTTAAATCTCTCTTATATGTCATATAAGGATTCCCCTTTAGCTTAGGAGTACGAGGAGATATCGCTCCTCAATTTTGAAGTCTTAACAGGTGGAAAGTATTTCAATAAAAAATTTTCCGCCACTTATTTCTATATAGTTAGTGAAGAACGTGGCCTAGAATTTAACTACTACTTAGCCTTTTCTCTTAAGAAGAATGGGAATAGACGCAGTCTGATGGCATCATCATTAGCTTCATTTATCTTGAAAGTGTCGCAGATTTCTATAAACTTAGAGATGTAAGTGTTGGGGTCTTTTTCTTAGAGTCCAGCGAACTGGACTAATTGTTGCACCATCTGGATAATGCTCGGATTTATCTTGAAATTGTTTGTCTAGACAGTTAGTCTTATAATGTTGGTCTCTCCACCAATTAAGTCTGGCCTAGAGTAGTCGAACATGGTTCATGGTTGGTCATCCATATTATATGATTCTTCCATATCGACTTGACCTTCCAAATCCTCTATCCAATGGCCTAGTTCAAACTCACACAGTTGTGCCTTTCGAAGATTCCTGTGCACTATTCTTTCCATTTACATATCTGCACCTGTTAGGCTCTCAAATATGTTCTGGTCATAATCTGATCATAATTTTAATTATAAAAACAAAGAAATAAAACTAAACTCATTAAACAAATAAAATAACATAAAATAAAAACAAAAATAAAGCAAAATAAAATATTAATGACTAGATTAGTAAAATTAAGGCTTTCCTAATATCAACGTCCCTGGCAACGACACCAAAAACTTGATTGACTAGTTTTGAGTTTGTTAATAATTGTATTAACTGCTAATGCACGATGTAGCTATAGTTAACATAGGTCAATACGGATTAAATCCTACGAAGACAATGATTACTAGTAATTATCGTTATCCTATTTCCTAGTATACGAATTGAGTGTTGGTTTTTAATAAAAAATAAATATTGAAACAGATAAAATAAAGTAGGAAGTAATAATGAGCAGAGAACAAAGAGAACCACTTAGAAAACGATCAATATCAAGAATTAGTGTGTAGGTGATGAATCCCCCTAAAACACCTTAGATAATTAACCATTATGCAATTATTTTATTGACTATTGAATCATGAAAATTACTCTCTAGAGACTACTAACAACTAATCCTAGGTTGATTAACTAAAATTCTTGAGGTTAAAGATTCAAAGATTGCTTTATTGATTGGTGAATTCCGCTTTTAGGCTTGACCCTAATCCAGATGATTTATGTTGACCTATCTTTGGGTTTGTAATCAACTCCTTTAAACTATGGTAGATTTATTCATACACAGGATTTCTCAATCTCTATATTTTGAAATCAGTAATGTACTTATATTATGGATTTATTAGAACATATATTAAACACATAATTGAATCATAATGGATAAATCAAAACAATTGCATTAAATAAAAGAATTAAAACATATTATAGCATAAACTAGGGTTCATCACACATAGAGACTAAATATGTTTAGTTACACATGATAGAAAATAAAATCGAACACAAATAGGGAGAAAAATGAATAGAAAACAAATGGTTCATAATTCTAAATCTCTTATCTTTTTTAACAAATCTTCTTACAAGTTTGAGGTTTGATGTTGCAATCTATTATATTTGTTGATGATTTCTTTTCGTTTTTCACTTCTTTAGATCAATATCGGTTTTTTTAAACATTCTCCACATATGGAATTACCTCTAAAAATCTACTCTCTTATATTGCCTTACTCATGTCTTTTTATAGCAATTTTAGGATTTCGAGGAGATACACAGTGTATATTGGATCATGCATATCCAAAAATCTCTAAAGTTTTCTATTCTACAAAAGCTAGGAGATGTACACATCTACAGACACGAGCAATTATCCCTTATTTGCTTCAAATATTTGTTTTATACCGCATTTTTATCCAAATTCTTCTCCCTTTGGAATATTAAGGAAATTATAGCCTATAAATGCACTTGGAGCAAATTAAGTACCAAATATATAATAAAAGTATAAAATATCAAGCAAAATAAATCAAATATGAGTGTATAAATATGGTCAAATATGTAATATTAAATCATAAAAGCCTATCGCATATCTATAATCATAATTATCTGTAAAACTCCTACCAAACTATCATATCATCAAATGATATAATACCCATATGAGCAGTGTGCTTATAAAAGACCTTGAGTGGTAAGCCTTTAGTAAGTGGATCACCAATCATAGAGTTTGTCCTAACATGTTCTTTAGAAATTTGACCACTCTAAATTCTTTCTTTAATAACTAGGAACCTAATATCGATGTTTATTGATTTTAATGAGCTATTGTTGTTATCAGAATACATCATTATTGACTTATTGTCATAAAATAACTTTAATGGTCTTTCAATAACATTTATAATTTATAGCTCAGTGATAAATTTTCGTAGCCATTCCTATGATTGGATGCCTCATAACATGCCATAAACTTAGTAGCCATAATGAAAGAATATATGAATGTCTGGTTAGCACTCTTCTAAGAAATAACTCCTCTAGTAAGTAGGTGGATATAACTTGAAGTGGATCTATAACTACCTTGGCATCCCCTAAAATCAAAGTCAAAATACCCAATGATCTCTAACTGATCTGATCTCTTGTATGTGAATATGTAGTCTTTTTTCTCTTAAGATATCGCACAAATGTTTTACCTGCTTTCCAATGATCCATTAATAGACTGCTCAGATATCTATCCAACATTCTAACATTGTACATAATATCTAGATGTGTATATACTTGAGCTTACATTAGACATCTTATAGCCAAAGCGTAAGGAATCTTTTGCATTTCTTTAGTTTTTAAATCATTCTTAAGGTATTGATTGAGACTAAATTTGTCTCCTTTAGCAACTAGGCTATCATATGGTTTGCTATTCTATATGCCAAATCTCTTAAGTACCTTTTTAATATAGATATTTTGTGATGGCCCAAGAATACCTTGAGAATGATCTCGTTATAACTTAATCCCTAATACAAATGGGGCTTCACCAAGATCTTTTATCTAAAAATTCTTTGATATAAATTTCTTAGTTTCATGCAACATGTTTATATTATTGCTGATAAGTAGTATGCCATCATACATATAAAACCAAAAAATATATACTTACTCTTAAAGTGATCAACCAAATTCATCAAAAAAACAAAAGAGAAGCTTGCTTAAGTCTATAGATAGATTTCTTTAATTTGCAAATCATCAATTTAGAATCTTTAAAAACAAATTTTTCAGGCCACTCCATATAAATCGTTTCATCAATGTTACCATTGAGGAATGTTGTCTTAACATCTAGCTAATGTAACTCAAGATCAAAGTGTGCCACAAGTGCCATTATAATCCTAAAAGAATCTTATGAAGAAACTGGTAGGAAAGTTTCTCTATAATTGATGCCTTCTTTTTTAGTAAAACCCTTTGCAATAAGACGAGCCTTATATCTCTCTACATTGCCTTTTAAATCCATTTTAATCTTAAATATCCATTTGCAACTAATAGGTTTTACACCTTCAAACAATGAGACAAGATCCTAAACATCATTTTTTTATTATAGACTTTATTTCCTCATTCATAGCATCAATCCACATTTGAGAATTAGAAATCTTATTGGCTTCCTGGAAGTTTATTAGATCATCTTCCACTATGCCAATGTCCATATCATGTTCTTGGAGAAAGACAATATAATTATTCAAAATTACACTTCTCCTTTCTTTAGTAGACTTTCTTAATGGAATTTGTTCTTGAGTTTATTAAGCTTGTCCTTCAAGAATATTCAATTGATCTTGATTAAGGGGATTTTCAAAATTCTCTTGTTGATCTAGAGTTACTTCTTGAACAATTAGGAATGATTACATGATTATGGTCAATAACAACTGTAGGAAGAGAAATGAAGTCCCCTTCAAAGACAATGTCTCTAACCATATTCTCTCTCCCCCCCCCCCCCTCCTTCCCAAACCCAACATTATTAAAGAATTTAACATTTCTCATCTCAAAGATAGATTTACTCATGGGATCATAGAATTTGTATCCATGTGATCATTCCGAGTATCCAATGAAATAGCTACTAATAACTTTTTAGCCTAGTTTTCTTTTATTTAGCCTACAAGACCTTACGTCAGTTGGATAACTCCAAATATGAAAATGCTTTATAGTAGGCTTTCTTCCTGTCCATGATTCATAAGGAATTGTAGTCGCTACCTTAGTTGGAAATCTATTGAGAATGTAAGTTGCGGTCTTTAATGCCTCTCCCCAAAGTAAATCTAGGAAGATAGTAGAAATAATCACACTCCTTATCATGTCTTTTAATGTTCTATTTTGTCTCTCAGCAACACTATTCATGCTAGGGCGTCCTGGTATGGTGTATTATAAGATGATACCACATTTTTCTAAGAATTTGGCAAATGGATATTCTAAGAATTTGGCAAATTGACCTAGATATTGTTCACCTAAATAGTCATATCGATAGTAATTTGGCAAATGTCTCTAACAATGTCACAGATATTTATTATTCTCTTAAAGCTGTTCTTTTCTTTTTTAAATTAACTCGCATTTTTTCCTTGTTTTTTTTCTTCATTATCAGTTACGCCTGTGACAATAGGATGTTTTGCATTATTAGTAAACAATAAGAATTCCCTAAAAAATGAGACTATTATTTTCGTTGATATGTACTGATAATTACCAATAATTAAAAAACTAAACTGTTTGACGAGTTTAATAAAAATTTTGAACAATTCATTTACCTTAATAACCCTAGATATTCAAAAAAAATAATTTGAGGGGGCCTAGATATTCAAAATTGATCAGTGGGATTTTATTCCACGTATTTTTGTTTAATCATTGATTAACTAATGATTATTAAATTTTTATTTATTGTTATCAATTAATTATTATATATTTAACACCAATCAAATAATTATTTTAATTAGCTAATTTCAGTTTAGTTGATAATGATAAAAATATAATACATTAATTAATTACTTCAATTACAATTTATAATATATATATATATAGATAATAATGTTATTATACATATTTTGTAATTATTATTTTGTTATTATATATAAACAATGTTATATAAATATATAATAATGCTAATTATGCCCTCAAGGGTAGTGACTCGATAATTGAGAGCGGAGCTTGGCTTCAATTAGGTCCCAGATTCGATTCCATGCTAGCCCCTCTTGTAAGAGCTTGGGGCAGCCGAGGTTTTACATGTAGGTGAAGAACTAGTTGGGCCTTCAATGATGAGGTGCGTCCGCTTGGCTCACTTGTGGAGTGGTGCACCAATTAGGCCCTCGGAGAAGTGTGCCCGCTTGACCTGCCTATGAGGTTTCCTCGAATTTTAAAAAAATGCTAATTATAGAGTGACTATTTTTTCATTCTATATAGAGTGATTATTTTTTTCATTCTATAATTTAAATATACTTAAATCATAATTAATTAATTAATTTTGATATAATTAATAGTTA
>JANKOE010000205.1:16667665-16680202 GCA_026284465.1 Erythroxylum citrifolium | reverse complement strand
ATAAAATAAATTTTAACACTATTAATATATTAATAGTGACAATTTAACTGTGAAAGATACTAAATTGCTACAATTACTATTGTATTAGTGACAAAAATATAAATCATTACCGATAATCCAAACCATAGTGTCAATAAATTGTCTTGAAACTAAAAAATATTGTATTTGTGATGACAAAAATAAGTAGTCACAAAAAAATTGTCACTAAATTACGAATAGTTGTGATCGTAGTTATAGTTCGGTTATTATGACAATATTATGTAGACAATAATTATTTGAATATTTATTGACAAAAATTTTTGTCACAACAAGTAAAATATTGTATGACGATTAACCGTTTCGTAATAAAAAGATAAAAATTAGCAACCAAACTATGTTTTGTCACCATAAATAGAAAATATTAGTTACTAACATATGTTTTGTCACAATTACAATTTATTCCCGCCAAAATTATTTTGGCACCAAATTGCATAAGCTTTTAATGACAAAACTTAGTGGTAAAAGAAAAGTTGTCACTATACTTAATACTTATAAAAAAAATAGTGACAATTTAATTGTGAAAGATACTAAATTGTCGCAATTACTATTGTATTAGTAAAAAAATAAATCATCACAGTTAATCCAAACAATAGTGTCAATCAATTATCTTGTCACAAAAAATCTCGTATTTGTGACGAAATAATGGTTAGTAACAAAAAATTTGTCACTAAATGTTTTAACTCTTGTAGTGTTATATTTTTACATGGTTTGGGTTTCTGGTGTGGAGAGGAGCAAAAGCATTTTATATACGCTACAAACATTTTTTTCGCAAATTATATGTATTACAAACTTGCTAGGTCTAGCAAAAGTTAGATATCTCTATTTGACCTTTGTATTGACTTGTATTACGATATGTCTATAGTAGAATGGATGCATATCTTGGCGAATTAGAACTTAAGCACCATTGTATAACTGCTGTGTATTACTATATATGTATTGTAAAATGGATTCATATCTTGACAAACACATGCACAGTGGCGAGACAGATAACTTCAAATAGCATGTGAGATACATATCTAACTAAGAAAATGTTAATGGATTTGATGACGGTTTAGAACCCACAAAACAGTAATTGGGACCAGATTAAATTTCATATTCATTGCATATACAAGGCAAAGTCGCGATCATGATTTGTTGGCACAGTGATTTAACGGGGAACAGTGGAATTCAAATTTCTTGCTCCACTCCAGTTGAGATAGTGATGTATGAGTGTAGAACAGTAGTTCCTATAAAGTTCGTACCTGATAAAGGCAACAAATTTGTACTATCTGAATGACGGGAAATGGCTGATATCCCCTCGTGCGTATCCTGCTAAAAGACCCTTCTCAATTACCTGCATACGGACAACTCCCTGTTTTGATTTTAGCTCTCTCAGTTGCTCAGCCATGGATAATGGAGCCCGTCTGCTACGTAAAGAGGGCTTTCTTCCATTACTGCCATTGTTTTTCCTTTTGGTTCTTTTATCCGTGTCACATATGCCGAGTATGAGAACCAGACTGAAACCAACCTGAACTGTATTATTTTGGAGCGTACTTTAATTTATCCCCACATAAAAAGTTTGCTATGTCCTACATGCATTGTCAGACGTGAAAATTCTGGGCTGTCCAAAAGCTCAATTATAGCCCACTGACTTGGCCTAATTAGTAATTAATAGAAAATTTTGGTAAATAAACTGATGACTATTTTTATTGTTGAGATGTCGTTAATAGAAAAATATATATATTCATCAATTTTGCAGAGCTGAATTAACAGATATAGAACAGTGTGTTTGTGGTGGAAATCTCTCTTTCAGGGAACGTATCGTGCTTTCAGAAAAATATACATGCCATCTTTTTTCTTCAAGAGAAATGCCTGGAGTCCCAACACCTGTGGGATCCCAAAAATTTCATGGTCAAATTAAATTAGTGTACTCTTTTCTGAATCGACCTTGGGTTCTTAATCATGGAGTATTCTTTGTAACAGTTGTACACAGTAGGGACGACCATGTGATAGTTTGACATGAACAGATTCAAGTGTCATAATATCCATATTATGCTTCCATCTGATAATTTTTTTTAACTACCAATAATATCTTAAAATTGTAAATATAGCATAGCTAAAGCCTGGACCATGTAAATCTTAGATATTAGGCATGACGGCGACACTCTACCCTCCATCTTAGCCATAACTTGCAACTCTTCCACCACCCAATTTTTGCTTTGATGTTCTATATATATCAGCCGAATATTTTAATAATCTTGACTAAGGTCACTCTCAGTAGTCATAAATTTATGGCCATCAACCCAGACCCCTACAAGTGTCAAGACCTGATCTGATCTGGAGGTACTCCGGTACTTTTTTCTTTAATGACCTGTCTAACCACAACGGAGCTCTTCTTGGGCATGTCTGAATCTTTGAGACACTGCCGTTAACAATTAATGCATACAGCATTTGTGCTGTACTGCCACTGGGGTGTTTATTCCCACTACTATGTGCAGTATTTCAACTAAAGAAGATTCCAAAATCAGATATCGAAAGTTTTGGTGAATTGTGTTCGTTAAAATGATTGACTTCGGTAGATAACAGGCATTATTAGAACTACGATAATAGGGAAAAGACTGTTCCTCCTCCTCTGATGTACCCACAGTACACTATATCTGAAACTCATGACTGAAACCCCCAAAAAATGATCAATAATTCACCAAACTTAAGCCAGAAGAAAAAGGAGAAAAGAAACAGGAAACAGGAAACACGACAAGTACAATGTTAGGCTATCAAAACGAAGCAACCACAATTGGAGTGAGCTCTTATTCTTGGCCTTTACTGCATTGGAGAGCCACCTCATGACTGCTCCTCATCACTATTATACACAGCGCACGTCAGCAATTGAGCTCTTGTGGCTTGAAGATCCCAGTCGGTGGCCCCCACCACACACAACATTAGCCCAGCACAACATATCTGGGCCGATAACAACCCGATCCAAAGCCCACAAAACCCCACTTCGAGATAGAATCCGAGGCCTATTGCCACTGGCATGCCCACCAAATAGAATGCTCCGAGATTGATATTCGCTGCGTTGGATGGCCTTGCACTTCCTCTAAGGACCCCACACCCCACTGTTTGCGGACAGTTACCCAGTTCGCACAGCCCTAAGATCGGCAGAGCTGCTGATGTCAGCCGTAGGATATCAGGATCACTCGTGAACATTCTGCCCCAAATGTCCTTCATTTTCGATGCGAAAACCGAAGCTGATAGGCCCATCGTGGCGGCGACAAAGACCGCCACCACAGCTGATAACTTCGCCTTGTCAGGACGTTTTGCCCCGAGTTCGTTGCCCACCCGAGTCGATACAGCAAACCCTAGTGAACTCGGGAAAATATAGATTAGCGACGTCGTTTGAATCAAAATCCCCATGGATGCAACTGTTGACTTTGGGTCGACTAAAAGCCCACACAACACGATCATGATCTCATACCACCACCACTCCAAGCAAACCGATACGCAGCTCGGCGCCGCCAGCTTGATCAAAGGTTTCCAGCCTGTGAGACACTCTTGGCTCGGTCTTGTCCATGTTGGCTCATGCAAACCCGAAATCCATATGTATGCAACGAGAAACGTGACTACGATGAGGTTGGACGCGACTGCAGAGACGGCCACTCCGGCCACGCCTAGCTTAAAGTGGTTGACAAGTAAGAAGTTGATCGGTAAATGAAGAATGGCACCAGTGACGGACGCTAATGTTAACGGGTGGGTGATACCTTGAGAGCGCAGGTAAATGCGGATTGGGTGGATAAAAGAGTTGGTTAATAGCTCAGGTAGAGAGAAGAATAGATATTTATGTGCCAGAGCTATGATATTGGGATCTTGGTGAAGATAGAGAAGGATCTTGGACACGTTAAACCACAGAAGAGAGATGGGTATTGATGAGACTAGCAGGAAAATGACTGAACGATGAAGGGTTACAGACAGAAGTTTTGGACGTTGAGCGCCGAAGGCTTGAGAGCAGAGAGGTTCCATACCTAAAGCGAGACCAGAGAGTACAGAGTAGCCGGTGATGTTAGCGAAGGCAATAGCAAGAGAGCCAGCGGCGAGTTCAAGATCACCGAGATGGCTGAGAAAGAGCATGGAAGTGATGGAGCGAGAGTACAGAATGAGAGCGGTTAGGGCAATAGGGAATGCGAGTCTAAAGAGTGATTTTGTTTCAAAGATGATAGCTGACAAACTGGGGTATAATATCTCTGAAGCATACGTACTGATGCTGTCTGAAATGGGATTCTCAGGGTCTTTGATGGTGGTGTAGGGAAGCGGTAGGAATTGAAAGAATTGCTGCTCTTTTACTGGTTCGTTGCTCAATGGCAAGATGGGAAGTGTGGTGTTGGTATTCTGATTACACATGATAAAGAACAACAACAACAACAGGAAGGCAATGATGGTGTGTATATATATATGTATATAGGTTCTCTTGGCTCCTTTTTTCACACCTGAGAGATACTCTCATCAAGACCACTCACTCAAAAGGATTTCTTTCTATAACTGAGAGAGAGACATAAGCACCCGCAGGGGGAAACATGTCATGACAATTGGAGGTATTATATAAACAGTGAAAATTTAACAAATAATGGAACTAACCCTAGCTGCTACTCACGCAGAGGTTCTCTAGAGAAGAATATTCAAAGGTGTAAATGTTTTGCAAGTTGACGAAGGTATGGTGGACAAGAGGCTATATACTGAACCTAACTCAATGGCCTCTACAAAAGACAGCAGTTATATAGCATATAGTAAGAGCTAAAGGGGTTAATTACTTGCTTGCCCATGGATAGGATAACTATAAGCATAACGGGGTGGTTTGTGTGATGATGGAATTTTAGCGAGGGCTTTAAGAAGTTATCTTTAATTGTAAATATAATGAAGCAAATTTAAGATAAGGGGACAAAGAGAGAGAGATGTGAAGGAATGGAATGGGGGCGGTCTCAAGAGAGTAGCCATGTGAGAATCATTATGCTCTGAGATGATGCTGTCTTAATTTCATTTCATTTGTATATGTAAGTAGGGTTCACAGAGAAGGACACTTAAAAGGACAGCCACATGCAAGGGTGAAGATGAAAGTGAAAAATAAAGGAATAAGACTTGAGAATGTTGGCTAACGTAAATAATCAAAGGAGAGGAAGTACTAGTACGGGTCCAATGGAGGATTGAGAGAGAGTCATGAGCGCTGGAATTTTGCGTATCACATATCTTTAACCCTACAGCAGAGACTCAAACTCTAAACAAATGTGTCTCTGTCGTGTTGAGTTGGGTGTAATTGACTGTTGGTTGGAGTTTTCCAAGTGAGATGTGATTGTAGTTCCCAAAGTGGTGTGGGTGTGTGTGAGAGCTTTGCTTAAGCCTTTGTTTGGTGGAAGGAAAGCAAGACAAAAGAAAGGAAGGGAAATATAATTTCTTTTCTTTTTTACTGTTTGGACAAAAATAAGCAAGGGAAAGGGAAAGAATGGAGAAGAATAGGAGAGAAATTTAGACCAAATATATTTCCCACCAAATTGGTGAAAAAGGAGGGGAAATTCAAGACAAAGCAAGACAAGATAAGTAAATTACCATTGTATCATTATTTAACAAAAGATAAACAAGTTCTATAATCAGGACATAAAGGTCTATTTCCCTCATTCGATAAATTAGGAAAACAAACAAGGGAAAAGAAATCTAATTTCTCTTCTATTCTTTTCTCCTCTTTTCCCCCTCAATATTTCCTTTCCTTTCTCTTGTACAAATAAGGATCCAAACAAAGACTAAGTTGCTTCGCTTTGCTCTGCTGGTGCCTGTTGGCTTAGACGCGGGTAAAGATATTCTTTTCAGTTTTTATAAATTTTAGTTATTTATTTATGTGAGTCCCACGTTTATTTATGCAAGACTCACATAAAACTCACGTAAATAAATGGTTGAAATTTATGGAACAAAATAAAATACTCTAAAATCAGACAAAAGATCTAGGCTCCTCGTACGCATGACAGAGAGTGAAGACAGAGCCAATCTTGTGAGTTGTGACTGAATGACTGTGACCCACACACTCACACACAGAGTAACTCTTTGCTATACGTCCATCTGACACTTACTTCTGCTGAGAACCACTTCTTTCTCTTGTGTTTCTATTACGGGAACGTGTTTCCCTCACTCTCTCTCTCCTCTCACTGCACATGCTACGTTCCGTTTACCTCTCTTTTCACATTTACGCTCTGAACATATTTTTACATCATTTCATCCCTTTTTTTCTTATAAACAAAGAAGGAGATTTTTTTAGATTTAAGTTTTTTAGAAGCGAACACCAGTTTTGACCTCTACCTTACTTGATTCATTTCATCCCTTTATTAATAACCATGGTTTTGAGCTTTCAGGTATAAACATTATCAACAATAAAATATATATATATACATACATTTTAGTACAAACTGCAAGCGGATTCTATTTTAAAAATTTCAGTTATTAAAAATTTCATATAATTCTATTTTAAAAAAAGAGTTATTTGTGTATAAGAAAAATATGTGTGAATGAATATAAATATCTGATTTGTGAAATCTAAAAAAATAAATCTTTACAGATATAGATCTAATATAAAATTAAATTTGACTTTAAGATTATATTAAATTTTTTAGAAAACCACATTATACAAACTCTAATTCGTATTGAATTTTTTATACTTTATTTTTATAAAAGAGCTATTTGTATATAAAATAAATATTATATTTCATCTAAAACTTTTATACTAAGTTATAAAATTATAATTTTTCTTTAATTGTTGTTTTTAATTGATACACAAATTAAATAATTGTAATAAAATATATTAGAAACTAATATAATTTCAATGAAAAATCAAACGATCGCTTTAATTCTTAAATAATATTTTAAATGTGATAAAAATATAAAATTATAAATTACAGACAAAGTCGATCGTATCTTATGTTTAGTGGTCAAAGTAATATAAATTTCGCCATCTGATCAACTTAAAGCAACTAAAGTCTTCATTAATATCCTGCTTGCAATTGAGCGTCGAGCGCATTCACCGGGAGTCTTTTAACTTTTCCTAGTTTTGAGACACGACTCAAATACTTTTGTATTTAGGGACGGAGTCATGTTACAGGCAAGGGGCCATGGCCTCCCCTTTCAATTTTTTTTTTAATTATTTATATAATTAAAATTTTTAAAATTACAAATATAAGTGGCCCCCTTTGCATTTAGATGTTGATCCTCGACTTTCCTTAGAATTGAGTCTGGCTCCGTCCCTGCTTGTATTATAATATTTGAACCATGCGACATTTCTTTCTTTTGCCCAACTGTGTCAAGCATAGGGTCCATCATCCATGAATTATTTGCTTAGTAGATAACATAAAGAACTCTTTCAGTGTTTTAAAAGACTTCCATTTTCTCTTGGGGTGGCTTTTGAAAGGTCAATACAACAATTGAAATTCCATTGATGTAACTTTTCCTTAGCTTTTGAGCTCTCAATACTTTCCCATCCCAACAATCATCACCATGGATTGCGTGTGGAACACTACAAATGTTATATAGATGTTAACTAGAACTCCATGGTTTAGAGGAATAAACAGATAATTTTAAATGACACATATAAGAGACTACTTTAGGCAAAAAGCTCTGCACACTAATGGAGAAAATTTATGATCGCACGAAGTACTCTAGTATCGGACACGCCACTAATCGGTTCTAGTGGGCAGATTCATAATCTTACTGGTCATCTGGATTGCGGTGCCTGGTTTTTAGATCTTCAGTAGGTCAGCTGGAGTAGCTTGGCCGTACAGTGGGTTCAAATGGTAACTTTTCCTTTGAATAATCAACTATACATATGAGAACTAGAAATACTATTAAGGTACACCAATTACTGAGCTTACTACGATTCACTTTCTTGTTTTGAATAATCAACTATACATTTGAGAAGTAGAAATGCCATTGAGGCACACCAATTAATGATCTTAATAGGATTCACTTGTTTGTTTTGAATAATCAAATATACATATGAGAAGTAGAAATAGTATTTAGGTACACCAGTTACTGAGCATACTAGGATTCACTGCTTGTTTCTTTATTTTAACTATTAGAATATATTTTATATATTCTTTGTTTGGTTTTGACATTTTTAAATTGGACATATAAAAGATGGAGCTTGTGTTTTATTAGTAGTCCATGTAGTTATTACCTCCTTATTTGATTTTAAAAGGAATCTATGAGATACACATGATAAGGATGAAATCCTAAAAAATTCCATCTGCAGCTCTTTGGTTATTGTGTGAGTGTGGCATAGTGATGATGGGCATGATTCTGTGATGATGTGGCACCTTGATGATGGACAGCGAATATACCTCCTATATTTAGTGGATTCTTTGAAATCTTCTAATATATGTATATATCTCCTAATTATGAAATGTGTCTAGCTATGCACAGATGTTGAAAAAACTCTACTATGAGTTCCTTTTGGTTTTGACGCATGCGTGGATAATTGGATCATGTGAGCTTGTGTGGTTCACGAAAATTATACAAGAGTTTTTGTTTTCCATAGGTTGCATATATTTGGTGGTTGTATGGTGTCTCTTTTGTGAACAAGGAGTCTGGTGGTCTTACGCAAGTGGGCATTCTGATTTTTGTGGTACAACTATTGATCGGTTGTTGTTTTTTGTGTGAGTCACTAGTGAACAGATTTTTGTTGTTGGTCTGACTGCGTATGTGGAAGGAGGTTGCAACTGTTTTCCATTGTTTATAATTTCTGATAGGCAGTTCACGGATGAAGGAGAGTTGCTGATTTTCCTGGGTCTTTGAGGAAGGTTTTTGGTTGCGGCACTTGGGAGAATTATTGTTGATGGATGCGTGACCTTTTGGGTGCAACAACTTGGTTCTATTGCTGAATAATTTTAGACTTGGGAAGTTGTCATTCTTTGTTTATTTGTTATTGTTTTGAGTGAAAGTAGTTAGACAAATCCTCTGACGAAGTTAATACGAAGCAGTCGTACTATTAAGTGTGAAATTCTTTCACGAGAAATGAGGTTGAGGGATAGTGTAAAGGGTTGAGTAATGTCGGTTCAGTAAAGACTTGGGTAAATCTATTGTATTTTCGCGAAAGTTATTAAGCTGGGTGAGGGTCCCGCAGACATAGACAAGGTGTGCCGAGCTGCGTTACCAAACATCGGTGTTTCGCTTATTTTGCATTCGTGGGTTTTTCTTTATTTGCTTGTGTAAAGAATTTTTTGGATAGTCTGTGAATTAATTAACAACTTAGTTGTTTCGCTAACTAATTCTTTTTAATATAGAAGGTATATCAAGAGTTGAATCTTATGAAAGAAGAAGTTTTAAGCTCTTCTCCAGTTAAATTATAAGCCCAACTATTGTTCCCTTGCTGGTTAGTTTGTGCTTTTTTTCTTTTGTTCTTTTTAAACAGAAAGGAGTCTTTATCTCCAAATTCCTTTTGAGCTAAAAGCATTGGGTGCTGAAGAGGATTTATGCATATGCAGTATCCCAGCTCTAAAAGAAAGCTAAAGCTGAATCTGATAAACTGGAATATTTCATTTGACAGGGACAAGCAATCAAGAAGAACTAACGCCATCCTCTATGTACATACGATCCTCCTCAAGTTTGAATGATGAATAAGTAGGAAAAATCAAAGGATATGGTTCAATATTGCAGTTGTCAAGAAAACTGTACAAGATTGTATTGTTGCTTGTCAAATAGACATGTAACATGGAAGTCAAGTAGACAAGCTTTAATGAAATGAAACATAGTGGCAAGCGATTGCAGATATGTTTTTTTTGAGTATTATCATTTTATCAGTTATTCTGATGGTTATTATAAGTGATCATAATTTGTCAACTGTAATTACTGAAGCACATTATTGTCGCATTAATCTTGGTAAATCTCTATTTCAAATCTTTTATAACTTGCTGAGAGAAGAGAAGAGAAGATATGGGCACGCACAAGCATGTTAGTGGCAGGTGGACTTGAGGATCGATCTTCACGGAGCCATCAACTTGCCTCACGCGCAGCTCATATACCTCTACAAGCCTTCAATGTATAAACGGTTGGTCACATGCAAACTCGGACAGATCATTCCTACATCACACACAAATAGCAAAAGGGTACGGCTCCTTTGCTTTAGCAAATATAATGAATAATATAACTATTCGATTTCTGAGAGAACCCATTTGTGTGTAGAACTTTGTTTTTCTTTATTATTAATTCCTTGTATTCATACTTGTATTGGTTTCTTTCCTGAAATGGTAAAATTGAAAGCAGGAACCGACTAGGAAGAGATCTACACGCATGTATGAGGTGACATTGCTGCACATGGTTCCTGATACGTTAAAAAATAAATGAAATTGACTGCAAAATATTAAATTTAGGCTTGCTTGAAAACATGCAACTTTGATAATCAAACGATGCCGTCAACCGCGTTGAGCACTTTCACTTCTTTCATGCT
Organism: Erythroxylum citrifolium; assembly: GCA_026284465.1. NCBI lineage: Eukaryota > Viridiplantae > Streptophyta > Magnoliopsida > Malpighiales > Erythroxylaceae > Erythroxylum > Erythroxylum citrifolium. Next base: position 16,669,716 of record JANKOE010000205.1, on the reverse strand, counting down.
ACAATCACCAGTTAAACCTATGTTCAGATCGTTGTGCATATCACCTTAGCATTAAAGAATGAAGAAAAATAACCTTACGGCGAGTCCATCCACACAAGTAAATATAATTACAGTATGTCCTTCCAAATCATTCCCATTATTAAAAGGTTATGATGAAGAAGGCTGCTGTCGTGCGTATCCACTTGGCAAACTGTGTGTTGGTTGGGCTAGATTTAGATCTTTTATCCGGATCAAAATATGTGATCCTTAGCACATTAATTATATGTTTTGATAGTGACAAATGATAATTTTCTGATCTTTGATTTTTTGATCTGCTCTAGCCATTATTGATGCTTTAAGAGTAGCTTGTTTTAAAATCTAACGCCAGCTATATGTACGACTAGACAGGCTCTCGTTCACAAATTCCCAACAGAAGCAACTAAAGCTGATTTTAATCCACACAAAAATGGAGCAAAGATGAATATAACAGGATTTGGAGGGATGGGGCCAAAATTGTTGGATTGGAATTATTGCTCTAAGACTAGGATCATTAGAGGAGTGACATGTTTGGGTATATATATATATTGAAAATAGTCCCCTACATAAAGCAAAAGAAAAGAAAAGCACCACTTTTCTTGGTACAAGGTCACTACCACTCCCCCCAACACAAAGACAGTCAACTACATGTAAAGCCCAAACCTCCTTGGTGGATTCCCCGCTAAGATTCTCCTTGATTGATTTAGCGGACGTCTCTGTTTTACTAGGTTTGGTTCCTTTCAACCTGCCATATAATTGTAACCACACCCTCACACATATATGCACAAGCAGGGACAGAGTTGCCTCCAAGACTAAAAAAGTAATTTGAATATAAATTCAATGAAGAATAATTTATTTTAATGAAAGCAGTAAAATTTACTTCCATTAAATTTTGTGTAAAAATTTATTCGATAAACCTCCATAATGTACAGTATAGCTTTATGTAGGAAAATTACATAGATTAAAGTACCAAATCAATAGATATGCATAATCATGTATAACATCAATTATTTGAATAGTACGTGGAATTCACAGGTTAAAGGATTCACATGCAGACTTGTTTCCAATCCAAAATTCTCAGAACGATCTTAAAGACCAAAAATTAGAAACCTTTTCAAATATAAAAGGTCATCTTATATTATTAGAAATTAAACTTTCAATTGTTTCTTTAGTGGTTACTAACGACTAACCAAAACACTAAATCCATTTAAGGGTGTTTTGGTGATTATTATTATCAAGAGGGGGAGGTTTGCACACTATTATAAATTTTTGAATGCCTTCATAGTTGTCCGATGTGGGATTCCTGACACCCCCCTCAGTCCAGAGCAGGACTGGACATCTGATGTACATATTGGGCAAAGGGACATAACCAGGCACCGCCTCAAACCATCGAGACAACCTGGCTCTAATACCATGTTAGAAGTGCCTAACTCACCCCCAAAAGCTAGCTCAAGAGGAGGAGGTTTACATACTATTATAAATTCTTGAATGCCCTCATAGTCGTCCGATGAGGGATTCCTGACACCCCCCTTCAATCCAGAGCAGGACTGGACATCTGATGGACATATTGGACAAAGGGACATAACCGGGCACCGTCCCAAACTATCGAGACAACCTGGCTCTGATACCATGTTAGAAGTGCCTAACTCACCCCCAAAAGCTATCTCAAAAGGGGGAGGTTTGCACATTATTATAAATTCTTGAATGCCTTCATAGTTGTCCGATGTGGGATTCCTAACACACCCCCCTCAATCCATAGCAGGACTGGACATCTGATGGACATATTGGGCAAAGGGACATAACCGGGCACCGCCCCAAACCATCAAAACAACCTAGCTCTGATACCATGTTAGAAGTGTCTAACTCACCCCCAAAAGCTAACTCAAGAGGAGGAGGTTTGCATACTATTATAAATTCTTGAATGCCCTCATAGTTGTCCGATGTGGGATTCCTGACACATGTTAGAGTGTCCCATATTGCCTAGACATGAAAATGTTAAAGGGTTTATAAGTGGTAAGGGTCAACTATCCAAACAA
>JANKOE010000205.1:16508995-16520602 GCA_026284465.1 Erythroxylum citrifolium | reverse complement strand
ACGGTAGCAGTCATAAATCCCGGCTTCAAGTCACATACCTCAACCCAAACATCCACATAGAGCAACGGAATAAGAAGAGGATCTTCCCCAGGCTTTATCGGGCTAAAAACGAGAAGGTAGTGATTAAACAACCAAGGAGCCCCTGTGATGACCCGTTCAAGATCAACAGAATGGAAGAAGCGGAACAGAAACCGTTTGGCCCCTAAATTAGAAATTGCAATTCCCCCCAGAGGATGCCAGAGATCTGCAAACACATCCCGCATAGAGAGAAAATTAATGCGGTTGTAAGTCAGAAACATACCGATCAGACAAAGCTCGGACAGCTTTTCTAGAGCCTCTTTTTCTTGCTTCTTTGCCATCCCTGCTCTAGAATGGTTTTATGCTCAGGTACAAAGCTTAAAACAACAAAAGGAGGATGGTGTCTTAGTGTCACCTAGATAACCACAACAGGCACAAAACTCCCAAATGTGCATAACATGAAAGTACAAGCTTCATGTTCATTTTAGACAATGATAAAAAGTAACAAGTAGGCACTAATTTCAGTTGCACCATATCCACATACCTATTACCAGAATCCGCGGAAGAAGAACGCTCAAAAGACAGATTACATAGATGTTTGATATTACAAAGTAAAGAGTGTTTGATCCTCTTCTTGAACTCCAAAAGAAATGCTCAGTCTGAGATCAAAAACTGACAAGTTTCTCAACCTTACATAGATACTTGGTTGATCGATCAGATAACCATCAAAAGCAGGGGTTGCCGATCTCAAATTTCAGATTAATAGAATACTAAAACAATCAAACCTCAATCAATAAGCCACTAAGGAATAACCAGAAATCAAATAACTGTTATAAGCAAGGTTATAAGGGAGAAGGAAGACTACATCCCGGGCTTCCTAATCTCACATGTCCAGAAGAATAACTTGAAAGATCCAAGGACTGCTAAACATGAGTTTGAATCACAAAAAGATATCTTACAACTAGCAAGATTCATATTCTTAAAGAGAAAATCAGTGCAATCAAGGACATCATAAGTAATCCGTGAAAATCTTATCCCAAACTATCAATCAAGTATGAGCACAAGAAATCTTGCAAATTGGAGTTTCATAGAAATAAATATTACGTATAAATGCTAATAGGTGTCCTTATTGGGATGAAAAGAGGGAGGAAAAGAAGTCCAAGCCAGTAAAAGACCAGTTCTCCTGGTATTCCAGCTCCTTGCGAATGCATCTGAAGGGCAACTTCACTATTTATTTCCTGTTCTATGAAATAGCCTTACATCTCATAAGTTGAGCAGTTTCCATCAGAACAATATCAGCAAAATCAATTCTTCTACGCTTTAAATTCAGGTTGCAAACAGGGCCATTATTCAGTACATATAGATGTTTAGGTCACATCATAGTCCAGTATACAGTATGTCATAGCGCCTAACGTTTAAAGGTATAAGTTGGTTATAGCCCATTCCTTTCTTGACCAACGATACCAAGATTCTTTTATTACTCAAACACCACATCAAGTAACTACAATCATCATAATATAGTGAATAAAAAACTGCAATAGAATAACCACAATATAACCTTTTTCTTGTAGTCTCCCGATTAACCAAAACAAGCAGCTTCACACTACTGTATGCAACAACCACTTAGTACACCCAAAAGGCAGATAAACAGGACAAACAAAAGACTACTAAGTCTCAACCATCAAAAGATAACACTTCTCTACCATTAGCATTTTCATACAATAACCTTAACGATGGAAACAAATGCTGAAAGAAGAGGTATCAATTGGAATCAGATGTGAAAACAAACAACTCAAACCTATCCTACAAGCAACAGCTGAGATTATTTCAAACAAAAAAAGAGACTTCAACAAAATCAGATACCTACAAGCGATGCCTTTGTCTGTACAACAGCTTAATGGACTAATAGCTGCATACCAATCTGGGCCGACCAACTATGCAGTCCCCAATCTCAGAAATCAAAAACTCCAATATAAACTAGAAAGAAGATTATTTTACATTTACAGATAACCAATTCTACTAACCCATCATCTATTAGCAGAAAAAAGGAATGGATTAAAAAACAAAACTGGTAACGTAACAACGTAACACCAGCAAGATCATAAATATAGCTTCATGAAGTTTGGGTTACTTTTATAGTTTCACCTCCTAAAAACACAATACCAAAATTGAAGCTTGTGGCTAAATTAGGCAACTTTTTCACTTGTACTCAAAATTGGGCACTGGAGGCGCATCAAAACTCTCCAAAATCTCCGTCTTACTAGATGATGCTTCTCGTTTCTTTCTTCCACCACCGAACCACGATCCCGACTCAGATCCACTGGTCGAGGGCGACTCGGGCGCCATTGTAGAAGGTACAGGCTCGTCCACGATGATGGGCATGCTTTGCTGAGCACTCATAACCTTATTAAGCATGATCCCAGCGCCTTCGATCAAAGCCAGGAGCACTCCGCCAAAAGCAGCGGCACGTGACGAAGCTACAAACCCTTGGCGCATGGAGAGGAAGCCACCGGTGGCGGCGCCGGCGATGATTGAATTCCATGGGTCCTCTTTCTGACGAAGATAAACCATAGAGCAGTCGAAGGCCGAGAAAAGGCCTCCCCACACGGCGAAGCTTCCGCCAACTCGAGGGGCATTCATGCGCACGGCTTGCGTGCCGCCGACGAGACGAGTACCACTCGGAGAATTGTAGACGCCTTTGATAAAATGGAAGGCGGAGCCGCCGACAGCTCCCATGCCGAAAGCGCCACCGATGTCATCAAGAATACGGTCCGGACATGGTTCCCTTGAAGTTTCCGGCGTACCCATGAATTTCTATTTTCCCTTTTCCTCTTTGCTGGATTCGGAGGGTGCTTGTGCAAGGCTTCGTGTGCGTGGAGGAGAAGCTAATTTTTTTAGGGTTGACAGATACTGTTTCACGAGAATTTACTTGTTTAAGTCTATATAGTTCTGTTTTTCTAATAGAAAAGATGACAAGGAAATAGGCCTCTTTAGCAAACAAAAAATTGCGTATTAGCTACTAGTTAATTCTAGAGCAGTAAATTAATAGTTAATCATATCAATTAATTTAATTAGTAGATAATATCAATTATTTATTAAAGATGTTTGGTACTATTAATTATTTAGTAGTAACTGTTAATGTGTAAAATGACTTATATAAGCATGACTTAAAAAAAATTATAAAGACATAAATATTATATATCTTAGTATTTCGTTGAATATTCTTAAAATAATTTATATTTTAGATATTTAATTTTACAAAAATTAAGTTTATAACTTTACTAAAAAATATAGAACATATAATAATAATAATAATAATAATAATAATAATACATCCAAATACAAAAAAATAACAATCCAAATGAAGTTTAAGAACATAATTCCAATTGAGCAAAAGAAATAAATATCATCATTAAAACAAAGGTTTATAACAATTTAAGAATTTCTTCTACCTGCCATTAAATTAGAAGCAATATTATCACTAATAATTGTCATCTCTCAAGTTTTCTATTCATATTAATTAGATTATTCTAACAAAATAAATATATAAATACATTTTATCATCGGTATATTTTTATTAATTACTTAATTTAAAATTATTTGATCTTTTAATTTAAAATGAGTAATATAATTAACTTGTAAATATTATTCAACAAATTTAATAAAATTTTATTGTAATATATTTTTATTTAAAATATTATATTATAAAAATATTTTTCTAATAAATTACTGTTTGTTTTTATATAATAATTTAAGAAAATACCACTTCATTTTGGTAGCAAAGTACTATTAAATAATTAAATAATATTAGAAAAGATAAATATAAATTTGTAAATATTAAATAATCAAGTTTTAATGCATAATTACGAAACCATCTTAATAAAGAGAGAGCTGGGGATAAAACAAAATGGTTGCAAGTTAGGCATTGGTGGAATGATAGGAGAGAGTTCTAAATTAATAAGGTGATTATAAAAAATAATGATACTTTTCTGCTCACAAAATTTGACAAGTTTGAGGCAGTATTTTAAAACATGAGTACGCGTCAAATAAAAAAATATTTGTACGAATGTGTCTTTTTAGGATTGCATATTTACCGTGAATAAGAAATTTATAGAGCAGTTTGATACAACATTTCATAAACATGAGTATTTGTCAATTAAAACAAAATATTTATGCGTTTTGTTTAACTATATGAATATTTGGAAGACTAATCTCTATATAAATAGGAATATCAAAACTATTAAAACACGATGGTTATGATTACAGACATTATAAAACTACTAAAACTCAACACATAAGCACTTTTTTCTTCTTTGCGTTTTATTTCTTCTTTCGATCTCCTATAGCCATTATCATAATCACAATTCTCCGGCTCAATCCGTTCATCTTCATTCATTTTATTTCTACAACATACCAAATAACATAAGCCACATAACCTAATGAAAATTGTTGGCAAGTAACAACCAACGATAATGAAGGAGAACAACTAACAATGGTGACTAACAAGTGTTCAGCGAAGAAGAGAAAGAATAAACTTACTAAAGAAGATGTCACTAGTCAGAATTCGATCGACGAACTGTTGTAACGTTCTGCACTTTACGTATCAGTGAAATATTGTAGCGCTCCCTTCCCGCAGGGTACACACTGAAACGCCCGGAGGTTATTCCAGTACATATCTTACAATAATGGTGCAATACGATTGATCACTACAGTCGCTTCATATGGCATCAATATCATTAATCACATATTAGCGTCATAAGAAAATTACAATATTTTTAAAACCATCTTTTCCTCATTTCATTTCTCAAAATCGAAAGTCTACATTATGTCTTTCAACCTTTACTGCATGTACATCAACAAAACCTAGTACAAAAGTGCTATGTGAAAGAGGAAAATATACAAAATCTATCTATTCTGTCCAAAAATTCCAGTTGACCGACCTTTGAGCCATGATCTCTCTTGCCAAAACACAATCTACACGGCAGTAGAGCCTCTCAGTAGCTAGAGTCGTCTCTCGGTCTTGAAAAGACAACGTTGCAATTTTAGTGAGTTTTGCGAACTCAATGAGATAACCATCATCGATGGTTCACTCAATTTATGCAACACATCATTTCACATAATATATAATCACATACTGCACTTTACATAAGTATCATATTTTCACTTAGCATAAGGAAATTTCTCATTTCAATTGATCAAACAAAAATGCATATGAAATGCTCATGAGACACTTTCTAATTATTATGTTGTTGTGACTAAGTGCCTGAACTGTCCCGTATTCATTTGGATACTGGGCTCATTAATAACTGTCCCTTATCCGATGAGGATACAGAGCCTATTATATATAGTGAGCCTTAGGCTCTTAATCACTGTTTGAGCTCGAGACTCTTTTCACTCGTTGAGCTTTAAGCTCTGATCGGTGGCTACTCTAGTCACAACTGCAATTATCTGATTATGCATTCATGAATAGAATGCATGTACCACAATCAATCACATTATAAAGCACATAGGTCTTCACATTCACATTCAAGCAGCACTTCAATATCTCAATCCACATTACACAATCATCGGACTTTCTGTCTGGAATCCACAATCAAATCACATTCATTCATTATTCAAAACATAATTATAAGCAAGCAACAATTGAGGGAAACCATCTAGGTTACTCACCAACTGCTCCTGAAGCTAGTGCATGGAAGTTCCGACAACGTCTGTGGGTTGATGTTCCAGTTGCTCCTCTATAACAAATAACATACACATATATCACAATTTGTATAATCGTAGGTGTTTAATAATGCACATGAATGAAATGAAATATGTACAATGTATGTTCATGACAATCCTAGGTATCATTCAATCAATTCCATCACAAAATCATTCCCATATTAAAACTCATCTAAGTATAATTTATACTTAGGTTTATGTCTCACTAAAACCATTAAAATCTTCATTCCTTTCTCATTAAATCACTTTATATTTTTCTAAGTCACACTTTCGGGTCTACTATTCACATTCAATCAGAAAGTGAAATTGATGTAATTTGGTCACACTCTCTTCTAAAAAAGTGGTCTTCTATGCCTTATGATTCCATTGATACCAAAATCACTGAATTTGGTTTAGTAAATAAGAAGATATATCTCAAACATTTTTGGACTATTCTTATCCAAAAATAGTGTACTATACCCAACTTCCATCTATAAATTAAACACCTTAGAGACTGAATCAAGATTTAGTTTCTTCATATTATTTTTATCTCTATTTCTCTAGTTTACTCAAATCAAAAATAATCTCAATTAGAATCCTACAGATCAAAACATCATCAAAATACTGAAACATGTTTAGTAAAATATCTAGTTCATGTTTCTCCAACCGATACCCTTACTTTGATTTGATCAATCTTTTTCGAGTCAAAACCAAAAGCTATAAATTTTTATGGAAAGATATAGGGAAGTGTTATGAATCCAATGCTTCAAAAATCAGGTCATTTGAAAGTCGGATGACAAAGTTATGGCCAAAATAGTGGAACATGTTCAGGCTGGGTGGGGGAGGACCTACATTGCGATCGCGACTTTTGCGTGCCAAATCGCGATCACGACTTTCCTCTCTTCTCTTTTCTTCCTCCGACCTATTTTGGTAAAAAGGGCATAACTTTCACTACATATATCGAATTAAGGTCATTAAAAGACCATTTCGAAAAGGACTTTAAGAACTACAACTTTTATGAAGATCTAAAAATGATATTTTACCTCCAAAAGGGTTTAAATTTCAAATCAGCAGCTGCCCCAGATGTCCATCCCATGCAACATCACAGACTTCTAAATATCATATCTCTTCACTCCAATGTCCAAAAATTTCATACTTTATATCAATAGAAAGCTAAAAGAAAGATCTACAATTTTCATGAAGACAACTTTGTTAAAAGCTGCCTAAATCAATACAGTAAATTCACGAAAGTTTCAGATCAAAAACCCAACACTGTTACTGTTCATTCCCAGAAAATTTCCAGACTTCATTCTCTAAAATCAGACCCTTCAAATTTTAATTTCTTGCTTTTCTACTCCATTTCAATCAACTCATTCACCATAAATTCATACCACTCCAAAATATACAAGTTTAGTCAAAATCTTCCATACCCAATTCATATTCCTATTTGTTCATAAACACTCAAAATAGAACCCAAACATAAACATTCATCTAAAACCCACTTTGATGATCATTTAACCTCAAAACATCTCTATACCATTACATGAATTATACTAATCCTACATATCCAAAAACAAGACATGTACGTAATTTTTCATCACCCACAATACACACATGAACATTGCATAACTAGGTCATCGACCTCAATTTACTCATCATTCTAGCTTAATTTAACCATACCCATAACATTTAAAACATAACTTACTTGGTTTAGCTTCAAACTCTTCAAAATCTCACTCAACCCTAGCTCCCAATCATCCCACGTTCTTAATCTTCTAAAGGTGGTAGGGTTGGGTTCTTTAATGAAAAAGTGAAGAAGAAGAAGAAGATAGCAAAATGATGGTGGTAAATAGAGGCAAGAACAAGCTCCAACGTTGGTGAGGTGAGAAGTGATTGGAGAAAAATGAAAATGGAGGAGAAGAAGAGAGCAAACCACGAAGGAGAGGAAAACAAGGATAAAACACTTATTTGGTCTTCTAATTTAAAAGCATCATGGAAGAACAACAAGGGAGGGTTTTTTTAATTAAAAAAACCTTTGACTCTAAGACATGGTTTGGCAAGTGACACTTGTCACTTGCCACGTGTCCAATTCTTATGGCTTTAGATTGGTTCCTTTCATGAACTAGTCCAATCAATTTCAATTTCTACTCCAATTGTCCCCCAATTTTCAATGACACTTGTTAATAATTCCTAAAGTCATTTATTAAAATTTTTATTACCATTGGACAACAATTTCTACTACCATTTAACAATTGTCTTGCCACTTGGGATTTTTCCTATTCTAGAAATTACCTCAAATTTTCAGAAAAGTTTCCCAAAATTCTCTAAAAATTCTAAATCAACAATTACATTCTCCAAATCAATTTTCAATACAAACAAATCACAATTCTCAATAACAATAACATTTATTAACATTTATACTCAGAATCTCAATGAATGCATGTACAATTATTTTCATGTCTAAAAATTTTACTATTCACATGTATTGTATGACACATTATGCATGAGCATGCAAATGCATTTCTAAACTCTCATTGTTCACGCATATTTACTATTTTAACCTTCTTACAGGTAATGGAATGTTACAGATATGGCCCTGGTGGCTGAGTTAAATGTGTTCTAATGCCTTAAAGGTAATTAGACATGATTTATAGACTTATTGGACACTTAGAAAGCTTAATTGAAAAAGTTGATATACATAAGGGCTTATTTGCCAATTGTTAAAAGTTAAAGGACTTAATTGTAAATTTTTAATTCATGGAGGATCAATATCTAATTTTATAAAGCCAAGGAGCTTAATTATTATTTTCAAAAGTGCGTGGATCAAAATAAAAATAAAAGTTTTGATCATTTCCAAATTTTGGGCTTAATTGCAAATTTATGAAAAGTTTGAAGGGTATAATGGTAATTTCACATAAACTAAAGGCAAAAAGGTAACATCACCATATTTGGTCAAAGAAGAGTTAATTTTCTAGACCTTTCTTCATGTATGGCCGTGCACCCTACCAGTAAAGACCTGAAACATTTTGTTTTAATTAAAAGAAAAGAAAAAAAAAAGAGACGAAAAGAGAAGAAGAACTCATTTTCGGCTATCACTAAAATTCTACCCTTCTTTTTGATTCTCCAACCCAAATCAGGGTGTTCTAAGTTAAGTCGTCCCTCTTGATTGTCTTGGTGTTCCTTTTTTCTTTTTTCTTTTAATTGTATGAGCAGTAGTAACAATTATAGTTGATGTACTCCTAAAGTTCTAGCTTTGATCTACTTTAGTTTGATTGACATTTTGCTATTTTCAAAATTGGTTTTGGCACTGAATTTTACGCTTTTTTTGTTGGAAGTTTGATGTTATATATTTTCAGTGCCAAAATTGGTTTTGGCACTGAATTCTTGCAAGTTTAGTTGATTTACTTCTTACTTCACATAAAGTCTCACGAATTTCATTCTCATTTGCTGAGCCTAGCTTCAATTAATTGATTTGTGTAGGTTGAATGATGTTCATATGTTGGACTTGTTAAAAGGAAAGCGTCTGGTTTTTGTGGGTGATTCCTTGAACAGAAATATGTGGGAATCTTTGGTCTGCATTCTGAAAGGCGCGGTTAAGGATCAGAAAAAGGTTTATGAAGCCAATGGGAGGAATTACTTTCGAGGGGAAGCTTCTTATTCTTTCGTATTCAAAGTATGCTGTTTAACTTTGATGTAGATATTCCCTATATTTGATCCTGTTTCGTGTGAAATGAGCTAATTTAGTGAATTTCATCTTGTGGATGATGTGTAGGATTATGACTTCACTATAGAATTTTTTGTATCTCCTTTCTTAGTTCAAGAATGGGAGGTGCTGGATAAGAATGGAATGAAGAAGGAGACACTTCGGCTTGACTTAGTAGGAAGGTTTTCTGGATAGTATAGAAATGCAGATATCATTATGTTTAACACAGGGCATTGATGTGTTAAGTTAATAGCTAGTTTCTGTTGTTTTACTTAATGAAATGTTGTCGTTTTAGTTTGTACATAGTAGAGTGTTTTAGTTCAGTCTTGTATAGTAGCTTAGTTCGGTTGTATATAATGAAATCTAGTTTTTAGTCAACAGTACACTTGAAATAATAAAAAACCTAGTTCTATTTACTCTTTTTCCTCTCTCTCGAACCTTCTCTTCATAGTATCAGAGCAGTAACGCTCCTAGAGATTGATCATTACTGGAGGTTGACTGAAGCTACATACAACACGGGGATGTGTATGAGAGGTCTATGGTAGCTGTATTTTCTTCGGTGGTGGAGAAAGAAGCTTTGTCTTAACGAATCGAGAGGCTAAGGTTTTGCATTTGGAAGAAGTTTCTGCGACTGTGATTTTAGCTTATGTTTTTGAGATAATGGAAGGAGTCTCTGCGGAATCCCCTACTGGATCAACACTGGACCCTTAATTACGAGGTATGCATGAAAAAAATTAGGTATATCTCCAAGGTTCGGATTATCCAGGTATGAGTTTAGTTACTGCATTACTGAATGGGAGCAATTTTTTGAGCTGGAGTAGATCTACAAAACTTGCCCTAGGAGCAAAGATGAAATTAGGGTTTATAGATGGTACTTTTTTGAAACCTAGTCAAGGCTCAGTTGAGTGTGATCAGTGGATTAGGACTGACTATATGGTTCGATCTTGGATTTTAAATTCAATTTCCAAGATTTAGTTGACGTTTTTATCTACACCAATTCTGCCCAAGAACTATAGTCAGATTTAGTAGAGCGGTTTGGAGAGAGCAATGGGCCTTTATTGTATCACTTACAGAGCCAGATTAGTATTGCATCCCATGGTAATATGTCTGTAGTAAAATATTTTACTGGTTTAAAAAAAATTGTGGGATGAGCTTTGGTGTCTCATGCTTGTCCACAGTGCACTTGTGGGGTGGCGACACAATGCATCTATGGAGCACCTAAAGCTTTGGCTGATTTGACTTCCATGAATCAGTTAATGCAATTCTGATAGGGTTGAATGAGAGCTTTGATCATATTAGGAACCAGATACTAGTTATGGAACCATTACCTAAGGCATATTCTATGGTGTTGGGGGTAGAAAAACAAAGAGAACTTCAGATGGTTTTTGGTGAAGACATAGATCATAATGCACTGATGGCAAATACTGGAGGTGGTAAAAGAGTTGTTGATGGAGGAGGAAAACAGTCCAAACAAAAGTGGGGAAAAGGTGATAAGAGTGACTTGTTTTGTAACTATTGTAAGAAGAATGGACATTTAAAGGAGAATTGTTTTAAACTTACTGGTGCACCCGATTGGTACAAGGAGTTGCAAAACAAAAGAGGGAAAGGGACTGGGAAATCTTATACTGCTAATACAGTAAATGATACTAATTCATTCATTGTAGATAGCAGTACATCAGTTATAAACAGTTCTATCAATAATACTAATCCTCCACTATCTGAATTGATTAAGCAAGAGTTGCTAAAGCTAGTTAAGAACAAAGCCCTTACTGATCCTCTCATGGTGAACCTTGCACATATTTCAGATTTTGCAGGTACACTTTCTATATTAGCCCTTTCTAGTCTTGATGATATAGATTCAGATTCTTGGATATTAGATACAGGAGCTTCTAATCACATAAGTGTGGATGTTTCTTTGTTAAACAAGAATGTTATTCCTGCCAAATACTTACCTGTTTATCTTCCTGATGGTACTCAGAATCGGGTCCATCACATTGGTGATGTTGTGTTACGAAATGGCATTATCTTGATAGATACCTTGCATATTCCTACTTTCAAGTTTAATTTGCTATCTATCAACAAACTTGCCAATTCATCCTCTATTACCTTTACATTTTTTCCAAATCACTGCATTTTGCAGGACCTGAAGACTGATCGCATTTTGGCAGTAGGAAAGGTTATAG
>JANKOE010000205.1:16480628-16495920 GCA_026284465.1 Erythroxylum citrifolium | reverse complement strand
TTTTAATAAGGATGAGAAATTGTGAACCAACTTCAAGGGGAAACTAGTTTGATTTAGGCCATATGAGACAAAATGGTATTCATGAACATTGTAGATTATCCTTTTATCTTTTCAAATGATATATAGTTTGTGAAATTTGGATATTGAAGTTGAGGGTCATGAGTATTTCAAGAGATGACGTTGAATGGGAAGTAGGAAATTGATAGCTATGATGAGTGATGAAATTTTATGGATGATGAGTTTGAGAATTGAGAAATTATTCTTGTATGATTATGTTTATTAAAGTTTGAATATGATGTATGTGGTTATCTTTGGTTGAGATTGTCAATGGTGGTTAATGTTAGAAGAACATGTTGACCTTGGGAAGAATATGTGTGATGAATGATTTGGAATTAAGTTTCAATGATGTTTGATAATGTCTAATGGGTTTGGAGTGGTTTTTGTGATGTTGGAGAAGGGTTTAAGGTAAGGGAATGTTAGGAGGAGTTTAGGAGCTTGAAGGGGGGCTTGTAGGGTGAAATTTTTGTGTTTCCCGAAGGTTACACAGTCAGGCCGTGTAGATTTACACGGACCGTGTAAATCCAGCCCCTGCGCACCACTTCCACCCGAGGCTTACATGGGCAGATCGTGTGATTTTACACGGTCCGTGTATTTTGACCTCCTTAACGTTCAAATTTCAATTTTTAGTCTTCATGAAAGTTGTAGGTCTAAATGTCTTCTTTCCAACGGTGCAAAAACGAAAGCAATCCGATATTTGTAGAGAAAGTTATGGCATTCGCGCCAAGAGAGGTTTAAATTGATTTTGGGAATGAACATGGTCCAGTATTTAGGGCATAACTCCCTCCTCCGACCTCCGATTGAGGCGATTCTTGAGCCAATGGTTTTCTAAGACATGTAGGTATCTTCCCATGAAAATTTGTATCATTTGGAGTCAAATTGAGAGAGTTTGCATGAAATCAAGTATGAGGTCAATTGAGAGAGCATGATTGGGATATGAGCACATGTTGGTATTTTGATGATATCTTGAGTTGTATAACTCCAATTGAGGTGTTTCTTATGCCAAATCAAACTAGAGACTTAAAGCTATGAATTATATGAAGAAGTCAAATTGAAATTAAGGCATTAAGATTTCCAAATTCTATTCGCAAACAGTAGAATTGAGATCCAGCATAGTGACAGTGATGTATGATCACACCATTAAGTAAGTGGAGAGCAAATTTTTGGGATGTTATGAAAAAGTAAAAATATATAGTAATGAATATGACTTGATAATTGTCCAATAAAGGTGAAATTAAAGAACCATTCAGGGTAATGTCCACGCTTAAGGTTTCGTGTTTTCGCTTGAGGGTTGGGTTCCGAAAACGATGCCTAACAGTTGTGGTATCAGAGCGCCGGAATTGAGATCTTGCATGGGCATATAGGTATAAGTTACACAAGGGAGATTATTAAAAGTATAAGCTGATAGAAGGAGGATTTGTCAGAAAATAAGAACTTAAAGAAAGTTGGTTGATACGTGCTTTAATTGATAAGATAAAACGAGGGTTAATTGAAGTAACCTTATAGGGTGCTTTGTGCACGTTTTATGATATGATATTTGGAGTGATTGTTAGGCTTTGAAAATGGGGCCTAACAAGCCTAAGCTTAGATTGCTTTGTGGTATGAATTGTTATGTTGTGTGATTATTTGTTTGCATTGTGATTTGATTGACATGCATGTTATGCATTCATGTAGACAATAAGATTTAGAATGAAACATGTTAGTATTTGCATTGAAGGAGTAAGATGCTACCTCGTGAAAGAATATGAGGAGTTTTGCAAGGATCTGTTGCACCTGATTCCTCACCTTTAGAGAAGTGTTTTGATAAGTATAGAGTCCCATAATTTGCAATCGCATGAGTCACGTGTATGAACTTTCGTCAAGTGTTGGGCTATTAGAAGCGATGAGAAGAACAGAGTTTTGTTAGAATGTAAGATAAGGAAAGTTGATGTTTCATGGGTTGACGAATTCAGAAATTTTGGATATGTCAGCAATTTTGGTAACAGAATTTTGTTGTGAATTGTATTTGAATTGATATGAATATGAAATTATTCTTATGAATTGATTGAATTGGAAATAGAAACAAGGTAAAGATGACACGATTTATAGTATGCAAGCAAGGTAGAATTGACAAGCGAACTCAGAATTTATGATCCAAAATGAGATTATGATAGTTAATTGAGATCCGGATTTCAAGAGGGCTATGTGTCTATAATTTTAAATTGATTAAGAATGTAGGTATGGGAAATGAATGGAACGGATGATAGTGATATATGTAGAATGTCCTTGAGGCTAAGTTGACTGGTTATCATGAGTACATATTGGATAATGTGCCTATATCGGTGAATACTGTGATTAAGTACATATGAGATTTATTCTGGATATGGAATATGAGATAACCTATGATCCCTAGGGTTAATTTATGAGACGAATCAGAGTACCGAGATAGAAGTATGGTATAGGTGAGTATGGCGAAAAGGATAACTACGATGGAATGGGAATTTTAAATAAAAGTGTAATATTCAGAGGTTGTTTGAAATGCATTATAATTGAGACATCAGTAGTATAAGATATGGATTGGTGACATGTCAAAAATATAAGAGTAATCGAATATGTTTTTTATTTTATGGAGTTTTATTATAAAGGGCATTTGAGCATGTGAAGTGTGACAGAGATTGAAAGTATTGAAATAACATGGGTAGTTGAAATCGATCGAATTGAAGTGTTACGAGTGGCTAAAACAGCATTAATGATGATAGCAAGCAATTGATTGATAAAGATTGTATGTACAGGAAGATAATTTACATTAAGAATGTGATTAATGAGAGTAAATCATAAACGAATATGAAATGAATCAAAAGAAAATATTGGAAGTTATATCCCTAGTGGAGACTCAAGCATAAGAGATAGAGTGTGCACAAGAAATATGAATTAGACTTTGATGAATGTAGTACTAACGCAGGAAGTTAAGTTTGTAAATAAGTTAAAATACGCAGAGAAATTAGTATGAATGAGCAGATAGCAAAATAAGTCAATGTGAAATTAGAGAAAATGGAATGAATTGAGAAAATCGCTAAAGAAAGGCAAGTCAATTGGAAGATTGAAAATGATGTGAGAAAATGGTATCCCATTGAGGAATTAGCTATTTAAGGAATCAAGAAAACTAATCATGGGCCTATGGAGCTTGGAAATATTTGATCGAGGTAATAAATGTCCCAATAGTACTATAGTATTGAAGCTTAAGGTAATCCAAGCAAAATTTGATAATATATGAAATGTATCTAAAAGTTGAGAAGTACATTTTGAATACTTGAGGAAAATCAGATGAATAATAAAAATACAAAGAAATTTGAGAAATCATGACATTGATGTTGATTGAATCGTTTGAATTCTGAGATTTCATAGTATGCAATGATGCAATGTAAGAGATTTGGATAAAATCCAATGCAACATGATAAAGTGATTTCGTATACATGGAGACAATTGAATCTTATGAGATGATCATTTGATGTATGAATTGAAATTCGCTTCAATGGTGACTGTTTTGAAAAATTGGAGGAATTATATGAACAGAAACATCTTGGATATATATATAGAAATATGCAAATTATTAATATTGAGGTAAATGTTGAGTTGAAAGAATAGAATACAAGAATGAGACAGCAAATAGAGATATCTGAATGATTATGATTTTGCAAATGAGCACTATATTGGCACAGCTAGTGTTGTAATCAAATGTACTAAATGGAAAATCCCAGTAGCAGTGAAGCATGAATTCAGGTATCGAGGTTATCAAATCTAGTGAAATCAAAGTGTAGAAATTGGAGTTGAATTTTTGAAGCACATCAAGGTATTAATTGCTATGGAATTGAAAATTTGTTTCACACGAAATGATTTATAAAGCCCTAATTGAGGATTCTGAAACTAAGAATCTTATTAAGGAATAGCAAATGGATTTGAATTTCCGAGTTCGAATTGGAAAATGATGCTTTGTCATCGAAATGATGATCGAGTAAAGAAATTTCTAAAGAAAGCACAGATGACAACAATTGTGAGTTATTTTGTCAACAGTCTTCCCTGTTGTAGAGATGCTTAAGGCTTCTTATGTGGATGGATAGGGCCAAGGCTAGTTGAAGGCCATAATTGATTAGAGATGTTATTGATAGATGGAATTGACCTATGTTGGGAATTGCATGACTTAAGAAAATGAGCGAATTGGATGGATTAAAGCTAAAGGTATGGAATGCAGAGAAATAGACAAAAGAATTAAGTGTTCTGGCATTAAATAGTTGTGAACTTCGAAGCAAAGGATGCAATATTTCTAAGAGTACCCCGTTCCCAAGGTGTGCTTAGACTGTGTGCAAAATGTCTCAGATTCATAATGTGCTATGTGTGAGTATGCTAAGAAATATCGATATGATATGATATTTGTATTATTGACGCAATAAGTGGAAAAATTGTGAATAATTTGAAACATATTGAGGAATTACTTAAGAAAGTGAATGACTAAATGAGTGATTGAAAAATCGAGTGAGTAAATTGACTATGATCATTTGAAAGAAATTATTCGAGTAAATAAGTTCCTTGGGAAAATGAGGAAAATATCAGATAGTATTACCTCCATCTGTTCGACCACTCAGGTAAGAATTTTGAGGACGAAATTCATTAAAGGGGGGGAGAGTTGTTGGACCCCAAATTGTCATTGGAAGTTAGAATAAAAGAGTATGAGTTGATTTTTTGTTTTCTGAACAGACTTCAGTCCTTTGGTGATATTTTTAAATGTAGAGCTCCAATCGATTTTATTTTTGTTTCTAATCAAACTAGATACATGGAGCTACAACTTGACTGAAGGAATCAACTTTCAATTGGAGCCCTAAGATTTTCAATTTCTGAAGTGAAGTTGGTAATAGCCTTCAGTCTCGGTTTTGAAAGATCAGAAAGTGTTTTGGCTAATACTCCTTCATTTCTAAACCAAATTGAGCGTTTTTGGTGTCGTTAGAATCGTAAGACAATGAGGAACAAATGTTGTGAAGAAGTCTGATTGAAATTCCTTTATAAGCTATCCCAAAATCTGTTTGAAAGTTAGTAGGATGAGTTCGTTTTTGAGGTTTGACCTGGTGAGGGCTCACCAACCTTGTAGGATGCGCGCCTAGATGTCACATAGGACGTCGGCACGTGACTCGCAAGGGCAGGGGGTCCAACATCTTGCATGTTATGGTTATGTTTTTGTTTCATCTATATGACAAAATGAAATCTGACATACAAATTGTCATAAGTTCATAATTTTCCATTAATATATAACTTGCTTGAGTCTTAAACCATTATAAGAACTTAATCTTATGTCTTTCTTCAACATTAACAATCTCTTTGTGCTCTCTATTTTAAAAAATAAATTGAGATTAGGATATATAGATTAAATGAAAACATTCAAATATGAAATTTTGATTCAAAAGTAATATACATACTCCATATATATGTTGACTTCCTTGCAATTGTTCAAAATATACCAATGGGCAATTTCTAACTCGTCTTTAGTGGCCTAACTTTTGGGAGAAAACTAGCATGCCACCATCTTGATCAAAATCAAAATTACGTTTCGGTCTATTAAATCTTGTCTTGACGTCATTTGAGTGCATCGAACAAAATGTCAAGCATTCATTTGCTATATAAGCCTCTACAATAAAACCTTCAGGTCGAGCTCTATTACGTATATAATGTTTAAGGGAGCATAAAGACCTAAACAAAATATAAAACATTAATAATTGTTACTAACTAATAACTTAAAAAAATTAGAAGTTAATATAAATTACCTTTCAATGGGGTACATCCATCGAAATTGAACCAGTCCACAAAATTTTGCTTCGTATGGTTAGTGAATTGCCAAATGCACCATAACATAAAAAAAAAAAGATGAGGGGAATAGTAGTTCAAGCTTACATAGAATCAAAGCTATGTCTTTTTTGATGTTGTTAAGCTCTTCAACTTTAAGTGTCTTTCGACATAATTACTTTAAAAACTCACCCAATTGACCCAAAGTTACAGACACATCTTTCGACAAACATATGTCTATACCAATAGCAAGTAATCGTTGCAAAAATATATGACAATCATGGCTTTTCAACTCTGATGCTTTTCCCTCTTTAATATTAACACAACGGACTATATTCGATGCATACCCGTCATAAAATTTGACTGATTTAAGAAATTGACAAAAAGCTTGCTTCTCCTTTTTTGACATGGAAAGAAGCAAGTGGAATAATGTGTGACCCATCATCTCTTCTTTTCAAATGCAAATCTTTTCTTATATTCATGTCTTCCACGTCTAGTTTTGTTTTAATTATGTCTTTCAATTTGCCTTCAATTTCCATAATGGTTCCTAAAATATTCTCACAAATATTTTTTTCAATATGCAACACATCAAGATTATGCCTTAATAACAATTCCTTCTAATACGACAAATTAAAATTATGTTTTTTTATTCCCATTGAGCTCAACACATTTCGCTTTCACTTTCTATTACTTGGGTGTTTGTCAGGTGTAATGTCACTTAAGTGTGATAGCTGCATAACCACATCATCACCAGACAACTGCAAAAGAGCTTCACTTAATGCTACTTTGCAATTAACCAATTTGCTTCTTCACCATCTATGCCCATGTTCCAAGTAATGATGATGTCCTGTATAACATATTTTACTTTATAGCCTCATTGAATAAGTTTGATAGTTACGCGTAGGACAAGCCATAAACCCTTTAGTGCTCCATCCAAATAAATTCTTATAAGCTGGAAAATCATTTATAGTCCACAAAACAATCATATGCATTATAAATGTTTCACCTTGAACAACACCAAAAGTTTCTAATCCAACCTCCCATAGATCGGTTAAGTCATTAATTAATGGTTGCATGTATACATTGATATCCTTACCAGGAGTAGTAGGTTATGGAATAATCAGAGACAATACATACAAGGCTCATTTATACACTTCCACGGAGGTAAATTATATGATATTAATATTACTGCCCACATGCTGTAAGAAGTACTCATATTACTGAAAGGATTAAATCCATCTGAGGCTAACCAAGTTGAACATTATGACAATATTATGCAAACCATGGAAACTTTCCAACAAAGTCTTTCCATTCCATTGAATCTTTTGGATGACGTATAATGTTATTATCAATCCATTTCTTTTTATGCCACCTTATATCTATGACTATTTTTGTTGACATAAAAAGCCTTTATAGTCATGGTTTAATAGGAAAGTATCTCAAGATTTTATACAGTATCTTTTTCCCTCTCCTGTCATCCACTCGCTACCTTGATGTACCATAAATAGGACACTCTTCAAAATCTTTACTATCCTTCCAAAATATAACACAATCATACTTACAAGCATATATTGATATATATCCTAATCCAAGGTCCCTTAACAATTTCTTTGCATTATAATAAGACTTGACCAATTTATGTCCAATAGGTAATGCATCATTGAGCAAGTCAATTAAGATGTCAAAAAACTTATTACTCCATTTATTATAGACCCTTAAATGCAACAACTTGAAAACAAAAGATAGTTGTGAGAAATTTGAGCACCCTAGATATAATTCTTCTTAAGCAACTTTTAATAACTTTTTAAAATTATCTTCTGTAATACTGCCAATTATGTTAGGCAAATCGGTATCATTCATTGTCTCCATATAATTCCCATAATGTTATCATCAATTTGTTTCTCTTTATGCCACCTCATATCTATGACTGTTTTTTTGGACATAAAAAGCCTTTGTAGTTGTGGAGTATCTCAAGATTTTATGCATTATCTTCTTCCCTCTCCCATCATCCACTTGCCACCTTGATGTACTATAAATGGGACACTCTTCAAGATCTTTACTATCTTTCCAAAATATAGCAAAATCATACTTACCAGCAGGTATTGATATATATCCTAATCCAAGGTCTTTTAACAATTTCTTTGCATTATAGTAAGATTTAGGCAATTTGTGTCCAACAAGTAATGCATCATTGAGCAAGTCAATTAGTATGTCGAAAGACTTATTAATCCATTTATTATAGACCTTCAAATGCAGCAATTTGACAAAAAAAGATAACTGTGAGAAATTTGAGCAACCTAGATATAATTCTTCTTGAGCAACTTTCAATAACTTCCAAAAATTATCTTTTGTAATACTACCAATTATGTTAGGCAAACTGGTATGATTCATTGTCTCCATATAATTCCCATAATCATCTAACATCTCCACAATCCCATCATCATCATCACCATCATCTACATCATTATTGTTACTATCATCGACACTTATACCAACACTTCTACTACAACTTGCTTCCTTACGTTCACCATGATAAAGCCATGGAGTATAGAATTTATCTATGCCTCAAATTAGCAAGTGATTATATACCATATCTTGACTTTGAATGTCAACATTTAATCAATCTATATATGGACAAAGAATAAAACATTTATCACCCATTCGATGAAACTTTTTACTCCTTCTAAGTATTCAGTAGACCATTTCCGATGAGACATCCAACTTTTATCCATCTAGCTATATAATTAAAAGTAAATAACTTAACTACTAAATGCAATCCTCAGCCTTTATAATATAACCATTAATCACTACAAGTTCATGTTCAAATTTTGAGTTTAAATAAGCACTTTGGTACGTTTCATTGTCACACCACATAAGTTGAGAATGCAAGTTCTCGCTGTGACTCCTAAGCTCTTGAAATTTTTCACCAATAAGCCTCATGGAAGTTGCATCACGGGTTTATAGCCTATATACCATCTTAGGAGTTTATTATACAAAGGATTGTCATGAACATTACGTGAATTTCTAATGTTAATACTAAGTTAAATTTAAACAAGCACTATGGTGCATGACATTGTTTCACCATATGAATCGAGAAAGTAAGTTCTCGTTGTGACTCCTAAGCTTGTGGAATTTTTCAC
The DNA here is from genome assembly GCA_026284465.1 of Erythroxylum citrifolium. Classification (NCBI taxonomy): domain Eukaryota; kingdom Viridiplantae; phylum Streptophyta; class Magnoliopsida; order Malpighiales; family Erythroxylaceae; genus Erythroxylum; species Erythroxylum citrifolium. The sequence continues at coordinate 16,486,915 of JANKOE010000205.1, read as the reverse complement.
CGATAAGCTTCATGGGAATTGCATTATAGGTTTCCAGGCTATATACCATCCTAAGGGTTTATTATGCAAAGGATTATCATGAACATTCTAATGTTAATACTAAGTTTGAATTAATCACTTTGAAGTTCAAGTATTTATGTTTAAATTTAAACAAAAACCAAACGTAAATACTTAGACTATTAAGTCCCAGCATAAAACCTCATCAATCATTATAAGAAAATAGCAAAGAATAACACAAAACTAAACACGTTGAAGAAGTTAATTAGTTGGATGACTTACCTTGATAGACGGACAACTACAGACTACAAAGAAGATAGACTAGGTTGGACAATTATCGACACTCTTCAACACAAAACACGGCCTGCAAGAAAGACAATTTCATATTTAATATAATATACTAGTTCATATATTTGTCTTAGGACTTAAAATGTAGAGAATGTTTATAATTAAAGTTTTTGGATACATTTCCATAGACCTTACCATTACTAAAGTTTTAATAGCTTTGTGGCAGTGATGGGCTCACGATAGTTTGTGACCGATGAACAGTTCAATGGCTAAGTAAAACCGTTTGACATTAGAGATTCAAAGGGTACATACGTCGAACATCTTATAGGCAGTAGTAAAACAAAGTTCCTAACACATATTCACATTCAATCAACCCATTCAACACGCATAACCCATATCTTAATTTCCAAACCCTAAGTCCAAGAATAATTCATACTCTTAAGCATTCATTTATAAAACATTACGACAATGTTAATATAGTCCTAAGTCAAAGTCAATCCAATAAAACCCTAGGTTCTTGCATACCAATCTTTAAATCATGATCCTTGGATTTAATAAAAAATTAAAAGTCAATCTAATTCATTAGGCATCATCTCTTTAAACCTTTATCTATTTTAAGTTAATTTCTTTAAGTTTTTTTTAAAGATTCTTATATTTCTTCTTTTGTGTTTAATAAGCTTCACCTCTAAAGTGTTTCTTATTTAATAATTCTTTAGTATTACAAGATTTAGGCAAAAAAATTAGCGTGCGTAATAACTTCTTACCTTTGTGCTTGAACATTTGGTTACATTAATTAGGGTTCATTCCTTTTATTCTTCCTATCTTTGTTTTAGTTAGCTAGGTGTCAACTTTATTATCTTCAATCATTTTTTTTCTTAATCTTGCTTTTCTATCATGCATATTTCGAATAAGTTGTAACATGTTAGTGATACTTTTGTTACAATTTTAAAATAAATTAGAGAAATGAATTGTGAAAAAAAACACATAATGAAGATGATATAAAAATTATTAAATCAAAGATAAAAAGAGGATCGTCACTATTATTGCACTAATGTATCATGTTCTAACTCATTATATTTATCAAAAGATTAGAGGCTTACAGTGGATAGAAAAATCAAGAAGAATCATGAAAATATAGTATATTTAATTACTAATTACATGATAAAACGGAAGAGCGACAATTATGTTTATTAACATATATTGTTGGATCATTTAAAGGAGTACATTTTTATTAACATTTATTGTTTACTTTAGTATAATTTAAATATGTATCATAAGTTCTTTCATGTCTTTCAATTTCAAGAATATGTTTATTACAAAGAGGACACTAAATATATAACAGTCAAATTACATTAGCAGTAGCACAACATTGGATGAATTTCTTAAATGTTTGAACACAAAAAACATAACACTTAAGTCACATTAACAGTCTAACAACATTAACATTTCTTTAATGTTTAGGACACTAAAAACATAATAATCAAATAACATTGACAGTAGCACAACATTAGGTGAATTTCTTGAATGTTTTTAACTTAAAAAATAGAACACTCAAATCACATTAATAGTCCAACAACATTAACATTTCTACAATGTTTAGGACACTAAAAACATAACATTCAAATAACATTGACAGTAGCACAACATTAGATGAATTTTTAGAATGTTTTTAACACAAAAAATAGAACACTAAATTTCCATTAACAATCCAAAAACATTAACATTTATTCAATGTTTAGGACACTAAAAAGATATAATTGAAAAAAAATTGAAAGTAGCATAACATTAGGTTAAATTTTTGAATTTTTTGAACACAAAAAGCTGAACATTCAAATGTTATTTACTATCCAACAGCATGTATTTCTTGAAGGTTTTTTACACTAAAAGCATAAGGATTGTCAAATAACATTAACAGTAGGACAACCCATATGAATTTCTTGAATGTTTGAACGCTTAAAACAGAACACTCAAAGTATGCATGTTTTGAAAATCCCATTCCTTATCAAAACAAAACAAAAAATACATAAGAGGACTTTCATCGAATACCTTATAAGCTTCATAAATTAAACCCTAACTAACATCAAATAATATGTCTTCTCCCCTTTTGTGACATATACAAGCAACATTAACACTCCATTTATATAGAAACAACTCAAAGTATAACCCAAAAATCGACCATTCACATACCATTTAAAAATAACATTCAAAGCAAAAATAAAACTTAAATTAACACTATTAATACATAATTCTTTAATCTACAATTTTTGCGACGTTTCATGGTTTATTCATCAAAAGTTTACATTTGGTGATGAATTATACATTTTGTCGCAAAAAGTTTGAATACTTACCAACGTTTTACGTTATCGTCGTCAATTAAATCATTGCAAAATTAGCCACTTTTAGCAAAAATTCCTGAAAATCATCGCCAAATAATCAGCTCTTCTGATGATTTACTTTAACATCGCCAAATTTGAGACTTTTGGCATTGAAATTAAATATCATCGCCAAAAGTCTACATTGTCAAAAATATGTAGCTAATAGTATGTTTTGTTGTAGTGATAAACCCAAACTTTAATAAAAATCCAACTCATTCCATTGAAAATAAAAGAGAGGAGTAAAGATATAAAAGCAACAGGTAAGTTGGGAATAAAACCAACAAAAATAATTTCCTTCTTGTTCTTCTTCTCCATATTTTCAACTAGTAAGTGTAAAAATCTTGTTTTCCATATTTTCAATAGGTAAGTGTATAAAATACTATCTTTTTTTCTGCATGTGAAGCTTTATCATGTACTTCCTTATTGTTTGTTTTATATGAGATTAGAGAAAAAATTATGGTGATTATAACTTAAAAATCTTTTAGAATGGCATAGAACTTTATATAGGTAAGATTGTCAGTTAAATTTCATCCCATTTATTAGTGATTTTCAATGATCCTAAACTAGTTTCTAGTTGGAATTATTGTGATTGTTTATGATAACAATTTTAATGAAATTGAAAAAAAAAACAAATTAAAGAAAAGGTAATTAATGATGTAATTGCGAAACAATTTGGATAAATTATGGTTAAGTTTTTTGGAGCATCACATTTAGTTGGTATCAAAGTGGGTTTATGTTTCTAAGGACAAATTGAGTAAATATGATAATATATTCTTGTCTTATCTAGGATGACGTCAAGAGATGATATTACTAGCTTATATTTGATTGTAGAATTTGGTAATTTGATCTATACTTCAGATATGCATGATCAGGGGGATGCTGGAGTAGATCAAGTAAGAAGAGAGATGTTAGTGTCAACTCAAATGATGTAGTTCTTTGAGATGATACAACAAGCAATTATTGTGGCCCTAGCCCAAGGTAATTATGGGGCGGACCATAACTATGAACGGATTTATAAGATGGGTACATTAAAGTTTCGAGGCATTACTGATCTTAAGGAAGCTGAGGCATGTTAGGAGTAGACAGAGATAGTTTTAGATCGTTTGGAGTGCATCTTAGAAAGAAGGTTACAGTATAATGTTTCATTATTCTAAGGAAACACACTAACTTATTATAAGTCAGTGGAGAGATCTTATGTCAAGGGAGATGACTTGTCAAGAGTTTTGAAGAGAGTTTAGAGATGAATACACTATGTGAATATATCAAGACCAAAAGAAGATAGAGTTTATAATTCTGGTTCAGACAAATGAGATGTCGGTGGTAGAGTATGAGGCTCACTTTGGGGCTTTATCTAAGTATGCATTAAAGGTTGTGGCAAATCCAATAGACAAATGTTGTTGATTTGAGCAAGATCTAAAGATCGAGATTCATTTGGGTTTGGGAGCTGCTACTTCTAATTTCAAGAATTTATTAAAGATTGCACTCAAAGTAAAGGATGTGATAGAATAGTGTAAAAGGAGACAAGAGTTAAAGAGGTAACCAAAGAGTCACTATAGAGAGGGGACCGATGGGGGGATCTAATAGAACCAGTATTACATCGAGCAGGAGTGGTAATTTCTACAAGTTGAAGGAGATCAAGGAGCTGGTAAGGATTCAAGACAATATAGCACTACTAGTACACTGTCAGATAGATCAGATAAAGGGGCTAGTCAAAGGTTTGGAGGACCTTTTAATAGAGGAGCTGAAGGAGTATAGAGTTGTGCTACTTACAAGAGAGTTCACATAAGACCATATTGGTGACCCACTAGGATCAATCAGGCATGCTATATTTATAGAGGGTAGAGGCATTTATAGACTAGTTATCCGATTGTAGGGAGGAATTTAGGAGTGAGAGCAGAGGAGACAGTATATGGTAGAAGTAGTGCTTTTGGTTAAGGTATAGTTGGTAGTAGAGGTGGTGGTAGAGGAGTTAATGTGGACCAGTAGTGGTTACAGGTACTAATGGGGCATCCTCAACACAGGATCAGACTTAGGCGAGGATGCACTATATAATAAGAGAGAAGGCACTGGCAATGAACAACATCATTTTAGGTACAATTTTATTATTTGAATTGAGGCCTATGTGTTAGTAGACTAATGATTTACACATTCCTAAATCCTTTTAATGCTTGCCTCTATAGTTTTGGGGGAGGTTAGTCTATTAGGATATGACTTAAGAGTGTGATTGCTAGTGGGAGAATATATGGAAGTGAATAGTGTAAGGAGGGGGATGCCAATGAGGATTAGTGGTGTTGAGCTACTAGCTAACTTGATAGTGATGAATTTGAGGGAGTTTGATGTCATTTTTAGGATGGATTGGTTGGCACAACATCACACTATAGTAGATAATTATGGAAACAAGGTAAAGATAGAGTCTTCAGGTAGATTGAAGGTGATATTTGTGGAGAACAGTATAGTAGTTCCAGTATGCGTGATCTCAGCCATGACCGTTAGATGACTAATATTTGATGGATGTGACACATATCTAGCTCATATTACAGATACGAGGGAGATAAGTTCTAGGTTAGAGGATACTCTTATGGTGAGGGAATTTTTAAAGGTATTCTTAGATGATTTACTAGGTTTACCACCTCAATGGGAGATAGATCAGTTAAGGGGAGCTATCATATTTTTCAAATTTGACTTGAGATTAGGATATTAGCAGTTGAGGATAGTTGTGTCAAGTAATTCCAAGATATCTTTTCATACTTGATATGGCCATAATAAGTTCCTATTGATGCCTTTCGAGTTGACTAATGCATCATCTACATTCATGGCATTGATGAACAAGACTTTTTAAGAGTATCTAAATCTGTTTGTGATAGTGTTCATTGATGATAAATTAGTATATTCAGGGAGTAAAGAGGAGCACTAATAATATTTAAGGATTGTATTACATATTCTTAAAGAGAGATACTTGTATGTCAAGATGAGTAAGTGTGAATTCTGGATGGAGCGAGTAGTTTTCTTTAGACACTTGGTATCTCGAGAGGGAGAGATGCCTGATTATGCTAAGGTAGAGCCAATTCTAGAGTAATAGCCACCTAAAAATACATTACAGGTAAAGAGTTTTTTTTGTGATTTTTTGGGAATTATCGAAGATTTGTAGAAGGATTTTTTTATGATAGCTAACTCGTTGACCAAGTTTCCGAAGAAAGGAGTCTAGATTCAGCAAACCAAGAAAAGTTAGTAGAGTTTTGAGGAGCTTTAGCGGAGATTGAATTTTAGCCTAATTTTGGTACTACCATCAAATAGAGGAGGTTTTAAGGTATCTACTGGTGCTTTGAGGGTATGTTTGAGGTGTGTATTGATGCAATATGAGAACGTGATATTGTATAATACCCCCACACTAGGTCTTTGACCGTCCTCGGGCAAATCGTCAAAATTAAGCTCAAAGGCCCGAAACATTTACTCAATTCCTATAATTTTCCAAGACTATATAATCATAACCAAAGTTGAGTAACTTTCAAAAACCATAGCAAGAAATCAACATTCCAAGCTTTTACTCATAATCAATCAACATTCAATATCTTCAAAAACTGAGCAATCTAATGGTAGACTCGGAAAATGTGTTTAATTAAAATATAT
>JANKOE010000205.1:16439176-16475039 GCA_026284465.1 Erythroxylum citrifolium | reverse complement strand
TGGTCAGAAGTGAGATCGGCAAGCATAGAAAACCAGTCGGTTGGATAAATTGGTCTCGCGTCCACATACGTCTCTGCCTCGTACTTGGGGGCCTCCATTGTTGAATGCTTTTTCTGCTGACTCTTGATCTTTGATGGCTATGGAGAGTATTTATAGGCACTCAGTCTCACGATTATTATCAATAATTTCATAACATCCGATGAGACCTATAGGAATTATTTAAAAAATAAACAGAGATTTGTAAGCACAGGAATGAGATGGACGATCAGGTTCTACCAGAGCGCCGACTGTTTGGCGTCTCTTGCCGCTCTTGCTCGTCCAGGCTTCCATTATCTTCAAGAGCCCCCCAGTATAGTGTGGAATCACCTGCAGCGTGACCGTCATGAGGCTTTGTCTTGCAGTAACCGAGCGAGCTAGGCCTCCTGTTTTCTTTTGCCCTTCTGAGCTTTCTTTCCTTTGTATTCCAAAAAAAAAAAAAAAAAAATCACAAGTCCCTACAAAATGAGAAATTTAAAAAATGTATTAAAAAAATGCATTTATTAGAGTTGAACTTAGGGTTACAGTTTTTGGCCCGGTCGATCAATCGAGTTTTTGAATCCGACCTAAGAAGGACTAATTCAATCCAATTTATGCACGTCAATAAATCAGGTTAGGTTTGACGTGCTTAGGCTTAACCTCAATATGAATTTTAATTTTAAAGCTTGAGTTTGAGTTTAAACTCAATCAAACTTGGATATATTGAATTTCGATAAAGTCTGATTAAATTCATTTTAAAAAATTAATTCAAAATAATATTAAAATTTTAGACTCAAGTTAAGCTAAGTCAAACCGCATCGAAATGATATAATTTTAGTATAAATTCAAGACAATTGAAATGCAAAACACTTGTCCAAACATCTATAAAAAATAAATTAAACCTCAATGGATCGGCCTAAAGCAACCTAACCAATTGACATTTTGCCAAATTCTACTAATCAACTTGATTGAATTTAATTACACAGTTACAAAGTCAAATGAGGAGTTCTTGTAAGATAATGTTAAAGATAACTATGATTAGGAATGGCAAAAGACTTGGAGTCTGATGACTCGATTGGAGTTTAGGCGTGAGGGATTAACTGGAGGTTTAGCCAGAAATTTGGCGCCGTAGAATCGTGACATCTAGCAATACCTTGTGTTCAAGAGGTTGATATATTAGCTGTTATTTTAATTTCTAGTGAAAGAAAGCAACAAAAGACTTAGGGGTTAAGACGACCATAACAGGAACAAGAATGAATATAATAAAGAATGTAACAAATATAATTATTATAATTAGGATGATCAGTTAAGATGAATAGATAATTATCGTTACCATTAATAATAGTTGGTTTGTTAAAAATATAGAGAAATATATCATAATTTCAATATATTATAACTAATTATATTTGATATTAATATATTATATTTAATTAATTATATTATTTTACAAAAAATAAATTTTGTTTTATATCAAATTTTAATATATTTTAATTAATTATATTTAATTTCAATATATTCTAATTAATTATATTATTTTGTTCAAAAAGGAAAAAATGAAAATTAGTTAATTTTATATGAAATTTCAATATATTCTATGTAATTTTAATAAATTATAATGATTAATTATATTGTTTTGCTAAAAATAAAAACTAAAATTTTATTTTAAATCAAAATTTAATATATTATAATTAATTATATTTAAAACATATTTAATTTTAAATAATTATATTTAATATTATAATTAATTATATGTATTATATTCTAATTAATTATATTTAGAATATATTTAATAAGGAATGACTTTCTTTCTTCACCTATTTGTTACAAATTTACACTCAACCCGACCCATTTCTCTCGAGGACTCAGGTTAGCAAGACACTGATAAGACAAGCAAACAATTGGACAACATTGCTCTTTCGCCTCTCTCTTCCTCCTCCTCCTGCTTCTTCCTCTTCAAATCCAGCAGTGGTAACAACACTGTTCGTGTGCGTGTATATGCATTTACTTACACATGGCAACGGCCTCCACAATATGTCTCCGTTTCTCTCGCGTTTCACGTTTACGCGTCTCCTTCTCTTTACCTCTTCTCCACAAGTCTCACGCTCTTTCTTTCCGTCGCTGTCCTCGACGGAGGCTTGCGGTTTTTGGATTCTCCCGCCATTTTTCCGTTCCCGCCACCGCCACTGCTACCGCTACCAGCTCTCCAGGTTTCCGCTATTAACTTTCTCTTCTCTATATTCTTGTTTATATGTTAGTACCAATTCTCACTTCTGATGACTATTTACTAAAAAAGCTGAATTCTTTGCATGTCACGTAAAATTTGAAGCTTGTATTGAAATCTTGGATCAGTTGTTGCTACTCTTGTACTGGTTAATCGCAGTCGGACATGATAGTATTATACTTCTGTTAACTTACTTTCCCGATTAAAAAAAAAATACAGATTGGAGTAGTTATGGTGGAGCTAATGATGAAAGATATGATGTCATTGTGGTTGGAGGTGGACACGCAGGTTGTGAAGCAGCTCTTGCTTCTGCTCGTTTGGGGGCAAAAACGCTTCTTCTCTCATTGAATATCGATAGAATAGCATGGCAGGTTATCCTCTTGAACGATTTCTTTAACATTTAGATGCTTGTATATGAGGAATGGTTACCTGGTGATAGCCACTGTTTCATGAATCCTTTATGCAAGTTTACTTGAATTTGTTCGATGAAGAGAACTGATATTCATGTTTTCAACTACTTAAATGCCCAAATGCTTTTCAACCAAGTCCTAGAAGTTGTTTGAGTATTTCTGAAACCACTCACGCACCTGAAGAAAGAGTAATATCCTGACCAATTGTTTCGTACAGCCTTGTAATCCAGCAGTTGGTGGACCTGCAAAGTCACAATTAGTTCATGAAGTGGATGCACTGGGTGGTGAAATTGGGAAGGTTGCTGACAGGTAATACTCAATACCCCTCTATGCTTTTGAAAGTTACTTATCTGTTGATTTACTAGCAAGTGCAAACCTTGCTTGTACTTGCTTTTTGTTGATTTGTATTAGATTTTCTCAATTTCTCTGAAACATAGGAAAGCTTGTCAGACATGATTACCAACAAGGAAGCAGAAGTACATTTTCCAACTGAAACCTGTTGATATTTCTTAATAAATGAAATAAAAAGTACTGGTGTCGAAAAAGTGCTTATATGTAGTGGACATCATATTTGGTAACTTATTTATGTCAAAATTTAAACATAATTGTCATTTTTCTTCATGCTTTAGGTGCTATCTACAGAAGCGTGTACTCAATAGCTCAAGAGGTCCTGCTGTCCGAGCTTTACGTGCACAAACTGACAAAAGGGAATACGCGATGCAGATGAAGAAAATAGTAGAGAGGCAAGTTATTCACTCTTTCTCTTTGCATGTGAATTAACTAAGATAAGGTCTAGTGATGCTACCACACCAGAATCACATGCCCACCATAGTGATGCTACTTTGGGCCTTTGCTTGTCTCAGTTTTGGGGTTTGCTCACATGATAGTTTTTTTTTTTTTGGCGGACGAAAAACTGGTTCTCATCTCTAAATGAGAATTAATAGGCTTATACTTGATCTCGTGATGACTGAAAATTTTCCTAATTTTACATTTTTAATGCTTATTTGAGCAAAGGACAGAAATAAAAATGAAATTGAAGGTACCAGAAAATTTTTAAAAGGTTTTTGATATTTTTCTCTCTGATTATTTGTCTGAGAGGGAAGAACACATAGCAGTAATGATTTGTATTTTCATCTGATTTCATTTTTGTTTTGAGGAAGTACAATTTAGTAGGCAAAATAATAGAGCAATGTATCTAAGATTATGTTTGCTTTATTGTGTGTTTGGTACACATTGAAGAATTATGAGTCTCTTTTGTGCTTTGGAAGGAAGATGCAAGCGATAATCTCTTATTTATGGTGCCTTTTCGCTGGGATTACTTGTTTATGTATAATAACATTTGAATTTTCTTTTGCTGTCAAACTATTCTTCCAAAAACTTTGTTTTATTCTTCTTTTACGTAACGTCTATAGTAGAAAGCTTTTAAGTTTTTCTTTTATCTATCAAAAGGCAATCACTATGTCAAGTTTAATCAGTATTTAGCATTTTACTGGCTTTGTTTCTTTACTCCCAAATAACTGCTTTCTTGAATGTCCCTGCACCTGTCTGACTTCTCTGTGTGGTTTGCTTCGATTACAGTACTCCAAATCTTTCCATGAGAGAGGCAATGGTAACAGATATACTATTAGGGAAAAATGACAATGTGGAAGGTGTCTCTACCTTTTTCGGCATGAACTTCTACGCTCCTTCAGTCATTCTCACAACTGGCACTTTTATGAGCGGTAAGATTTGGGTTGGTAGAACTTCGATGCCTGCAGGAAGAGCTGGCGAGTCAGCTTCTCAGGGACTCACAGAGAATTTGCAACATCTTGGATTTGAAACTGACCGGTTAAAAACTGGAACCCCAGCACGCGTGGATATTCAGACTGTAGATTTCACAGTTTTGGAACCCCAGCATGGGGATGAAGAGGTCCTTCCATTTAATCTCATATGTAGGTTCAGAATATTAGTTCTAAATAATTCCAGATGTCCAGTGGTGCTTCACAATCTACTTTTACGACAAGCATAACCCCAAAGCGTACTATTCCTGTTGCTAGGATATTCACCTTTCTTGTAATGTTCATTACTAGGAGGGCAATTTGAACAAGAAAGAATGTTACTGCTCATCGATTATATTTGTGTTGTAACATTGAGAAAGGTGTTAGTTGATTGGCTACCAATGCCAAGTAGCTTTGTTAAATCTGTAAACTGATTAATGTAGAGATTGAAGTGTGTTATCTAGGCTAAAATTCATAGTTCATCAGCTAGACTAATGAAATGAGAATGAGGTACATTTGTTTATGGTTATTGAGTGTTTGCATGTGCTTCATAATGGGGTCTATGGTTGATAGGTTAGCTGGTTTAGTTTTGATGCTGATGCTCACATAGAAAGGGAACAGATGTCTTGCTATTTAACACGCACGACAAAAATCACTCATCAACTTATTAAGGATAACTTGCATGAAACACCCACTTATGGAGGATGGGTGGAAGCAAAGGGGCCAAGGTACTGCCCGTCAATTGAAGATAAGGTGCACATTTGTTCTTGTCTGTTTTCATGAAAGTTGTTTGTTCTTCTCAAGTATTCAATCTAAGTTTCTTGTCCAAGTGAGAGATGTATATAGTCAGTTTGGTGCCTTCTCTGTCAATTCAATGCGTCATAACTAGATACGACTTTCATGTCAATAAAATTACCGTACCTATTTTACCTTTTGATTTTTGTTGACAAGCGCTCGACATGTGTACTTATTTTGTTTAATATATATTTTCTTTTCAGATTGTCAGATTTCAGGATAAAGAATCCCATCAAATTTTTCTTGAACCAGAAGGTCGAAATGTGCCTGAGCTGTATGTGCAGGTTCATATCTTAATTCTTTTTTCCTATTATGCTGAAAAAGAAACTAATAAGAAAACTAGACAGGTGAATCCACCTCTTAAAGAGCTCTTCAATTCAATTTAGGGAAACTCTAGCAAAGAAATCACATCAAGTTGGTAACATCTTATATGCATAAGTTAGCTACACCTTTTGATAGGGTTATCAACTTAATGAATTAGAGGCTTGGATGTCCTGATTCTGAAAATGAGACTGAAGTGACCACCCGCACCAATATAAGCTGTTGAACTCGACGTTACTAACTGCAATCCCAGCTGCTTCATGAATGATTTTGGGATAATTGATATTTTTCTTAGTTCAATTTACAAATGCATAAATATCTTGGAACATAATTGGCTTGGAGAGCCAAGGTGGCACTGTGTTTTACAACAATTTTAACGTTTCTTATCTTTTAATTTTCCAAACACATACAAACTATCTAACTTCATGCTATTAACCTATGTTCCCTTAATAATTAGGACTACACTTATGTGACTAAGTTTGGGTCCACAGCCAGTGACTGAGATCTTTGCTCCAGTTGATTATGAGTAGGAATTTGACAACATGGGTCCAATTATCTCCCATGTTGTGTACTGAAATTTCCTGGAACTTAACAGGGTGACATCTGGACATGTATAAAGCTACAGGAACATGGTTTTGGTACAACTGGAAGTCTTGGAAAATTTGGATATTTGGTTGCAAGAAATCCCTTTGCTGATATAAACTAGAAGGGGCTTCTGCACTATGTTTGCTCCTTATTTTTGTTTTAGTCTAACATGCGTAATAGGAAGATGAGTTTTCCTTTGATTTTTCATGAAAATGTGCTTCTTTTAATAGCCATTATTTTCTGATGACCAGTTGTTTTTAACATTAACGATCAGCATCTTATTTTAATACTACATTATATGCTTTTCCCTATGGTCTGCATTATTTTAAAATGTGCTGTATTTCCAGTTATTTATTTGCTTGACTTGCAGGGGTTCTCTACTGGCTTACCAGAAAGGCTACAGTTACCACTACTCAGAACTTTACCTGGACTTGAAAATTGTTCAATGCTAAGACCTGCATATGCTGTGGAGTATGATTTCCTGCCTGCCTACCAGTGCTTTAGGTCTCTCATGACTAAAAAGGTCGAAGGACTTTTCTTCTCTGGTCAGATAAATGGGACAACAGGCTATGAAGAGGCTGCTGCACAGGTTATTCATCTCCTAAAATTTTTTAGAGAGGAAAAGCAAAAATGGGACCTCTCTCATGATACAATAGTAATCTTTTTTACTTTGAGGTGATTATGTGTTCCTCTGTGTATGTCTCATTTCATATTTACATTTTTAGGGAATTATTTCTGGTATAAATGCTGCAAGGCATTCAGATGGTAAACCTCTGATTATCCTTGAGAGAGAAAGCAGTTATATCGGAACATTGATTGATGATTTGATCACTAAGGATCTTCGTGAGCCTTATCGCATGTTGACAAGGTATTTTCTTAGATGCATATAGCTCATTGTTGTAGTGTTAATTCCTCAAATTGTTGATTTTTTAAGGTATAAAAACACGTACTTCCCCTGTGGTCTGGCTCATTCTTAGGAAAAACTCCTTATAGTTTAATATTCTGAAAGAAAGTCTCTTATACTTTGTTAAATGTCACATGTTAGTTCGGTCAAAATTTTGAAGGAAAAAACTAACAGAAGGGGTGTGTGTGGACTATTTAACAAATTATGAGAACTTTTTTTTTTAAGAGTATCAAACCATAGGGAACTATTCAGGAATAAGCCAAACAGCGGGAAGGTCTGTGTCTTTTATCCATTTCCTTATTCTGCTTAAAAATTTGACCAAATTTATTTCCTCTTCCTTTCCCTTAGCCGCTCAGAACATCGTCTTCTTCTTCGTTCTGATAATGCTGATAGCCGTCTCACACCTCTGGGCCGTGAACTTGGGTTGATAGATGATAGACGCTGGACTCTGTACCAGGATAAGCAAGCTCGAATTTCTGAGGAAAAAAGGCGTTTGAAAGCTGTCAGGATTTCAGGTTTGTATCCTTCTGTCATAACAAAGCTAGGACATGAAATACCTGTAAATACTTACAAGGATTACATAGCCATATATGTTGATAAACAGTTCATTTGCAGATAAAGTAATTGTTACCAGTTTGCTAGTTAACTCTTCTCTAGAATGGATGCAAATGATAATCAAAACTCAAACTCGAACTTTTTGACCTGGTCTATTTATTTTCTCTTCTAAATTGTCCAGTCATGATCAAACTGTTTTGTCAAAGGAAAAAAGCAACACATAATTGATGGGTGCATTTCTCTTGTGAAAGAAATAGTGAAAGCATAATTAGAAAGCATATTTGAACTTTAATCTTGATGCATATCAAATTCTGTTGCTCTTGCTTTTTTGCATAGTGCAATTGCATTAATGATTGAATTGTGGCAAAAGGTTAACAGTGATTTGTAGTTGGTTGAGAGAGAAAGAGGAAGAGAGGAAAGGAAGGAGACATGCTTGTCAGGAACATAAAAAAGATTTGGTGCTACACATACATTGTGTTTGAATTTGAGATTAAATCATACGCAGAGAGAATTTCTCTTGATTTTGGAGATCGATTTATATCTACCTTTTATATTTCTTTCAGGAGGAGAATTGGCTGCTGATGTTACTTGTCTGTCTGGACAGCCTGTAAGGGACTCTTCAACACTGGAGAGTCTTCTAAAGAAACCACATGTGGGATACGAGGTTCTTGATAAGCATGGTTTTGGTAATGAAGTCTTGTCTAAAGTGGAGAAAGACTGTGTGGAGATCGATGTCAAGTATGAAGGCTTCATCACACGCCAGCAAATCCAACTACAACAGGTGTTATTCAACTTCCTTTGAAAAGGTTTATCAGCCTATATTTGGAAACTTTCTAGGGATCCAGGTTTATTGATTATGGTCAAGTTTGGTGAAGTGGTTTAACAATGCTTTGTACCAATAAGTGAAATGGAGGAATAACACTTCGTCCCATTCCCATCAATGTTCATCCCGCATCGTTGAGATATTTTATTCTGCTTCTTTTCATATTAAATGAGTTGCCTTTTACATGAAGTGCATATGTTTCTTGAAGTACATGAAGTCCTATATTATTTGACTGATTTTTTTCCTTTTTCCTAGAAAATGTTTACATAATAGATTTGATACAAAGAAAAACAGAATACGTTGATGCCAAAATTGGCTCATCAAATGGATGCTTTCTCTACTTGTAGATGGCCCATCAACAAAATAGACAACTTCCAGACGACCTGGATTACTTTGCAATGGCAACTTTGTCGCTTGAAGCTCGTGAGAAGCTCTCCAAGGTTTGTAGAAGTGATGTTCTGTCCCACTTCAAAAATGCTCTATTTTATCTTCAAATCTCACACGTTTTCAAAAGATATACTGATGTTTTTTCACTGTTTAGTGGTTTTAAAATGTGCTGCTGGTCGAAAAACAAGTTAATTTCTCTCCCTGAATGTTCTATCATGTTTGAATTTAAATCATATCACTATAATGTATCTATGTATCATATCTGAGGTTGCTGTGATTATGATCAAGCTCAGATGGTGATTGTCATATCTTTTATGCATGTTCTTATGCAGTTAGGTCATAACACCACCGGGAAAAAACCTGCTATATTCAGTTGAATGTATGTTATATATGAACCTTGTCCACTTCCTTTCACTTATCTTCAATTGAGTTATATGGTATATTAACTTTAAAATCTAGTTTCGAGATCCTTGGATGAAAGTTCTCAGTATATAATTGGAAAGAGTGCAGATTATGCTGAAATCCTTTTGATTGCTTGCAAATGAGGATCAAGCAGCTTGATTATTCAAAACTGTCTTTTGTATGTTTTCTATTGAACATATGAAACAGATTCTATCAACTTTGGTTTCCAGGTTAGGCCACAAACTATTGGTCAGGCAAGTAGAGTTGGTGGTGTGAGCCCTGCTGACATTACAGCCCTCCTAATTATCCTTGAATCCAACAGAAGAAAGGCTCAGGAACAACGAAAATACCAGAGGCAAACTTCTGTTACAGTAGACAGTGATCCTGTGCCCAACGTTGCTTCCGCGATCTCTTCATAACATGCTGTGATCCTGCTCTAGAATCTTGGACATTTGGCGGAACATGTTAATTGAAGCTGAAATTTATGGGCAGCCTGGAGCTTTGGTCTTCCTTTACCAAACTTGCGACTTTTTGATACTTGGACCAGAAAACAGAGAACAACCGAGAGTCAAAAAGTTATTAGACACTGCATCTTCTGGCAACTCTTTGCTGCTGCTGCTGCTGTTTGCTACCATCCAATGCGTGAACTTTATAGATTCTTTCCCTGCTTCCATGGCGGTAATAAACTGGAAGAGGACAACCCAAGAAGCTCAATCCCTAGATGGGTCTCATGTTCTGTAATCTTGTCGTCCCAGACGGCATTGTATGTACATTTAAACTTGTAAGTGCCGATTTATTTCCATAATCTATCAATAGGTTCTCTGATTCTTAATTCCATATCTCTCTCCAACTCTTTTGCCAAGTTTCTTAGTGCATCGCCCTGGTAAGTATTCAAATTAAATTCATTCAAACCATTAACTTTGTGATGTTCTCTTGAATTATGAATACCAAAATCAATTTATTGGCTTAAATGGGCAGGTTCACATAGACTTACCTTCATCAGAAGTGTACTGTGATTATTTCCGTAACTGCAACTTTTAAGTGAAGTTGGTGTTCATTTGCCTTCATGACTAAGGTTAGGCCTGAGTTCGACCTGACTTAGATAACTCGAAATTTGAGTGGTTGAAGACCAAATGATGTTTTGATTAATTAGTTCCTCAATTATTAATATTCTACGCCCCTTTGAGACTCCCGAAAAATGGACAAATTCTTTTTTTTGACCATTATTATGATATTCAATATATAAATAGGATTGGATATCAGTAAACTAAAAGTAAAATAAAAGCATTCGGGATTTAATTGGATTTGTTTGATGAGATAGACCCAATAATCAGAAATCAAATGAATATAAAAAAATACTTAATTGAATGAATTATGTGAACCGAAAAGTCAACATTAGCTATTACAAGAATTGTAAACTACTCACAAAAAAATGGTTATTATTATTATTATTAGATTAAGAATTGAATTAAGAGATAAATTAGATGCTAATTTATTATTTTCATTATTGCTAAAATTGCCTCCCAAATTTATGAAAAAAAGAGGATCTTAAAGTTTAAATTGAAGTATCATCTAACGAAAGAACATATTTGAAACTTTTTTTTTCCTCTTTTAACTCATGAAATCAACAAAATGACAATAATTTAATATTTTTCTTCATTTTTGTAATATTTGGAATCAAACAATTAGTACTTCTCTCACACTCTTTTTTGGTTGGTGCAAGTTTCAACCCTTTAGACACAGACCATGGTGCTGAAAAATCTGATCTTTCATGAATTTTCTTACAGAACTTGAAAAACCAACCAAAACACATCTCGAGCAGATCCCGATGAACAAGCATGGACGATGAGACGATGAAATCATCATTAAAGATGGAATCTTTTCTGGACATTATCTTCTCTACAAATTCCTGTTTCGGACCCCACCTCCGGTCGCTTGTTTATATGGCTAATCTCTTCCTTTTTGTTCTTATGCATCGCCGTCGGAGGCAGTTGTCTCATAAGCTACGTCTTGCTTCCTCATCATGAATCACATCAATGGCTTGCTGATGCAGGTGTGACCTTCCATGGCTGTTCCGGTTATTCACGTGCCTTTATCGTCTCATTTCAAGGATGTGCAGGTTCAGGATTAACTTTGGTCTTAACAGTTTTCGTAGTCATAAGGCGACGGTATACCGCGTCGGATGAGCTCGGTCATGCCGGGACGACGGTGGGAGGAGACGGGAAGCGCGTTCAGTTAGGCGGAGCCACGATGGTCGGAGAAAAAGATGGAGGAGGCAGGTCTGGAGCCACGGTTTTTGGTGAGAGCGAAATGCCGTTGAACTTATGCTCGAACAGGGCTTTCTGATCGCCGTAGAAAAGTTGTTTGAAATTAGAAAGAATCATCAACGGAGTTTGACAGTTGACAGCAAAAATTGAATGAAGAAAAGGTCTGTACGATCAGATCAGTATATTCTGATAAATTCATCCCAAGAAAAAAGAAAAGCCAATGAACATAAACACTTCATATTGAAGAGGAAAACCTCAAAACTCTTTAAGTCTCTTAAGAATTTCAGGTGAGCTATAATTTGGTAAATCTTCACAGAGTTTGAGGTTGAATGTTTGTACAGGAAATGGCAGAGAGACATGTGAGTAGTTAGAGGCATTTTTAGTTTTGCTGATGATCATAAGAGATTACGCTAGAGTTGGAAGCTTTCTATCTGAAATGACTAATTTAGACATATTCTTTTTTAATCATAAAAGATATACACGAAACCTTAATTTATTAGTCGGGGAAGAGACAACCCAACATATCCTCTATCAGAATGGATAGACAATTCAAAGGCGGGTTTTGAAATAGATGAATGCCAAGTTTTAAAGAACTGGCGTAGTTAGCTACTCAATCCATAGCTCTATTACTCTCGCGGTATATATGTGGAGCCTGTACTATTTATTCTTTGGCTATTAAGTTATGAATGTCCAGGAGCAGAGAATTATACTAAACTTGCTGATCATCTGAGGATGATAGTATGTCGATAACTATCAAAAAGTCCACATCCAATTCCACTCGTCGGTAACCAAGATTTCATGCAAGTTATAACCCGATAAACACCTCTATAGTTCTACGCAAACTGCTGTGTAGAAGCCTATGTTATGTTGATAGTTCCATGTTAGCAAAATTTGTTTGATCTGCTTTTACCAAAACCAATTTTCGTGTTTGACTCTAATTTTAAATATCTTGGAAAAATAATTAATAAATTAAAATTTTAAATTGCTTTTCAAAGTCCTATAATCAGATTTTTTTTTAAGAATTTAACCATTAAATTTGGGATGGATCGGAATGGTTCCTTTATAACCGAGAGACTAGAATATCAAAATATGAACGAAGAAAGACACTAAAGAAAGACATATTCTATTAATTAGTGATTATGCGACCCCAATTATTGAATAGAGGGGACACTGAAAGCCTCTACTCTCTTCCATTCCTTGGATTGATAGAGAGGGTGGGTGAACTTTAGAGTATGTTTGGATGTCAGTGGAAGGATGAAAGGGGATGAAATAGAATGACCCAAATGACTCAGGTCATTGTTTGGAAGTTTATTTTGAAAGAGGATGGAATGACAATTAATGGCTTTGGAAGCCATCCTTGGCCATCCAAATTTCAATATTTTGTGACCCCCCAAATTGGGGGGTCAATGATGGAATGGCATGGCTTGCCTTCCAAACTCTTAGTTAATGACAAAAATACCCTCAAAAAATTGATAAAATTACAACCCAGTCCAACAAATACCTAGCTACATGTTACTACTTCCATTGTGTTTCTCCTTCAACTTACCTATCTTATGTCTCTCAATAATCAATGAACTTAGTTGTGTATGGATATGACACAATAACTTAAATACTGTATTAGTGGTTGTTTTTGGAACTTTTTTTAATCCATTTATTTAAAGAAATTGTAAGTTGCTTGTCTAACTGAAGTAACTGTCAGTTTGGAGACCATAATACTCTTCTTATAATTTGAAATGCTTTGGGGTTACTAAAATAGTTTCATGACAATTATGCATATTTTATTACAAGGGTAAATTTGGAAAAAATATTACAAGTCATTCCATTCCATTCATTTTTAGTATCACTTTCAAACAATGGTCAAAGGAGTCCCTCTCTTATTTTATTTAAACTTCCAAACAATGGAGTGGCTCATTTCATTCCATTCCGTTCTATTAATTGCCATTTCATTCCGTTCCATTAATTGTCATTCCATTCTGTTCAATTAATTACCATTCCATTACATTCTTTAGATACCAAGGAAATCGATTTTCACTGCATTGCACGATTGCTGTAACTGTTTACTTTTTCCTAAGAAAAATGGGAAGAAAGTTCGCAGATTCGAAATACAATTGGACATTCCACATGGAACTGTTATCTACTGTAATGTAAAGTGGAACCGATTCCAAGCCCAGTCAAAGCTGAAACGTCCCATATTTGACCATTCTCTCAATGTAGGTGACTTCAAATTACGAGTCCAATCCTAATTGATTTATCTATGTTATGTCTAACATTAGCTGGAATAAGGCCTGACTCAATACGGTCAAGGCCTAATTCCGTATCCTGCCATCAGCAACGGCACTTGGTCTTTAATTTAATGAAAATAAAGGAACATATGCGTAATTTTTTATTTTTCTTAATTCTTCCAGATAAATCATAAGTGTAAACATTTGCTCTTTTTTCTTTACAGAAAATAGGGTTCCCCGTCATTTATCATCTCTAGTAGGTCAATTTCTTCGGGAATAAGAAATTCAAGTTTCAAACATTCCAAGTCATCTTAGTCATATCTCAACTTGTTAAAGAGATTAGCTTCTTGGATTATTCTCATTGTGTTTAGATATCTTGTGTGCTAAGCATGGGATGGGACGTGAGGAACACTCATCGGCTGGGAGAGGCAGATACAAAGAGTCAAAGGAGGGCTGGTAGATTTGGCCGAATGATGCATTTTCATTTTTGCATAATTGGTTTTTTGAACTTGGCCAGGCCACATGACATGACTCCACGAGGATCTTGGGTCAAAATTTGGGGATAGTCTCGTCTTGGAAGCAAAAGCTGGCAAAGCCATGTGAGCTCGAACCACCTAATTGATATAATGTCACTGGAAGCGTGGTTAGAGTAGTATTGCTACATGTCAAACAATTAGCAGACTGTCTATGGACGCCCAGTTGCCCAGCTCTGCAATTTTCCTCAGAGAACCACTCTAGTTGAATTAATTGTCACACTACGCAAATATTCCAAGTTTTGTTTTATATGTTTAACGAACAAGCCTTCCCTTAGCTTGATTGCTACCACCTCCCATTCACATGTATTTACAGTTGGATGCTATTAAATAAGAATGTGCTCTTACTTGTCAACAATTAAATCAATTTTTGGGTAACCGTTCATATTTATTTGATCAAGTTTATGCTTATTTTTTGTATAATATACTGTTGATGCTAATTTTGTAAAATTGGAGAAATACTAAAGAGAAAGTATTCCCTTAATTTGTGAAAGATTTTATGTATGTATATATAAACGTATATATAATCAACACTACTTCTAAATAATGTAAAACTCATAATTAAGATAAAATATTAACTCCTAATTAAATTAAAATATTAACTCCTAATTAAATTAAAATATTAAATTTTAATTAAAATAAAATGTATCAAACCCAAGGGGTGTGGTTGAGTAGCAGGGACTCATCCATCTTTAATCAAAGGTCAGGGGCTCGATCCTTGACTTTGGGTATGAAGCAGCCTTAAATCCTTGGGCCAGCTATCCTACCCTGTGAGGTGCCTACAAACCAGCGAGAGAATTAGTCACTGGATCCGCCGGTGGATACCCTGGTCTGAGACCCAAAAAAAAAATAAAATGTATCATGTGCGATACCTAATTATAACCAAATTTTCAATGACAATTGGCGCATGCAAATCGTAAATGCCAAGCTGACATATGCACATCTTAAATGCCAAACTTGTCATGGAAGTATTTAAATTGTTATCGTCCAGAAGCTTTGATGAAAATGTCTTGTCTGTTGAAACTATGATCTTACATGCAAGGTAACAATGATTTCTACTATAAACAATGTTTTAAAACTAAATCGACTAATCAATTTGACCTGAAATAGTATAAATCGGTCAGTTATTTAGTTTAGTTTCTTTTAATAATCTCTATATATAAAAACTGATCTTTTCAGGATGAATCAACTGGGTATTTTGGGGAACCTCAGCTGTCTTGCTTCTCCTTGCCTCGCTTTCAGGGGATCTAGAAATAGATGAATGGGTGAAGAGAATAGCAAAAAACCCACGTTCTTTTTTGCCACTTTCCTTCTCCCACCTCTCCTCTAGCCATTCTTTGGTCATCTGTCTCAACTCCACTGATTCTGCGTGACATGCTGCTAAGAAAGTCAGAATACGTGAAAGGGAAGAGGATCTACCTCCCCTTGCATCCATGATCCAAGCAAGCCACTTAGCTACAGTGCAATGGTTTCAAACCGATCCGACTCTAGCCCCGGAGCTGGCGAATTGGATTGGCCAGAAGAGGAAGCCATCGAAACAACTGAAGGCGACATCTCTATTATCCAAGGTAACTACTGACTGGGCATTGAATTATCTCCTACATTCAAAGGGAAACTTGACTAAGCCTGGGCAAACACAGTCATCATCAAGTTACTTGGTCGGAAACTAGGATTCAATATGCTCAAATCTAGACTAGCTACACTATGGAAACCTAAAGGTCCCATGAAATTGGTCGATCTTGATAATGAGTTTTACCTTATAAAATTCGTGGAAGATGATGATTTCCTTCGTACACTCACTCAAGGACCGTGAGTTATCGCTGGCCATGCACTCTTAGTACAACCTTGGTTTCCTGAATTTCGTCCATCTACAGGGAAAATATCGCATGTGGTGACTTGGATCCACTTCCCCAAATTATATGTAGCAAGATACCATTCGTTAATACTCACGGTTCCCGGTAATTTGGTTGAAAGAACGATCAAAATTGATACAACAACGCAAAACACTCACCGTGGCAAATTTGCTAGGGTAGCAGTTGATCTTGATCTTCACGCACCGCTCAGATCTTCGGTAGAACTCGACGGAGAACTCATAAAGGTGGCCTTTGAGGGCCTCCCTCAAATCTACTTTTCCTGTGGCCTCGTCGGCCCTGGTAGCTCAACTTGTTCGTCCAAGCCAACAGGAACGCCACCCCCACGTCTCCCGCCGAGGGACCAGCATCGACAACTCCCCACCTCCACCCAACCCTGAGTCTTCCCCCACGGCCACCACAACAACAAATCAACTCGACAGCCGCGGCGATTCTCCCTCCGGCGAGAACAGATAACCCGAGTTTAGGTCGTGGATGCAAGTACTGCGACGTCTGTGCCGCCCTCCTCTCACCCCTCCAACGCTTCGACAGGACAAGCCACCGGCCTCCCCCCACGTGGGCCTGTCAGGATCACGTTTTGAGGCTCTAACAAGTTTCGAGCCGTTGGAGTTTACAACAGCTAATTCCACAGCGTTCGAGTCCTCTCCCTTAACCGCAAACCAGATGACACAGACAAGGAATCAAATGAGGAGGAAACCGAAGAACCACACATCAACGACATCATCGAGCCCCTTTATAAATCATCTGGGCCAGAAACCAGACCTCCCCACCAAGGCCCCAGCCCACGCTATTCCATCTTTAACCCCTCTCAGCCCGCAGATAGGCCTTGCAGCCCAGAACCCAGCCTAAGATGGCCCGCCGCCCCCAAGGCCGACTCCTAAGCCCATTTCCTATGCACAGCCCAGTCTAGGCCCGAACCATGTGGCCCTCTCGATCCCCTCACATGCCAACATAATAATTCAGGACCCGTCCATATCGTTGCCCATACACGAGGCCTCAAACTGTTGGGACATGGAAATCAAACTCATTGTTGACAATCAGAATGTAGCCTTGACCTCGACCACTCAATCACATATTTTACCCCAGTCACGACCCCCAGACTCGGGTACCGTAATTCCTCCAGCTAAAGATAATAACGATGAATCCAATACGCCGATAGGGGAAAATCTCCAGGATCATTTGATTACCCCAGATCGAGAGTTGACCGATTGTGCCGGCACCTCTCTAGCTGTATAGCTAAACCTCCCTAACCCGTTTGTATGTTCATTTTAATTTGAAACTGTCAAGGGGCTGGAGGACGGACCTTCAAGCCTATCATCAAAAACTATTATCGCCTACATAAACCGTTTCTTGTCGTTTTGGTCGAACCCCATATTAGTGGGGCCTGAGCACTGAAAGTTATTAGGAATCTAGGGTTTGGCCACTCGTTTAGAGTAGAAGCCGAAGGTTTTTCGAGGGGTATCTGGCTTCTATGGAAAGATGATATTGTTGTCCGAATCTTGCTTGCTCAACGTCAATTTTTCCATGCCAATATTGAGTGGGATCACCTGTCCTTTGACTTCACGACAATCTATGCTAACCCGACGTACTCGCTACATGATTATCTATGGCAATATCTGCATCATATAGTGAGTATCACGCCAAAACCTTAGCTACTGGGGAAGATTTCAATGCCAAACTTGAGATTGGTGGCAAGAGGGGTGGTTCCCGAACACATCCTATTGTCAACACTCACTTCAGCAATTGTGTGCATAGCTACAATCTTCAGGATCTTGGCTTTTCAGGGCTTGGATACACCTGGAGGAGAGACCAAATTCTTGCTCGCTTAGACCGAGCTTTTTGTTCTAATAATTGGTATCATTTCCCTACTACTGTCACCCATTTACCTTTCTTGAAATCTGATCATCAGCCTATTCTTATCACTCTATACAGGAGCACACACTCTCCATCGTTGATTAAGCCCTTTCGATTTCAGTCCGCCTGGCTCACTCATGCTTCTTTTGGACAATTTGTTGCAGCAAATTGGCTCGTCTCTAGCTAGGATTTTAGTACGGAACTCAGCAGATTTGTGGATAGATTATAGATATAGAACTCTACCACGTTTGGCAATTTTTTCACTAGAAGAATCGTCTCATGGCCAGGCTTGCTGGCATCCAAAAGTGTCTTGAACACAATGATTCGCCTTCTCTTAGAGACCTAGAGGAACACCTTCGAACTGAACTGGAAAAGGTCCTACGCCAAGAAAAACTTTACTAGCATCAGCGATCCAGAAGCCAATGGGCCCTCCAGGCGACAGGAATACTAAGTTCTTTCATGCCATCACTCACGCCAGACAACGACAAGTGCGGATAACTTCCTTGAAAGATGAAAATGGTGCAGTGGTCTCAAATTCTGAAAACATCCGACGATTAGCGCAGCATTACCTCGAGAATTTATACCGCACTGACATACAGTAACCTATGCACAGGTTGTTGCATGGCCATTTTCCCTACCTCCACAAGCTTCTGCGGAGCTAGGCAGTCCCCTCCTTTCCGATGAAATCAAAATAGCTTTCTTCAGTATGGCTCCAAACAAGGCATCCGGGGTTGATGGGTTTATAGCCCTTTTCTACCAATCACAATGGGAAGTTGTTAGGACTTCCTTGACCTTATTCATCCAACGAATTTTTCGCCATGAAATTTAGGAATCGGATCTTAATCGCACTATCATGGTCCTTATACCAAAGATCCCTTTGCCCTCTTCGATTACGCACTTTAGGTATATTGCTTTATGTTCGGTACTCTACAAAGCCTTTACCAAGATCATTGTGCTTAGACTCAAACCTGATCTCAATAATCTGGTTGCTCCAACTCAGTGCAGTTTCGTCTCTGGACGCTTGATCACGGGTAACATTATAATCACCCAAGAAGTGATCTACACTATGAAACGAAAATCTGGGTGGAAAGGGTTTATGGCTTTAAAACTGGATCTGGAAAAAGCCTACGATAGGATGTCACGAGCTTTCATCTAAGATACTCTCTTTGATATAGGACTGCTAGATTCTCTGATTAATCTGATCATGAAGTGCATTATCAGTGTTTCCCTTCAAGTAAACTGGAATGGGGACCTAAGTACCGCCTTTAACACGTCCAGAGGCATTCGCCAAGGCAACCCTCTCTCCCCCTATTTGTTCGTCTTGTGTATGGAAAGATTAGGGCACATGATCTCTTAAGCGGTGACCCACGGATGCTGGCAGCCTATAAAACTTAGTAAAAATGGACCGCTGCTGTCGCACTTATTCTTTGCCGATGACCTTATACTTTTCTTTGAAACCTCCATGAACCAGGTGGGGGTTATCAAAGATCTTTTAAATGACTTTTGTGCCGCCTCTGGCAACGAGTCAACCTTCACAAATCAAGGTGTTTCTTTTCCCACAATGTGACTCCTTAGACGGCACGCAGCTTAAGCAGAGTCCTAGGCTTTAGACAGATGAACGACCTCGATCGCTATTTAGGAGTTCCTCTTCTTCATGAACGAGTCAACAAACAGACCTATCAACACATCCTCGACAGAGTACAACAATGCCTGTCAGGATGGACTGCAAACCTTCTGTCTCTGGCAGGCCAGACTACTTTGATTCAGTCAGTCATAGTTACTCTCCCTAGTTATACTATACAGATGGTCCGATTATCCCGTCAGCTTTGCGATGAGTTTGAGAAATTGGTGTGTCAGTTTATTTAGGACTCTTCGAATGGTACCATAAGGATTCACTTAGTCAACTAGGAGGATGTTTGTCAACCCAAAGCAATGGGAGGAATGGGCCTTAGACGAATCCGTGCCACCGACAATGCCTTGCTAGTTAAGCTAAGAGAGACAATGATTGCTAATCCTAATGTGTTATAGGTCAAGGTACTATCAGTGAAGTATAACCTTGACATTACCAATCCTCCCAACTCCTTTGAGGCCACCGGGGGTTCTATGATTTGGCGGATAAAGGCAACTTGGCACCTTGTTATTCAGGGCATAAAATGGAGCGTTGGGGATGGCGCACAGACTCGGTTCTGGAGTGATCCCTGGCTTTTAGGAACAGGATCCCTTACTTCCTAAGTCATATCTCCCATTCCTGATTCCATTCTCAATTCCAGAGTCCGGGACTTCATAGAATTAGACGATACTTGGAAATGGGGCGATTTCCAATCTCATCTTCCACCATCAATTTGCCGAGTAATAGCAAGGACTTTTCCCCCGAAACCCTACTTAGGTTTAGATAAACTGATCTGGGGACTTTCCAACACTGATCAGTTCACCGTAGCTTCCACGTATGACATGATCATAGAAACTGAAGTTACCCCTGTACATGAGGCCTGGAAGATCATCTGGAAGTGGCAAGCCCTGAACGCATTCGTTCTTTCCTCTGGCTCCTGGTGAAGGAGCAGTTACTTACTAACAAAGAAAGAGTGCGACGGCATTTCACTTCGGACGGCGATTATTTTCTTTGTCATCAAGAGGAATCCTTGTTGCATGTAGTGTGCGACTGCTTAAAAACCCGTCAAGTGTGGCACAACTTCTCTCCTACTATCATTTCTCAGGACTTCCTACACTTTGCCAACAAAGGAGTGGCTCACTCACAACCTCCAATCTCACCACATCGTTTTGTGCCATGACTGGTTAAGCCTGTTTGGCATTACCTGCTGGTTTCTATGGCAATGGAGGAATATGTCCCTCTTCAATGATCAGTTGTCTTGGCCATCCTCACCAATTTTTCATATTTTGTCTTATGCAGGTCTGCTCCACCATTCAACAGTGTGGCACGATAGAGCGACATTCACTGGTCCTTGCTCTCTGTGGGAACAACTTATCAAATGGAGCAAACCTCCCACGGGTTGGCTCAAATTAAACACTGATGGTGCATGCAAACGGGCCTCGTCCGTAGCTACCGCAAGTGGGCTCCTTCGGGACAACGAAGGCAACTGGTGGGGAGGATTTACTCAAAATCTTGGATGGTACCCTCTAGTCACTGCAAAACTTTGGGGAGTCTATACCGGGTTGAACCTCGCGTGGAATTTGGGGTACTAACGGATCGAGCTTGAAGTGGATTCCACAATGGTGATGGATATCCTATCTTCCCCTGATCATTGAGTCAGATCTCTCAACTCTATAGATCGAGGCATTAATGAACTGTTCAATAGGAATTGGATTGTTGTTCATCGACACATATATCGAGAGAGCAACAGATGCGTTGACTGACTTGCTAATTATGCGGGTCATTTTGATGTTGGAGTCACTTATTTTGACATTACACCTATCGGGTGCCGCATGATCCTTTTAGAGGATTTATCGGGAATCTGTTTCCCTCGTCTAGTTGTGTGACTTTGGTTTAGCTTCCCTTTTAAAAAAATTCCATAAGTCCTTTACCAGTATCATTATACCCATCTCCTTCACCTCTCTCTTTCCTTAGGTTACAAATGCTAGCAGTTCATTTGTTTTGTCTTGAAACTCTCGTCAATGGCTACACCCATTTCTATTCTTCTCTAAGAACCCCTAAGACCAAATCCTTTCATCAACCTAAACTCGTAAATAGTAGTATCCGAGGAAGAAAATTCAACAAATGCCCCACCTCGCAAGAAACATCCTCCCTAAAGAGGCATAGATGTGGCTCAGCTTGAGCTTTTAAAGGTACAATAATGGAGAAAGACAATGATCAAATAAAAAAAATCAAAAAGTAGAGAAATAGACGACAACAACTATTAACAAGTGAATTAATTGCTCTTCAAAGCTGGGTATACAGTAAGAAAACAAGATAAGTTTATGGGATTTGGTAATGACTTTCTTTCAAAGACACGAGAAAAGAGGGAAAAAATGAATGGTTAAAAAATTTGAATAAATTATGTATGTATATATATATATATATAAAAGATGATACTGTAAAAAAACTTATGTATTAATACACAAGTTATATAGACACAAGTTAAATTTTATATATTAAACTAAGACCTTTAAGAATATTAAATTATAATAAAATTATTTACTTCCTTAAAAAATTAATATTTACATGTTATGTTTAGGATCTTAATATTAAAAAAGATAAATATCAAAATCAACTAATTAATTAATAAATGAATTTATTTTTAACAATAGGAGTTATTATTTATTAAACTACATTGAAGGAAATTGAAAAGTTGATTTAATTCAAAATTTTTACTTTTTATTTATTATATACCGATTTTATTGCGATTTCATACCTGTTGAACCTTTAAATCTTAAACATTTCCTTTAACCGATTCGATATCTAGTCCGGTTTTTAAAACATTGACTTTAACTTGCTTTCTAGCATAGTGACAATCAACCTCTATATATTTTATGCATTCATGAAACACCGAGTTAGTCACTATATGGATATCAGACTGACTATCATAAAAAGGAGTTACGAGTTCATGATAAACCATACCTAAAGAAGCCAATAAAGATATCAACCACACCATCTCACTGGTAACAACAGTCATTGCCCTATACTCGACCTGCACTAATGATTTGAACATAATGCTCTGTTTCTTCGTCACTGAATGATGTGAAACAGGACAACTCATCTAATTTAAGTTGTAAAAAACTCGAAGTTGTAAATCACTGTCAACCAGAAGGAGAATGCCTTGACCTTGTTGCCTTTTAATATAGTGCAAAACGCTCATAGCTGCTTCAACATGCTCTTTATAAGGTGCTTGAGTAAACAATGACAACATATAAACCGCATACGAAATCTCAGACTAAGTGATTGTGAAATAGATAAGGCATCCCACTAGTTACGGATAGCACGAATCATTTGCCACTAATTCACCGTTAGCTAAGAGTAGATGGTGACTTTGCTCTATCAAAGTGTTGGCCAATTTTCTTCCAAATAGATCCCTATTTCAAACTATATATCCAAAACATATTTTTATTGACATAAGAATAACTCCTTGTGGACGTGCGGGTCAATTCAATCCCCAAGAAATCTTCAATACTCCCAAATCTTTAATATTGAAGCATTTATACAGGTATAACTTAAAAGCTAGGGATGACGATTTTTGACCCATGAGCCTAAATTTAGTTGTTTTCAATGGGCTGACCTATGGGTCAAGTCTAGGCCCAGGCAAACTTGAAGTCCAATTATTCTAAACAAAACAACATCGTTTTACTTAGAAGAGTTGGGCCTCGAGTAAGCTTGAGTCTGAACAACTCAGACCCTGATCTAATTAAAAAAAATAAATTATTCTATATTTTTAATTTAAAAAATTATTTTATAAACTTAGCAGGGGCGGGCCCATGGGCCAGTCTATTGTCATCCCTATTAAAAGTCAAACAAGCCATTGTATCATTTCCCATCAAAATGATGTCATCCACATATGCTAATAATCCCAAAAATACGTTGCCTTTATAAAAAGTAGATAGTGAATAATCTACTCAAGATTGAACAAAACCATATATCTTTAGTAATATTGTTGATTTGGAGAACCAATTTTGGGAAACCTAGTGCAATATATAAATCGACTTGCATAATCATCAAACTTTATCTCCATACTTATCCTGAATCCAAGAGGAAGCTTCATATATACTTCCTCCCTAAATCTCCATGCAAGAATGTGTTATTAACATCCATTTGATGTAACTCCCAACCTAGCACAACTACTACGAATAGAAAAATACAAATGGTCACGAGCTTGTCAACTAACACAAATGTCTAGTAAAAATTAAGACCTTTAATTTGTGTGAAACCTTTTGCCACCAATCGTGTCTTGTATTGCTTAATAGTCCTCTTTGAGTTGTACTTAATCTTCAATACCCACTTATAGTCAATTGACTTCTTTATGGGCAACAAAGTCTCTAAAGATTATGTTTTATTAGCTTTAAGTGTCAAAATTTCTCAAGCCATTGCATTACATTATTTTACGCTTTTCAAAACTTCTATAGAGCTTATTGGTTTAAATTTTGAGGTTATGACTGTCAAAAATGCCCGATGAGATGAGAAAAATTATCAAATGTCACATAATTTGCTAAAGGATAAGGAGTACTGGAGGAGCTTTCATATTGTGGTAGCTTCGAAAGGGGCGAGAAATTTTGGCCAAAAATGGCCTCAAATTTCACATAATAGTAGAATAAAGAATATAGTCCTTCAACCGAGCCGGTTGACAAGTCATTCACCATAGTCTACTCTTTGTTTCTTAAGCTTTAGCAATCTCATAAGAATTACTCACACTGTCCTTTAATTCTAAATTTTCGCTCTTGATTTTGTCTTCTCTCTCGTTTCCTCAAAGAAGTGATCAATATCCTAAATTTAATGCTCAATTTGTTCATCACTTTAAGCAAAAGGGAACACACTTTTATGAAATGAAACATCACAAGCATAAAAAGAAAACACCCTTTTCAAGGTCATAAAACCTTAACCTTTCTTCTCATATAGGTATCTTACAAAGATACATCACCTATTTCTAAGCTCGAATTTATCCTTTAGCCTTGAATTTTTATATGTATAACACATGCAACCAAACACTTTAACATATTCGAAGGATAACCTCACACTAAACAAAATCTCATACGACGATTGTTTGTTTAATTTAACAATTAACATTTTTTATCAGATAAGTCATAGTCAAAACACATTCGCCCCAAAAACAAATAGGTAAAACAATTTAAAATAACATCACCCTTGCTATCTCCAAAATATTCCTATGCTTGCGTTATACTCTCTTATTCTGCTGTGGTGTATCCATGTAACTAGTTTCATGAATAATATCCTTATCTTTATAGAATTCTTGTGTTGGTCCCAAATCAAACTTTAACTCATTATCACTCTGTATGCGCTTAATAATCTTCCCAAATTAAGTTTTGAACAATTTGCAAAAATCTATTAGTTGTCGACTAGCCTTACCTTTTTTCAATTAATAAACCCAAAGTGCATAACTAGATCATCCACAATAATAATAAAATAGTACGCAACATAAGATGATGCCTCACGGTAAGGCCTTTATAAATCATAGTGTATAAAATCAAAGTAAATTGTATCATTGTAAGCACTCAATAAGAAAGGAGAGCGAGCTTGTTCAGCTCGAAAACATGCATCACAAATATTCTTGTTCTTAAAATCTATCATGTTAATATCAGGGATAAAAGATAAGTGTTGTCTTAACTGATGTCTAAGATGTTAATGCCAGACTATGAAGGAATCCACTCTTTCTGTTTTCATATCCAAATGCAACATCGTAGACTTAAAATAGTAGACCCCTTATGAAGCTCACCCACTCCGATTGGCATTCTCGAGAAACGATTTTATATTTTACAATGCAAATTAATGGAAAAAATTTAATAATTTAACTCAGCAATCAACTAATATATGGAAACCAAATTGCAAGTCAAACTAGGTACATAAAGGACATTAATTAAAGTCACATCTTGACTTGATATGATTTGATTCATCTTTCTCACGATCGGCTTTATTAGGCTAAATTACTAGTAGAGGCGTTGGTCTTTTTGACATCACACATCAAATCCAAGCAACCGTCATATGATTAGATGCCTCATTGTTTAATATCCGTGTAAGGTTTTCAAAATCCTTACCAAAAAGCCTCTCAGAGTTATCATGATCTAAAAGTATTAATAGTATCTAAAATTGTTCACTCGACACTTGGAATGCTATTATTGCTTTTAGATTTTCCTTTTACAACATGAAAAGTTTGAGACCCATATTGGGCTCACCCACCTCCGAGTTGGCCTACTCTTGGTCACAGTCTGGCTTGATGCAACCTCAGCCTTGTGGTCCTTTCTATCAAGTGGGATAGTTGATGATCTCAATACACTCTGAAACTGTGTAGTTAGTCTTATCATAGTATGTGCATCGCCTCTCGCTACCCCCTTTTTGTTGTGATTGTCCAACCTAAGGACCAAGCTTTAGTTTGGTCATAGTTTGTACTGTTAGGGCCACCACCTCCACACGTTCTTCCTAACCTCGAACAATGGACTTGTAGCGTTCTTTTATAATAATTAAGGCGTAAGCCTTGTTGATAGTAAGTAGAAGATCCATGGTCAATATCTAAGATCGAACAATTCCCCTTGATTTCTAAAAGATTATATGTATATACAAAGATATATATAATCAACACTACTCTTGAATACATTAACTCTTAAAGTAAGATAAAATCTCAACCCCTAATAAATACTAATCCTAAATAAGGTAAAAATGTTAACTCCTAGTTGAGATATAGTAACTCTTATTCACAAGTGTATCTTCAATAAGTTTCTTTTTAAGAACAAAGAGTTTTATATTTGCAAAAGTTTAAATTATCAAAATTGAATGCCTTGAGTAGGAAATTCTAAAAGAAACTCTTTAAGTTCATCAATTTATTGAATTTAGTCTAAATGACTTAAATGTTAAAATTTAGCCCCTTATATATTAAAAGAAAAGTAGTGACTTGAGACTGTTATTTTGAAGGAAAAAGAGATTATTTGAGAGAAAAAATTATTTCTTTCTGCATTTTTTTAGTATATGTTAAATATTTGGTTCCTGGTTAAGCTTTATTCTTAAAATAAACACTTGAAACTAAAATAATACCAAATTAAATAGTTAAAACAAGAGTTGCTTCCCAATCTATCCCAAATCGGTGGATTTAAATTCAATACTAAAATTATACAGCCCATAAAAGAATATAAATCAACATATATGTAAAGGGACATTCTTTATTCGTTAGCCCGTATAGTTTTTCAGCTCAGTATATTGGATTCGAGTAGAGCACATGCAGGTCCTATTTAAAAGCTGACACAGCCATTGACTATTATACCCATTTAAGGTTAGCATAACTTTACAAAAGAAAAAGGTTAAAATATCCCCAAAAATCTAAATTAGGGTCGATGAAAGCATGAGATGCAACTTATGAGCTGGCATAATTATAAGCCAACTCATTAACGTAACTAGCAACTTTAGATGAACTTCGTATTCTGCAAGGCCAATCAATCATAATCAAGGTACTTAAATCCTCGTGATGTTGTTTTCGAGCATTCCTTTGGAAATGGTCGTCAAGGCTCACAGGTTTTGTTTTCTTAGTTGATAAGATTTTGTCATTTGCGTCTCTGTTTTGATCAAGTAATGTGAACCTTTTTAAACAATATATTAACACTCAATTCAATGGGTATAATCAAATCCAGAGATTCGGTATATTCAATACACCCACATGGGCTTCCTTTGATCCTTAGTCGGGACGTAATTACTAATCACCGAACGACTTGCAACGATATTCTCCTTGATTGTACGGGCGGATACTTGTGATATTTTTTTTAGGAGATAATTTTAGTTTCGTTTCATTGTAACTAAAAAAAAGAGTAAAAATTAAAAGGAGAAACCCCTAAGTGGCAAAGCTGAAAGTCTGAAACCACTTTAGGCAACTGGGTTTGGATGAGTAATGGGAACGTCACACGTGCCAATTATCAGTACATGTGTCAATGAATACCTATAAATAACTGCCCATAACTAACGGTCTTTCCCTCTCGCTCACCCCCTGAGTGCTTGCTTTCTTTTCCGACTCGGGCCTAGGCTATGTATGATAATTAATGATATGCTACTTTATTCCTCATTTAAAATAAAATTAAAGAAAAAGAAATTTAATGAATTACAAGCTGGTCTCTCTCTGTACACACTCGTACAAAGACTCTTTTCCTCAGCTCTCTCTGTCTGTCACTCTTCTCTGTGTTTCTGTTTCTTTTCATTATTTTCTGTTTGCAGTGTAACGCATTTTGGTTGTTTGATAGTGATAGTTGTAGATAGAGAGTGGGGTGAAGTTCGAATCTTGGCCTATACTATCGACGTCGGAGAGCGACGGCGGCTACAATGGGGTTCGTTTCGCTGATATTCGCTTTGAGTAGAGCCTGTTGTAGTCCTATCGCCGTTTTCATTCAGATCCAGGTTTGTTGCTGTTTTTTTTTCGTCGATCGGCGTCTGTTTCCTTTGGCGTCAATGTTAACGGATTTGAGTTCCTTTCCTTACCGTTTTCAATTTGAACTTTTATTCTTGTTGTAATATTTGAAATTTCTCTTTTTGGTGGACGATTATGAGTGGTGTCCACCTGGGAAAGTGGGGAACAAGAAAGCTATTTTGTCTCTTATTTATTAGCATCATTTTATAGGATGGAGCTGTCTGCTTTGTGACTGTAGCATCAAGGATTTTTGGTTTATATAGGTATGCGGAATGCTAGTGGAGCGATTTTGAATATGACTTATCAACTGAAGCTAGGGTAGGTTGAGATTTGAGTGGAAGTTGACCTTTTGAGATGAGAAAAAAGATAATGCATTTATAAGTAACTCTTGGAGGACTAAGCAGCCAGTGCAGTTGTTAAGTTCCCCAGTTCTCGCAATTTAACTTTTCATACGTACTTTTTGTTTCTTGGTGCAATCATTTTGAGATCTAGATTTTAGTGGGAAGGAATTACTCTAATTGATGCGCCTTGATTGAATTATTTCTGAGAGCTTTATTTGTTAGGAGTGTACTTAACTATCTCTTGGCATCGAAGTCAGTTATGGAATCTTATGTTTTGAATGATGTTCAATCGAATTTTTTTGTCTTCCATACCCTTACTTGGCCAAAAACTCTTTTAAGTACAAGTTGATGAATTGGAGGTTGCTCTATGATAACCTAATGGTTGCAGATTACATTGCTGACAGCGGCCAGTTGTTGAAGGCTGTGCAACTTTGAACCAATGGAAACCTTGGCAGGGGAATTGCTTTTTACTTTTTTGTTTTTCCTTTTAGTGTTGATCAGGTTTATAACTGATTGGCCTTAGAGAGAAATGTTAGCTACTCGGGCTTCTTATTCCCTCTTGGAGATGATTAGTTTGAATATCCTACAGCTTTTTAAGTCACATTGATGTCCATGCTGTGGCTGCCAAATTAAGCGTGGTTATTTGATGCAAATCTTTCATAGCTTTATTTTTAATATCATTGTAGTGGCGTGGTTAGATTTTCTTCTAGTTTTTCCACCTGATGCTTTTTCTATCTCTATGCCATGCAAGTATAATAATTTTAGCAATTGTAGTTAGTGGCACTGTTGAACTTGAGTATGCTTTTCCCTGTGAGACCTTTCAGTGGCTACTTTTTGACATTGTTAGGCATTCAAAGGTAAATTTTATTAGAAACTGAGTGCAGATGTGATGGGGAGAATACAGTGATATCATGATAAAAGATGTTGAGGAAGTTTTTGAGCAATTGAATTTTCCTGAAGAAAGTTATCTAAGATCTTTTTTGGGTTCATGGTCACATACTGAGTTCTGTAGGAAAGGCAGTGGTATGAGTTGTTGCAGCAATAACATCTTTTCCTGTTGGCCATTGGTGGTTTCTGGAGATACTTATCACCTGACCATGTCTTTTCAATAGCATTCACTTTTCATTGACTTGTTTTCTGTTTTTTGTATTGTCAATCTTAACTAGAATTTTATGAGGCTTTAGAAGAAAATGAAGTTTTGGTTGTGCTGCAGGGATGTGTAATTTGCTTATGTCTTGCTATTGGGTGGGCCTTTGCTGCCTTTGTAAGGTACCAAGATTTGATCAACGTACCTTTCCCGTCTTTGGGCATCATTTTGCTAGAATAGAGTGTTGTAAGATATCACAGAAATTTTCATTTTCCTTTTGAATAGGAATAGAGAGATCAAGCGGATGAAGGATAACATGAAAGCTGGCAATAGTTTTGCATTTCTTTGTTCTGATATTCATGAACTGGAGCACTCTAACCAGGTCAATCTACCTAGAGTGTCTGTTGTTATGCCTTTAAAGGGATTTGGAGAACACAATCTACATAACTGGAGAAGTCAGGTAAAGCAGTTCTGTTTTCTTGAAGTTGTTTCCCACATTTTCTTGTTTCTGCTTATTTTTCATCCTTGTTCGAGGAAAAGGAAACTGAGGAAAATCAGTGTGCCATTTATCTTTATTATTTTCAGTTTCCTGTTCTCAATGTTCTTTATCAGCCACAGGTTATATGATTTTACTGATGTTGTTTGTTGCCTGGATCTCTAAACTCTTTGATGATTAGTGTTAGTTTTGTCTTCAAGATAAAGTTTACACATCTGGACTATACATTTAAAGAATTATTGGCTAAGACTGCTTAATTCTTTTTTTTCCTGTAATTTCCTTCATCAAGAAGATAAGTGCAATATATCTCTAATGTTAATCTTATTTGGTTCTAATTTTTGAGCTTTATTATTGGTCCTTAGAAGCTATTCTCCTATGAGTGTTTTCTGCTATTACTGACTTGTGCATAAATGCAGATTACTTCA
This sequence comes from Erythroxylum citrifolium, assembly GCA_026284465.1. Taxonomy (NCBI): domain Eukaryota; kingdom Viridiplantae; phylum Streptophyta; class Magnoliopsida; order Malpighiales; family Erythroxylaceae; genus Erythroxylum; species Erythroxylum citrifolium. The sequence continues at coordinate 16,444,710 of JANKOE010000205.1, read as the reverse complement.
CTATATGGCGGTCCATTGGAATTCCTTTTTGTAGTGGAAAGTGAAGAAGACCCTGCTTATCATGCTGTATCTCGCTTGTTGGTTGATTTCAAGGTAGATTTGAAGGATTAATGTATTTTTGTGTTGAAAATACTGGTTATTCAGGATAACTAACCGATGATCTCGATTGTAACAAGTCGTGTCTTCATGGTTTATGCAGAGCATAAGATGGTCCTATATTTCAAATTCATTATCTGTTCTAGAAGCTTATCTTTCTATTGAAGTTTACTACACTCTGTTCGCTTCTACTGTTATATGAACTGCTTTCACCTTTCTGAGAATAATGGTGATTGCTTTCATTACCGAAGAATGTGTTCATATTCTTTGTAAATCTCTGAGTATGTCATTGGCATCGCTATCCTCATACTTATATTGGCATCTGGAGTATTTGCCTAAACAGCTTCTTTCCTGACCCTTAATCATTTGTTACACGGCAGGATGAAGTTGAAGCTAAAATTGTTGTTGCTGGTTTGTCAACAACATGTAGTCAGAAGATTCATAATCAGTTGGTACTTAGCATCCTACTTCTTTTAATTATTGCTTTGTATTTTAACTATCATTAGTGAACTTTTCTTTTTTCCAAGTTTTAGTCTACTTCACTTAAAAGATGTAGTGAACTCATACTTTTTGTTATTTTCATATCTAGGACCTTGTAATGACATGTTATCCTTTCTATTCCCGCTTCAAGAAGCATGCTAGCATTCTGATATATTTATAATTGTGTTCTTGTCAAGTTTGGGGTGGAGCAAATGCATAAGGAGAGCAAGTATGTATTGTTTTTGGATGACGATGTTAGGCTGCATCCTGGGTCAATTGGAGCCCTCACTGCTGAGATGGAAAAGAATCCTGAGGTCTGGTTATTATTGTTGTGATGATACTTGCTGGTATATTGCTCAAAATTACTAAATAGAGTTTATGATTTTAATATCTAGTAATGTCTGCAGATATATATTCAAACTGGATACCCTCTTGATCTGCCTTCTGGGAGCTTAGGAAGTTACTGCATCTATGAATATCATATGGTACAAAAACTTTTATGAGATTCCCTGATATTTTCCTTTATCATTATTATAGTCTTATGAACTCCGTGTAGAAGGTGCACATTTTGTTGTATCTTGCACTCCGTTTTTTTTTTAATGCTTTTCATCCTTCTGTAATCACTGTGCAGTTGTGGATCAACTTGTGGTTGTAATGGGGCTATACTTGGATAGTGGATGAAAAAATGTCTTTCTCAAGCATCTTAGACTATAGAGAACATTTTCTTGAATCACAGTTAGAGATCATGCGGAAATCTCAAATTACCAATCGTTTAAAAAGTTTGCAAGTTCATGTTTAAACTGCTTGTATTCAAGTTGCATTTGTCTTTGATGATACATTTTCTCTGAATAATAGGGATCATGTTCCTCTTTTTCTCAGTCTCTACGTTGTTATTCTTGCTTTCACTTGAATTTGCTGGTGCAGTTATGTTTCCAGAAAATTGAATTGAAACTTTGAGCTATATTCTTGGGTATAATCGAGCTGGTGGTGTATACTGCAAATAACCTAACACATGAACATGTGGACTTCTTTTGTTTACAGCCTTGTTCAATGGGTTTTGCCACTGGTGGGAAAACATTCTTTCTTTGGGGAGGATGCATGATGGTTGGTATTCAAGGCTGTACTTTTGTTTTTGTCTAGAGGTTGCAATTTATCTAATTGTTTTAGTTTCTTTTCAGATGCATGCTAATGAGTTTAGATATGACCGCTATGGTGTGGTCTTGGGACTTCGCGATGGAGGATACTCTGATGATATGACTCTTGCAGCTATAGCTGGTAAATGAAATTGTTTGGCAATAGCAATCTCCGTCTTTGTCTCTTGCACTTTAATTTTTTCATGTGATAAGCCATCAATTTTTTTACGTTTGACTTTGCAATCTCTTCCCAGGGGCTCACAAGAGGCTTATTACATCGCCCCCAGTTGCAGTCTTCCCACACCCTCTTGCTAGTGACCTAAGTTTCTCAAGGTTTGTGATTGTCACTTACTTAGACTAAATTGCACAGAATTTTATCTCAAATTGTCTTCATGTACTTCTATTCTAGGTACTGGAATTACTTGAGGAAGCAAACATTTGTTTTGGAATCCTACATATCAAATGTTAACTGGTGGATGAATAAGGGATTGTTTGCATTTCACTGCTATATGTCATGGGGTTTTGTTTGGCCATATCTTATGTCGATGACACATGTTGTAGCTGCATTATGCATATATATTCGAGGATATGCACAAGGCGAGACAGGCTTTATATCTAATGGTGAGTCCATTATGACTGGAGAACCGTTATTTTGGTTGGTTAGATGGAGCAATATTACATTATTCCTTTGCAGGTCAAAATTATAAAAAGGGCCATTATGCTGATATAGTGAAGAATGTTTTGAAAACATTCGTGTTGTCCTTGAGGACAGGTGCTCTTGACCCTATTTAAAATATTAACTTTTTAGTGGATTGGTAGGAAAGCATATCAGCTCTATCCCATTACATTGGAAAACCAGGCTTGTGCCTTTTTGTTTTTCAATAATCATGTTTGAAAGAAACTTTTCATTTTTTCAGTAAAAACATTGCAATTAGGATTATCCTTTATTCTCCACATTTTTTTAGGATTTCAGTGAGTAGATGTGATACTACTGTGAGTGGATTGGCAGTTGTGTTTCAAGACCCAATAATGTCTTAAGATACCTGAGTTAGCAAATGCTCTTTTCATCGTTTATATGTTACTCATGTGTCCATGATCATTTTCTACTTTGCTTTATCTTATGGTTTTGCATTTTCTGGCCAAAATGAAAGAACTAGATCTCAACTTTGATATCAATAATTTGCATCTTTTAAATTTGATTTCTTATGCTTAGAGCTTAGCAAATTACGTCCACAGGTTTGTTACTCGTCACCTGCCAAGCAATATGTACCTTTACAGAACTGTTCTCAATGTGGAACTTGACTAGGATAGAAGTTGAGCTGTGCAACATGCTATCCCCTGAGGCACCTCAATTATCATTAGCCACTTATAACTGGGTCCTTGTGAGTATTTCACTTTACCTTTTTTTTTTTACCGAGTGTATATGGTTGCACTTCTTTGGAAGATTCATGTTTGATATCAAGATCCCTATTCCTGTTAAATTGTCCATGTATGTTGTATTTCCAGAAAAACTGTTCTTTGTAATTGTAGTCAGAACAATTGACTTTGATTTTATTGTTTTTAATGTTGAATGTGGGTTCCTTAGAATTAGGATAACTTTTATAAAAAAGCAATGCTCAAAAGGGGTCAGATCAGAATACAAGTTTCACCTTTGGAATGAAATAATGGAAATAGGAGCAGAAATATGTTATGTTAGGCGTTTAAATATTATGATGATGACTTGCACTTATCAAAAAAATATAATTTACATTGGCGCAGGTTTTCATAGCAATGCTGGTGGATAACTTTTTATATCCCGTATCTGCTGTCCGTTCACATTTTTCTCAGTCCATCAATTGGTCTGGTATAAGATACCACTTGAAGGGTGGGAAGATAAGCAAGGTATGTCAGTTTGGACCTTATGCCCAGTCATAGATATCCATATTGTATCTCCATCTAAAAGCCGTGTATAATTTAGAAAAAGCTGTATCAAAACTCGTAACAGACAGTCTACCTTAATGGTTTATATATAACATGAAGCACCGAATTACACCGGGAGTAAGAGAGATCCGCATCATTTTCAGTGCTTTTAATAAATCATACGATCTTAGAACTACTTAGCAGCATCTATTTTGGTAAACAATTGTGCAGATTGAGAGAACACAGGATATGGGTCCTATCTACACAGACTTGGGAGGCAAACATTTAGGAAAGAAAGGAGCTCCTCCTAAAGCCACGTTCCTTGGCAGACTGATGAGAAGTTTGGATCAGTGGAGACAACCTAAGAAATACGACGTCTAGAGATGATGTTTTACAAGCTTGTCATTGTCTAGCCAGGCTATTAAGATTCAATGGGTAACTAGGATTCATTTTCTCGGTTGGATATATCTCTTGGAATAGGTTTTGCATTAGGCCATTGTTGATTGATTCAAGTGATTTAGGAATTTTAGTCTCAATTTATTCAATTTGATTCCTGGAGTCAACCCTCCTTACAACCAGGGTTGATTTTGTAATCTGCAACAATTCGTTCTGTAATTTACGCAGCTCTTTATAGTCCAAAATAGTCAAATGCTAGGTTGCAGTAGGGCATTGTTCATTCTCTGCAATTAAGAAATGGTTTAAGTACTTTTTTCAAGTTTGGGATTAATTAAAATTGAGATTGCCTTTTTATCTGGATCACTTGAGTAGAATTCTAATTCTTTCTCGAAGGGCTTCATCAATATATATATAAATATGTGCAACTTTCTCAGCCGCATCATCTCCACTAATTTCAAAATCAAAAGCCACCAGTCTGTAAAATTCGTTTTTATATTCATCTTCAACTCCATTTGAAATTGTCAATGGTTGGATCAGTCGAAAGCAATTCAAGTAGTATCCTAATCACGAGCACTTGCTACCAGCAATTCATTTCTTTGGTTTCATTACCATCGCACTTGAAAACAGGTTTCAGAATAATTGTACATACTGAAGTTAAAAAGATTGGAAATTAGAAATGAAACCATCAAGATACACGTCTGAAGCAATATTTATTTCCTGTCCTTCATATCCTGGTGTCGATTTCCTTTCAACCTACTGTCAAAAGTTAAATAAACACGAAGCATGCTAATGATACAAGACAATGTTGTTGCATGGAAAGCAGAAAACCTGACAGGCGACCTGGCCACTTTTGAGTAGAATTTCCTGAACAATTTCCTTAGCCAATGCCTACAGTGACCTACTGCTGTAGATCTCCAATGTAGAAGTCATCAATCATATCGAAGACTCGGGTTGCATGCTGGGGCCTAAGAGACAAAATCGATTAGATCAGACCCACTGGAATGTATCTACCATAGCCACTAGTTTTCCTATATGCTGAGATTGAAGCCTGATAAACAGAGAGCTGACATTTTTTTGCCGTTTTTCTTTTGAGAAATATCACTCAATTGTAAGCAATTGGAACATTGCAATCTTGTCCATACAGTGATCAATCTTCGCAGAAACAAGAAACATATAAATTCTTATGAACTTTATGCAGTCGGCTGACAGGTGCATACCCATAAAATCCTTCAGTTGAATCATCCCCAGCATGTGCTAGAATGGCATCACCACCTGGATGTTCTTCTACATAAGAAGTAACATCATAGACCTGTAGATAGAGAAGACAATGTTGGAGACATCGTGTTAGCCTCGAATTTTTTTTTATGACAAATTAAGCATGATTAGCTTAATTAAGTAAATTAAGTTAGCATAAATCAAGTTGTCATAAATTAAGTAGGATAGCATATGACACAAATGAAGTTAACTAATAAATTAAGTATAATAATCAATGTGTTAGATGAGAATTAAATGTATTAGATATGTTAGATG
>JANKOE010000205.1:16418763-16430827 GCA_026284465.1 Erythroxylum citrifolium | reverse complement strand
ATCATAAATATGCATAAAAAGTCACAAACGACACTTATTTTGAATAATTAAAATCCCTCTAAAACGACACTTATTTTGAATAGGAGGGAGTATTATTTACCTATTAATCTATATTGCACAATATTAGAACTACTTAGAGTGAAATTTTCAAGTTTATCAAATTTAAAATAAGTATAAAACCTCCTAGTTAATTCAATAAACACTAGACATCCAATTTGCATAAATTTTCTCTAACTCTTGTCATCAATCAAAGCATCAAAATTTTCTTTAATATTCAACTCCTATAACGAAAGGTAATGTACATACTTACCTGAATTAATTTTCCAGGCTTTAAAAGTAATATACATCAGTTTTTTCTCTTTAGAATTGAAGGTAAGATGTATGAGAAGGTTACAATTAGACTGTGGCAAAATCGATGATCCTTAGTTATTCAAGAAAGCTTCCAATTAGCATTAGTGGTCAATATAGTCTTTAGAAAGCTTTTATCAACTAGATTTGTCGTCCTTAGCATTTTTCGTTGCCACCATAATGCTTTTCGTTCTCTCCGTTGCTATAATGGTGTTGAATAACAAAACACGACTAATGATCAGTGATCATATGAAGCAACGACCAGGTGAATGATGACTAGATGAATAACATCTAAGTAAAGCAAAATTAGAGAAGAGACCAAGGAAGAGAAGGTTAGAGGAAAAGCATCAGTAAAAAGCAAAAATTGAAGAAGATTTTAAAAATGAACTAGAGAAGAGTATATTGGTAGGGAAGCAATGGCTAAGTGAATGATGTGGAAGACTTGAGAACTAAGGTTGATTATTGCTTAGAGTCTCTACAAATAAGAGAACTAAGTTTTAAGGTTTTTTATTTTTATGTTAATTAAAACAAAATATTAAAAATTCTAGTAAATAAATTATAAATTGTTATTATTTTATTATTTATTTTAATTCCTTAAAAACTAGTCTACCAATATCTATAAGGCGTGATCTCACCTTATTCATCTTAACATTTTGGAACTTAAGGACTTTAATAGTAGAAACTTAAGTTGCATAAGGTGTGATGTCGCCTTACAAAATTTAGTAGTCTGGAATTTATGATCTATTAGTTGAACTTAATTTGCATAAGGCAGGATCTTTTCTTATAAAATTTAGCAGTTTGGAACTTAAGGTTTGGTATCAACTTGAGTTGCCACCATTAGGTTTCATAAGGTCCACCATTAAGTTGCACAAGGTGTGATGTCACCTTATGAAATTTAGTTATCTAGAACTTAAGATCTATAATCTAAACTTAAGTTGCATAAGGTATGATCTTTCCTTATAAAATTTAGCAGTTTGGAACTTAAGGTCTAATATCAACTTGAGTTATATAAGGTGTGATCTCTCCTTATGAAGTTTAATAGTCTGGCTACAAGACTAAAATTTTCACTTAAACCAACAAAATAACTATATAAAATCAAGCAATGAAGAACATTAAATAACTAAAATAAAACTAATAAACATTATCATGTTTGGGTTTCCTCTTAAAGAGCACAATTGTTTAACATCGTTATGCTCGATAGAGCTTTTTCTTTTCAATGTTCTAATTATTGAGGAAATGCTAAATCAATATCCATCGAACTTAATATGAAATGATTTCATTTTGTATCCGTTCAACTTAAAGGTTTTTTTGGTATTTGAACTCTTTATTTTTACTTCACTATAAGGAAATACAATAATTATAACAAAAGGAATGAGAACAGGCACTTTAATCGAGAATTATATAATAACACCTTCTTTCCAAACTCATATTGCTACCTTAATATCATATTATCATAGAACATTTTGGCTTTCTCTTACAAATTCTTGAATTCTAATAAGTTTTTAACTTTAGTTCCTTTAATTCTTACAACTATAGTTTCCTTACTCACGAGCTTTGTTTAAATAAATGTTGTAATGTCACATTGTCTACTAAGCTTTATGTTTGATCTTTATAGTTAAATGGAAAGATTTACCAAAAATCAATCGATAAGGAGACATTTATATCTGTGTTTTATAAGCTATACGGTAAACCTAAAGAATGTTGTCTAGATATAAGCTCTAATCCTTTCTTCTTAGATTCACCATCTTTCTAAAAATAGACTTCACCATCTTTTTAGAAGGACTTCTGCTTATCCATTTATTTGTGGGTGATATGCGGTGGCTACTCGATGTTATAATCCACACTTTTAAACAAAGTTACCATTTCTTTGTTGCAAAACTGACTCCTTTAACCATTGATAATAGCTCGTGAACTTTGAATGTATTAAAAATTTTAGACTTTATAAAACCTAAAATAGCTACATATTCATTAATTTTAATGGTTTTTTACTTTTATCCACTTCAAAACATAATCAAATGTTAAAAGTAAGTTGGAGAAATCACAAAAAAAGGAAAAGGACTTATAAAATCAATGCCTTATACATAAAAAATTTCAACTGTAAGAATGATGTTTTGAAGTAGTTGATTTCTATGAGACAATGTACCTATCTTTTAGCATCTATCACAACTTTTATAAAAACAAGTAAAAATATCTAAACAAAATTTTCCAATATAAACCATTGTCCAAAATATTTCTAGTAGTTCATTTAGGACAAAAGTGACCTCCATATTCATAACTAAGACAAAACAATATTCAATCTCTAACACACAATGTCAAATAACTTGATGAAAACAAAACTTCTACAAATGCTATTCATCACAAACATAATATTTTTCCTTATTCCTTGTCTTTTCCTTCCTAAACTTCCTAATGTAGTTAGGTAAAGTTTCAGTAACTATATAATGAATAATGAAGGCATAATAAAGAACCTTTTATTTGGAACAATTGCTTACTAAGAAAAGTTTTAGAAATGGGTAATATATATTCATACTTTACCAATCAACTCACATGGTATGACTCTAAATTTTTTAATACTTTTCGATCTCTTATTGCTAAATCAAAATTTTAAAGTAATAAAATCCATCTTATCAACCTCAGTTTGGACTCTTTCTTTTTCAAAAGGCATTTTGATACCACATGGTCAAAACATACAATAACTTTAAATCCATGAAAATAATACATAAATTTATCTAATGCAAAAACAATTGATAAAAGCCTATTTTAAGTTGTAGAGTAATTACATAATGTACCATCCAATGTCTGTGAGGCATAAAAGATGACATGGATTTGTTTCCTAATCCTTTTGCCTAAAACAACTCCCATTGTATAATTTTAGGCATCACACGTGATCTTGAATGGTAGACTCTAATTTGGTGGCTAAATAATAGGTGCATTTATCAATAACACCTTGACAACACTTTTCAATAACGCATTAAGCGTGTAAAAAGCTTCTTGACATTTTTTTCCAAATTCAAATGGAACTTCTTTTTACAACAACTTTGAAATTGGTATAGCAATCTTTGAAAACTCGTTAGTAAACCTATGGTAAAATCCTACATGTCCAAAAAAAACATCAATCTTCCCTAAGATCTGCAGGGTAAGGTAAGTTCAAAATTAAATCAATCTTTGCTTTATTAACTTCAATGAGCAGAGAGGATATCATATGTCCTGAAACAATGCCTTGATCAATCAGAAAATGACATTTTTCATAGTTCATCTTTGTATTGGTCTAAATACATCCTTTAAGAAACTTAGATAAATGATTTAAGTAATCATCAAATGAATCTCCATAAATAACGAAATCACTTATAAATAATTCAGTGCAATTCTCAATGTACTCAGAAACCATACTCGTTATGCACCTTAGAAATATACCATGAGCATTATAAAAATCGAAGGGTATTTACATAAAGGCATGCATTCCAAAAGGGCATATAAAAGTATTCTTTTCTTGATCTTCTTAAGCAATTACTATATGACAGTAACCTAAAAAAACCATTTTAAAAGAGAAAAAACATAATTTATCAACAATTCTTTCTAACATCTGATATATAAAGTGTAATGGGAAATGATCATTTCTAATAGCCAAATTAAGCTTCCTAAAAACTATGCACATTTTTCATCTATTTTGCACCTCATTGAACTAACTCATCATTTTGATTTCTTACTACTATCACCTCAGTTTTTTTGGCATAACATGAACTGGACTCACTCATTCACTATCTAAAGTTAGCTAGATTATAACTTCATCCAAAAGCTTTATATTCTATTTTATTACCACTCTTTCATTATTGGATTGAGTCTCCTTTATGGGAAATGATCCTTTCTAATAGCCAAATTAAGCTTCATAAAAAATATGCACATTTTTCATCTATTTTGCACCTCATTGAACTAACTCATCATTTTGATTTCTTACTACTATCTCCTCAGTTTTTTTCGCATAACATGAACTGGACTCACTCATTAACTATCTAAAGTTAGCTAGATTATATCTTCATCCAAAAGCTTTATATTCAATTTTATTACCACTCTTTCATTATTGGATTGAGTCTCCTTTCTAGATCTTTTACTGGCTTAGCATTTTCTTTTAAAAGAATATTATACATGCACATCGCTAAAATTATGCCTTTTATATTAGCTAAGGTCTAACAAATTGTAGTTTTGTACTCCTTTATAGTGCAATTAGCCTTTCTTTTTGCTCTTTAGTTAATATTTTTAAGATGATCTTAGGTAGTGACTCTCCCTCACCTAAATATATATGTTTTAGGTGATCATGTAAAGTTTTCAATTCTACTTTTGTAGCTTGCAAAACAAAATGCAATATTTTCTTTTCAGTTGAAGGAATTTCAGCATTTAAAATTTTTAACTATGTTAGCACTTATAATAATGATTTTACAACTTTTCTAAAAAAAATAATGATTTTACAACTTCATAAGTTTTATTATCTTGCTCGTTAACTTCTAATTAGCATTAAACTCTGACTCATTACTGACACTTTCTTCCCCAAAAATATCTTGGATAATTAAGTCAATAATATTCATATGACAAAAAAAGTGAAAATTATTATGATACTTCATTACTTTAAAAATATTAAATTTCATTATCTCACCATCAAACTCAACGAAAAAGTACCAACATCTACATCAATTTTTATTTTAGTTATCTTCATGAAAGACCTACCTAATAAAATTAAAAGTGAATATTCTATATTGTCTCCATCCATTTTCAAGATGTAAATCACCAATATGATGCAAACCATTAACCTGAACTAAAACATCATCTACAATACCAATAGGACGCGTATAAGAATGATTAGCTAGTTGAATAATCACATTAGTTTCTTACAAAGAATTCAGATGTAAATATTTGTAAATTGAGTATGGAACAAAATTAAAATATACACCTAAATCTAGTATGACACACTTAATTTCCTTATAACCAATAACACAAGGAAGTGTTAACATACTTGGATCTTTGCATTTTTTTGGTAATTGTATGTTTATCATAGTTGATACATTCTTATCTAAAATTGTTCTCTCCTTATCCTTCAACTTCATTTTATTAGTGCATAGTTCTTCCAAAAACTTTTTTATATTTCTAAAAATCTATAATAAGTCTCAATTTTCCTAAATTAATTAATTCAAACCTAGCTTTTAAATCAATTTATCATTAATTCATTAGGTACGATGTCGTTGCATATCAACAAATAATGGTTATAAATTTAACAAAAAAAATACTAAAATCTAAATCAATAATCAAGATAGATACAACTAATTAATTAAGTTTTTTTGTTTCTCATAAGTTATGACATACAAATAAAAACAACCTACTTGCTACTTATATCAACAACAACAACAACAACAATATCTCAGTAGGAATCTTATTGAGATGTAAGGTATAGGGAGGTTCAAAAATATGCAGCCTTATCCCTAGCTGGTAAAGAGACTATTTTTGATAGGCCAACAAAAAAAATTCTAAATGGTTGGAAGAAAAACTTGTATCAATCATTCATAATAATTATAGATTACTGAACTCATAGATTGCAATAGAATAATCAACACTAAATTAATTTATCAGATCAATCAATATTAGTTACTTATAAAACAAAAGAGTAAGAAACAAGAAATACTTGAATTAAAATAAAATTCTAGTATAGAATTAAAATTCTCAAAGTTATAAATAGAGTTTTAATTTTTATTGAATCAGAAAATTTAGATTTAGCCTTTTATGACTATTTTCCACCAAAAAATGTAAGAAAGAACATAACATAATTGAGAATAAACATATTCTTTCTCTCTCAAAACTATAGTCTATAAATATTTTAGAGATAATGATTGAAAAAATCAAAATTCCTATATAATAGGGTTGAAAATAACGTCTCCTAACTGGGCTAAAATTCTTAGAGTGAGTCGTACTCCAAATATGATCTCATCTTATCAGTTTTAGCAATTTGTCATCTTTTACTAAATCTCCCCAAAATTTGTGGCTTTGACATATGATGCTCCAATTAGATTTCAAACCAAATTTGGTCCAATCTCCACTTATCACTTCTTAAAATAAAAAAAATCAAATTTACCACTTAAATACCAAAATCAACCTAAAAAAAGAGATAAGTTCAATTAATATGATCTAATCACATCTTATCATGCCATCATCCACTTAGGAAGCTAGTGACTGTTGGAAACCCATACCACGGCAGCAATCTATAACAATACCCATAAATGGCATAAATTCCTCCATTGTAATTCCACATTCGCACAACCTATTACTTCAACAAACTCAACATCCTTTAAGACAAAACCCATCTCCATAACTAGAACCAACCTAGGAACCTTTAAACATGCAGATAATGACTTCCTCATGGTGCTTCTGCAAAAACATATTGGTGGCCTCTAAGTGACTAGAACTTTTCTAGAGCATATGTGGTATACAATTAACTTGTGGTAGAAGAACTAGTTTGATTATTTCATGAGCTTATTCAAATTAATCTTATATTAAGGTTGTGACTTCTAATGTAAAATGTTCATATTCTAAACCAATTAATTAAATCATTATCTAATTTTAGTAATTGTGGTTTTGTGGTTTCTCAAATTACAATCTTGTTATAACTCTTTATGAAGCATTGGTTTTGATTAAAGGGTTAGTAGGTTATTCATGAATCATATTTAATTTGATTTTAGGAATTTTTTTAAAAGTGTGCAACTTTTGCAATTTCAATTCCAAAATTCATATTAATAACAATCAACCATGAAATCAACTTCTAGAATCAAAGATGTCTATGATGCCACTATTAAGAAATTAGGGTGAGATCCAATCTCATGAATAGTGAAATAAATATGAAATTTTTTTTTTCAAAAATTTGAAAATCAATATCATTTAAATTCAATAACATAATTAACGTATAAAGCATAACAAAGTATGAATTATAATTTACACCTTATTATTAAACTTGATCATTTTCTTGTCATTTTAGTTAAACTATTTCTAAAATTGGCTCATCGCAACTACTGTAGGCACATACATGTCCGACCTCTAATGATATCTACGAAACATGTTAAAAGAACTCTACAAGTGGAGTAGAGAGGATTAAGCAAGACAGGTTAGCTTTTTTAGAGTATAAGCCTATTTATAATAGGATTTTGTCCTTTTAGTAATTTAATTGAAATAAAAGTTTAATTAAAATGTTACAATTAATTATACTTAAATACTAATTGGATCAAAATAAGATTTAATATCTCATATTAATCCTTATTTATTAAATATCTCACATCTAATCATAAAGTTTTTCAAATTTTGCAATCAAGTTTAACTTGAATAAAACACTTTTCTCTATTAAACTATTCTTTGTGTATGGCATATTAGGTCCCCAAATATGTTGACAATAAATATAAATAATAACCTTACTTTATGTTTAAAATTACATAAATTAAATTCCTTTAATTCATCTTTAATTCTCTAATTAAATAATTATATACATAGATCAAGATAGCATCTAACAATGCATCATAACCATCCAAATATTTAGAATGTTAAAGTAATTTTGATTAACCTTTTCATGTATGATTTTTTTCGTATAATTCAATCTTTTTATTATAAAATGTTTCAATTAGGCATATTCTGATATTGATATCTACTTAATTTAAATCCAATCATATTAGTTATCAACTATTAGTAATTAATTCCATTAATGATATTTGAAAACTATTATCAAATTATCATTCCGTTATGGCCTAAAATTTCATAAATTAATAATATTCGATAACAAAGAAACATTCTCTCCAATCTCTTTTAGCGGTGATGAATCTTATGTTTATCACTCAACTATCTCCATATAGTTCATGTTATATTCAATAACTATCAATTAAGCTACCTTTTACTAGAGTAAACCATAATTAGTATTAAAATATTGCAATCCCTATATAAGATACTTTGAAGATTTCAAGTCACAAGACTATTTATAGATTATCATAATTAGAATTTTCATAGATATATAGGTAATGTTCTAAATAGATTTCTCATATGGAGTCAGCCCAATGAACTTGTTCTCTAATAAGCACTCACATATTTATTTAAGTATTGATTACTTCCTTTATAGGAAATAAATATAATATATCATAGCTCTTTTACATTCTATTAATGACCAATCTTAATAGAATATCGACTAGGAATAATTTAAGAATAATACATAAATGCAATATGAATCTCATAATTTATGATTTCATTGTAATTTCATTTGGATTGTACATTTATTATATGGACTTTATCATAAATATCTAAATATGTATAATATAAAAAAATTCCTTTAAATAATTATATCACTAAATTACAACTAATTGATTGACTATAGGGAATAAGCTAACAATCATCCTATTATATTATATGTACAAATACAAGAGTTTTTTTTTTAGTATAAAGACGTTTTTGTGAACTATTAGCATTATTTTCAAAACTTAAACAAGGGATACAATGACTATTAGTTGATTGAAAGAAAGAGTAATGTATTTTGTTCGTTACAAAGTAAGTGCTTTCATATCTACATTAAGATATAGAACAAATAGTGTAGTAGAGTTTAAACGATTTGTATACTAATCACACGTCAATTTTCCAAACTATGCTGTATTTGTCGTGCTTGTTATCCAAGAACATGATGAAGAAATCAGGGAAGAAAACATTAGTCAATCAAATAGGCCTAGCAAATTTACTCATCTTAAAGCATGTCACACGAATGTTATAAATTAAAGGCATATCATTTTTTAATTAATTCCAGTGAAACATTAATTATTCAATTTAACAATTCTCAATAATCATTAGGATTCCCAAGGTTGTCCAAACTACATAATAGTCTCAGGCAGCCTATGAAAAGTGCACAAACATAATTAGGTACCAAACCAGAATCAATATAGCACATGTTTCATATGCTTTTATGAATTAATAACATCCTAAGCTAGTTTTGAGAGATACTATATACACATGATGCTACTAGAGAATAAAATACTAAAAGCCTAGAACGTTGGTTTTACTTTTGGAGGTTGAGTGTTTTTGACCAACTTCTGTCAGAACCAATTGGACGGATAGCTTTAAAATGTGTGACTGTAAAGTGTGCGATAATGGTATTCCATTTTACTTTGTTTCAAAGTGGTCTTTAACAACTCCCTATAATCCTTAGTTTATTGCTTCCACTAACTGAAGTTGGCACAGTCTTAATGGTTCCCTAACCTAATCTACGTACCTCTGCCCCCTCCATAGATACTATTGCTGAAAAGAGCAGCAGAGATGGGCACACGCAAAAGGAAGCGAAATTTTTGGCAAAATAACCGGAGGATATGTGAATGTGGGGACATTGTGATCAAGCCAAGTGCATGGAGATACAAAGTTGAAGTGAAATCTCCAGTTTCAACAACTCTTTTGGTCTTTGCCTTCACATTGAATATTACTTTAAATGGTTAAAAATACGTTTGAACTTTTAGCTATGGATTCTACAATCACCTTGTCAAACAAAACTTCATGCGTATGATTGTTGGTTTCTTTTGAAAACAAAGGAAAAAGAACTAAGCAAAATCAACATCTAGCTAAGATAGTTCACTCATATCAGGAGCAAACAATTCAAGTGAAAGTGAAATCCTTAAAGTTTCCATTTTACCCCAAAAAAAAAAAAACATTAAAACATGCAGTGTCAGGTCAAGTAGGGTATCTCTTGTTGTTTTTTAATCTACATGGTTTGTTTCACTATTTCCACTTATATTATATATCTATATAGCTTAACTCAAAGAAAGTGTTTCTTCTCTATTAAAATTCTACTTTGTACATAATCTACATCATTAGTCAAACTTAAAAATGCTTCCAGTAAATTGTGAGAGATATATCATCTCTAATTACAATTGTTAGATACTCATTTGAGTGAATGACCTAGTAATTATAGGTTGCTTTTCCATTACTCAAGAAATTAAAATTTACATAAATATAATGCATATTTATTAATAAATATCTTATTATGACGTCTACCCTAATAATAATAATAATAATATTATTATTATTAAGAATTGTAATCCAAATTTTTTGAAAATAAATAATTAGATGTTATTGTGTGAAATAAATATCACAATTATTTTACCTATTTTGTTTTTTGGTAATATATTTTACCTGTTTCAATGATAAGTGTTTTTCTATAAGTCACGTGTATAAAATATTGCTTGTAACCATTGAATAAACCAAGTAATTTGGTTTAGATTGGAACCCGTGATAAGAAGGTGTTGACACAAATAATTTAGAAGTAATATTAGTCTTAATGAATAAAGATGCATCATTAGGTGAGCCCGTACGGATAAAATTTTGGCAAGTCGATAAAATCAATCTCTAAATGCATATGGTGATTATGGAGGTGACAAACATTGGCCTAGCTAGTTTTGTCAACAAACCTATTGGATTATTCCATTAAAATTGTTCATCTAAAACACTATGAAGAAAAGCATTAGAAATATTTAGCTGTTTAGAATCTCATCCATAAAATGCTAATAATACTCGTATTGTTGTAGTTTTGCCTATTATACTAAATACGGTTGTTAGTCAATTCTATATTTCTTTTTGAATCATTTGGCAAATAATCGTGTCTTGTAACAGTTAATACTGTCATCTTGTTTTCTTTTAAATCCAAAAAAACCAATGACATTCTTTTTTAAAGGTTTGGGTACTAAAGTCCAAGTCTTACCGGCAATGAGAATATTAGTCTCAGTTTGCATTCCTTCTTAATTACCGTTCAACGTATGACTTCGCATTGCCGAAGGAAGAAGGATCAACTTTAAGATAATCAAACTTTTCAAGTTTGGTAGTCGTGGCTAATGCATGATAATTTCTTCTTATGCTTGATCATAATTTTATGGTATGAGCACATTATATTAGAGAAGATGATGAGTTACTGAATTTGGTAAGATCAATGAGTAAGTTTAGGCATGTATTATTGTTAGAAATGCTGGATACTCACATCCAGCATGTCTTCCGTGAAGAGAACCAGTGCGCAGATTATCTCGCTTGTCTCGCTAGTAGATTAAGTCTAGGCCTTCATGTATTACAGGAGCCCCCTTTTGATATCCAGGAGCTTCTCCGCAGAGATGCACATGGCGCGGTGTTCCCGCCCGCTTTGATTTAATTTAGTGTTTTTTCCCTTTTGTAAACAAAAAAAAAAGAAATAAGTGATCTAGATATTATTTTTAATGAAGATGAAGTGGATGAGTGATCATTTGAAAGATTGGATGAAGGAGAAAGTTGATTTGGACCTATATTTATTGGTGTTAGATTTGAGTTAGAGGTGAAGGATGACGAAGGAAAAATAAGAACAAGATTTAGATTCTAGAGTTCATATTTGAACAAAGTCATTAGTCATTCTAATTCTACACATATTGAATTAGCTCCATGCAGAAGAAAAAACATTTTGTGAAATAAAAAGAAAGCTTTTTTTATTAAATTTAAGACACTTGCAAGATAAACTCTATTGCTTTCTATGTCAAACTAATGATAGGCATGATGAGATGGAAAGGTACCGAGATAAACAAATATTTCAGTTTTATAAACGATATTTTTTTATAAAAACATAAAAAAGAAATATAACATAAATAAAAAGGCCTCAATGATAAGTAATTTAGATTGTCTTTAAAAGAGAATAAAATATGATGACTTATTGCTT
>JANKOE010000205.1:16369283-16404986 GCA_026284465.1 Erythroxylum citrifolium | reverse complement strand
CTACCTTGCCTCACGCTCAACTCTCCTTTTCAGTCAAACTCAAACCAACAAATTACTTAGCATGGAAAACTCAATTCCACCCAATAATCAAATGTTATAACTTAACCAAACATATCGATGGTACTCCACCACCAGCAACGGTCATATCTGGTTCTGACAAAGAGGAACCAAATTCTGAATATCTTAAATGGGATCAGCAAGATCAACTCCTACTTAGCTGGATCTTATCATCGTTGACAGAGGAGGTTTTTCCTTATGTTACAGGTGTAAACACTGCAGGTGATGCATGGCGTGCACTAGCAGATGCCTTTGGTGCAGGATCAAGTGCAAGACAAGTGCAACTACACATGGAACTGCAACGACTTTCTCCTGAAGGAAAACCAATGGCACAATTTCTTCGAGAAGCAAAATCAATTGCTGATGAATTGGCTGCCGCAGGAAAACCCATCAGTCCTGCAGAATTCAATGCAAACATATACCGACTGCTTCCTCCAGACTATCATCCAGTTGTTGCCAATCTATCTGCCAAGAAAACACAAGTCTCCTTTGCTGACTTGACTGGAAGAATACTATCTCATGAGATCATACTACAAGGATCCTTGAAACCTGAGCCAATTGTTGCCAACATGGCCAGACAAAGCGCCAACAATAACAGCTCTTTCAGACAGAACAATACCAATAATGGTAATTATAGAAACAATAATAAGGCAAGAGGTGGGAACAACAACAACAGGAGTGGAAAACGATGGTTTACCAACCCGTGTCAGATTTGCAATCTGAACAATCACCAAGCTGATACTTGTAGGAAGAGGTATTACAAAACTTATAGTTCTCCTACAGCTAATGTTGCCACTAGTACTTCCACTGCAGGAAAGAATGACTGGTATCCAGACTCTGCTGCAAGCCACCACATGACTCCAGACTTGGCTAGTCTTGGAATTTCTGAGGAGTACAAGGGAGATGATTCAGTAATTATAGGTAATGGAAAAGGTATTTCTATTAAGCATATTGGTCAAACCTCTCTTCCTACTCGTGAAAAGCCATTACTGTTGAAAAATATTTTGCATGTTCCCTCTCTTCAGAAGCAGCTACTGTCAGTTAATAAAGTTGCAAAAGACAATCATTGTTTCTTCGAGTTTCATGACAGTCACTTTATTGTGAAAGATCAGGTCACAAAGAAACCACTACTTGAGGGACCTGCAGAAAATGGAATTTACAGAATTTCTGAAGACCAGCTGCAACGTTTGGGAAAGACTCCTGTTGCTTTTGTGGCAGAAAAAGTTAGTTTACATGACTGGCACGCTAGACTTGGGCATGCTCAATATGGCGTTGTTAGCTCCATTGTCAAAAACTTCAATTTACCTTGTTCAATAAAATCAGTTCCTATTGCAAAATGTGAGTCATGTTGCCTAGGAAAATTAAGCAGACTTAGTTTGCCTCTCACAGGATCTATAGCAACTGAAAAATTTAGTTTAATCCATTGTGATGTCTGGGGATCTGCTCCCGTTTCTTCAATCCATGGTGCAAGGTATTTTTTAATTTTGGTGGACGATTATTCCAGATTCACGTGGCTATTTCCACTTAAGTTAAAAAGTGAGGTGTACCAACATATCATTCAATTCCAGTCTATGGTAGAACGGCAACATGAAACCAAAATCAAAGCAATGCAATCTGATTGGGGAGGTGAATTTCGTAATGTGCATGAGTTCCTTAAAAACAATGGGATTACTCATAGAATTGTGTGTGCTCATACGCATGAACAAAATGGCACTGTTGAAAGAAAAATTCGACATGTAGTTGATACTGGACTAGCACTATTGGCTCACTCTAAGGTTCCATTTCGTTTTTGGAATTATGCTTTTGCCACTGCAGTTAACATCATTAACAGTTTGCCCTCTCCAGTTCTAGAGCATTATTCTCCTCTTGAGACACTCCATGGCACTCCTCCGGATTATCACATCTTCAAAGTGTTTGGTTGCACTATCTATCCATTGTTACGTCCTTACAATTCTCATAAGTTCTCTTTCAGGAGTGCGGCATGTGTTTACTTAGGAAATTCAGCAAATCATCTTGGTTATGTCTGTTATGACCCACAAACTAGCAAAATTTATGTTTGCAGGCATGCTAAAATTGATGAAGCTCGTTTTCTCTATCATGAGGCCGCAACCAAAACTCAGGAGTCTGTCTTGGGGCCAATCCCATCTTCAGATGCTACTCCTTGGTTAACGATCACTGCGCTACCAGTGGCAAAATCTCCAAACAACTCTACTGCTGTAGATTATGTTTCTGCAGCAACAACACCAAATGCTACCCCAATTCCTTCCACTAGCTCTTTGTCACCTACACCAACTGTCGCTCCAACCAACTCACCCCTTGGTGTCTCTGAGTCATCAAACAACGAGCATATTAATTCAAACTCGACATCAACCAAGTCACCAGCGCCTGTCCACCAACCTATCAGAACACATTCGATGGCTTTGCGACCAAATCCAAAAAAGAAAGTGCTAAATTCAGCTATTGCTTCCCCAAAACAGACTTCGTCTGACATTCAAGAGCCTACTTCTTATTCCAAGGCAGTCCAACACAAAGGATGGCGAGAAGCTATGAGCCAAGAAATCAGTGCCTTATTAAAGCATGGTACTTGGACCTTGGTCCCACGACCACCAAATGCAAATGTGGTTGCCAACAAATGGGTGTATAGAGTTAAACGTCATGCAGATGGTAGCGTCGAGCGATTAAAGGCAAGGCTAGTAGCAAAGGGGTTTACGCAACAAGAAGGCATAGATTATTCTGCCACTTTTTCTCCGGTGGTCAAATCCACTACCATACGATTAATTCTTTCACTTGCAGTCAGCAACAATTGGGCATTACAACAGTTAGACATCTCCAATGCCTTTTTGAATGGTGAACTTGAAGAAACTGTTTACATGGCACAACCACAAGGTTTTGTGGACTCTAGGTGTCCTGATTACATCTGCAAGCTTCGACGATCTTTGTATGGTCTTAAGCAGGCTCCACGTGCATGGTATACTAGATTGAGCACATTCTTACTTCAAAAGGGCTTTCGACCTTCAAACTCAGACACTTCTTTATTTCTTTGGCATAAACATGATATTCGCCTATACCTGCTACTCTATGTTGATGATATCATTTTAACGGGCAATGATACAGCAACTATCAATACATTCATTCACTTGCTGTCAGGTGAATTTGAATTGCGGAATCTGGGCCAATTGAAATACTTCCTTGGGATAGAGGTCAAGCATCACGGTAGAGGCATTCTTCTTAGTCAGCAGAAGTATCTCGCTGACCTGCTGACAATCACTCATATGGATGGGGCCAAGCCAGTTAAAAGTCCTCTTCCTGCTAATATTCAGTTACACTCATCTCAGGGGCAACCATTATCTAATCCTTACATTTACAGGCGAACTATTGGAGCCTTGCAATATGCTTGTTTAACCAGACCTGATCTCTCCTATGCAGTCAATAAGTTAAGTCAATTTATGTCGGCACCAACTGATGTTCATTGGCAAGCTTGCAAACGCGTTTTGCGATATGTGAAGGAGACAGTTGCCAAAGGATTGCTTATTGTTCCAAGTTCAACAACAACACTACAGGTGTTTACAGATGCAGATTGGGCAGGAAATCAGGAGGATAGGCGTTCCACTGGTGGATTTGCAGCATACTTGGGGCACAATTTGATATCTTGGTCTTCGAAGAAACAACAAACTGTAGCTCGCTCGTCCACAGAATCTGAGTACCGTGCTGTCGCAAATGCAGCAGCCGAAGTACTTTGGCTCATCTCCCTACTGCGCGAACTTGGTCAACAGCTAAGTACCCCAACTATTCTCTGGTGTGACAACATGGGGGCGGCATATCTTGCTCATAATCCAGCCTTTAAGGCACGCACAAAACACATCGAATGTGATTATCATTTTGTTCGAGAGCAATGCAATTCAGGCGTCATGACAGTCAATCATGTCTCTAGCAAAGATCAGATCGCTGACATCTTTACTAAGCCTTTATCAAGTACCAGATTTGCAGACTTAAGGAGCAAGCTGCGAGTTCTCTAAGAGCCCTCTAGCTTGACGGGGGGTGTTAGACAACAATCAGATATTCATCTCATTCAATGTCCTGATTTGCAGCATCAGCGTGATTGTGGAAATAATCTCTCTTAGTCAACAGCAGGATCGTAGGGAGTGCAGGATCATAGGAAACGTTTACGCCAGATTATAGGAGATAATATTATGTCATTAAATGTACAAACGTGTATATATGTTCGGACAGAAAATCAATACATACAACTTTTAGATCCTCCATTTCTATCTTTTTACAAAAGGTATCACTACCCTTCTGTGAGCATTGTATTGTGAGTAAGCAGCATCGATTGAAGTTCAACATATCAAAGTTCAGAAGTAAAGAAATTCTAGAATTGATTCACTTTGATGTATAGCAAGCACCAGTTACATCTCTATGAGGACCAAATTTCTTTGTATCATTCATTGATGATTATTTGAGGAGATGTTGGGTGCTCCTAATAAGAGGAAGGGAGATGTGTTTCCAACTTTTAAATTTTACAAAGTGCGGGTGGAACTCAAATATGGTAAGAAGATCAAGTGTTTATGCTCAGATAATGGAGGTGAATATATTGGTAAGGAATTTGATGAATTCTGCAAGCAAGAAGGCATCAAAAGATAGTGGATTATTCCAACCTCCATATATTTGGAAGTCCTACCTATGTGATGTTCAATGCCTAAGAATTTACGAAGTTGGATCCAAAATCTAGAAGATGTATTTTCTTGGGATATGCTAAAGGAGTAAAGGGGTGTCGTAAGTGGAATTCCACTGCCCACAAGATTGTTATCAGCAAAGATGTTATTTTCTTGGAAGATAATGATCAAGAGCAAACAAAAGATGTTAGCACTTCAAAAAAGAATTTAGAGACTAAAACAGTATAGGTGAAAAGGGAATTTGATCAAAATGATTCTTCTGAAGCTGTACCAGAGAACAAGGAGCAAGAACTAGTCGAATCTAATGTTTCAGATACTCGGAGATCAACTCGCACAAGAAGAGCATCGAGCTGGCACTCATATTATATTATGGAGAGCAATATTGCATATTGTCTTTTAACTGAGGACTGAGAGCTATCAACTCTTCATGAAGCAATGAATTGTTCAGATGCATCTCAGTGAATGACAGCAATGCAGGAAGAAATTGAAGCTCTGCATAAGAATAAGACATGGGAGCTGGTATTAATGCCACAAGGAAGAAAGCCTATTGGCAATAAATGGGTTTATAAGATCAAGCGGAGTGGTGACGATCAAATAGAGCTATATCGCGCTAGATTGGTGGTAAAAGGATATGCTCAAAAGGAAGGAACTAACTTAAATGAAATATTTTCTCTTGTAGTTCAACTCACCATAATTCGAGTAATCCTAGCGATGTGTGCTACATTTAACTTACATCTTGAGCAGTTAGATGTGAAAATTACATTTCTCCATGGAGATCTTGAAGAAGAAATTTATATGCTCCATCCAGAAGGTTTTGAAGAAAAAGAAAAAGAGAACTTGGTTTGCAGGTTGAACAAATCTCTATATGGTTTAAAGCAGGCACTGAGGTATTGGTATAAGATATTTGATTCCTTCATCATGAGCCTTGGATACAGTAGACTGAATGTTAACTCTTGTGCATATTTCAAGAGCTTTGAGAAAGATGATTTTATAGTTTTACTATTATACGTGGATGACATGTTAGTTGCAGGCTTCAACAATGATCGTATTAAAGAACTTAAGGCACAATTGGCTAGGGAATTTGAAATGAAGGACGAAACAAGATTCTAAAGATGCAATTCACCGAGACATAAATAATAAAAAGATATAGCTTTCTCAGAAGAATTATTTGAAGAAGATCTTGCAACGATTCAATATGCAAGATTGTAAGTCAATTTATACCCCTTTTACTGTTAATTTCAAGTTATCCTCAATTATAAGTCCTAGCAATGAAGAAGAGAGGATGGAGATGTCTCGAGTACTATATGCATCAATAGTGGGAAGCTTAATGTTCACTATGATTTATACAATACCAGACATTGCAAATGCAGTGGGAATAGTTAGTCGATACATGGTGAATCCTGGTTGAGAGCATTGGAATACTGTTAAGAGGATTTTCAGATATATCAAGGGAGCCTCAGATGTTGCATTATGTTATGGAAGATCATATTTGACTATCAAAGGATATGTTGATACTGATTATGCAGGTGATCTTGATAAAAGTAAATTACTACAGGATATGTGTTTACACTAGCTAAAGGGGTTGTGAGCTGAGTTTCAAAACTGCAGTCAGTTGTGGCTATGTTAACAACAGAAGCAGAATATGTAGCGGCCACACAAGTTAGTAAAGAAGTAGTGTGATTGAAGTTGATGTTGGAAGAACTCAAATGCAAACAAAAGAACATTATTTTGTTTTGTGATAACCAAAGTGTTTTGCATCTTGCAAGGAATCTAGGATTTCATTTAAAGACAAAACACATTCGAGTTCAATATCACTTCGTTTGTGAGAAAGTAGAAGAAGGAATGGTGGACATGCAGAAAATTCATACAATGAATAACTTGTCAGATTTTATGACAAAAGCAATTAATGATGACGAGTTTAAGTGGTGTCGATCTTTGTGTGGCTTAGCAGAGACGTAAGCAATATGAAACGATAGGAAAGAAAGAATAGTGTGAAGATCTAATTGACTCTCAATCAAATATTCAAGTGGGAGAATTGTCAAAAATGGTCGGCACCATTTTCGATGCCTACCAAAGTTGAAATAAAAGTCAAGGATAACTGGCCAAATGGCCAAATATCCCACACGTCTCTTGCCTAGAAATAGGTAGGAGATGAAGAGAGCAAATATCCAGAAATCTCTTCTTTATTAAATCTTCACAAAAATTTAGAGAGTGTTTTTTCCTATTTAGTGAGAGAATTAGTGTTTCTTTTTGTAAAATAAAGAGAAGTTGTACTCCTAAATTTCATAGTGAAAATTTTCTATCTTTGCCTGTAATTTTTACTCCAATTTAGGAGTTTTTTACGTAAAATCTGTCTGTTTATTACTATTCTTTCAGTCCTATTTAACTACGAACCTGCTCTAATCTGGTTGAATTTTACAATAATGTGCAAATTGTGAATAGTCTTATGATCCTGATATTAGCTTTCAATCATTACGTAAACTTGATTGATCTAATACCGAAATATTGTAACGCGCAAACTGCAGATATAAATATATTAACCCTTCTCAGTTAAGCTAATTGCACAAACAAGATCAAAGTTAGAATATGCATCTGACTATTCTAATATAAACCACTTCAAAGTGTATGGAAAAGCCGACAAGCAAAGTCATGCTTTTGAAGGGAAAGAATAAACAAACCAAAGCTATCAGTTAAAAGAACAAAACAAAGAGGAGGGGCCTTAAAACACCAATGGCCAATTGGACGGTGTACGGTCAAAATAATAATCTTTCGTTAAAAACAGTGAGGCAAATGTGGCTATACTTGCTTGTGGCATTAGAAAGCAACCACTAGTTTAAAATAATACTAAACCAATATCTTTAACCAACCCACGAAAAGCCTATCATGACAACTTAAGGGTTGTTTCATGGGACGTCACTAAAACAGCAGCTCGTCGATATATATGTTCTCAGTTAAACCATTCTCAGTTAAACCATTCTCTTTGAGCCCTGCTAGGCTGTGACCCTTTATGCAGCTACTATAGCTACTAAAGCTAGTTTCAAGGGTCTCTGCTAAAAGGTGTAAATTCATGGTAGTTTAATTACTTCTCAAAAGATCAAGAACGAGATGAGTATTGAAGGAAGCAAATCTATAGCCACAATTTTCAGATATGCAGATTGGGTTGATATATTGCTTATGCTGTTGGGTACTGTTGGAGCTATTGGAGATGGTATGTCAACCAACTGGTTACTGGTATTTGCAAGCCGCCTAATGAATAGCTTGGGTTACGGTAAGTCCCAACAAAATCACGGGAATTTCATGGCTGAGGTCGAAAAGGTGAGCACTCTGACAGCCAGTGTACACACTCAAAAACAGTCCTTTTCTCTTCTACCTGTTTTTTCTTCAATAAATGATAAGTATCTCAGCATACATTTCTCGGTTTCTGTTTTGTCAACAGTGCAGTTTATACTTCGTCTACTTGGGATTAGCAGTCTTGGTGGTGGCTTTTATGGGTAAATCTCGGCTACCCACGACCATAAATCTATACTCTCTACTAGCTAGTTTTGCTTCCTAAGGACAAGTAGTGCAAAACTGAATCTGTTGTGCTTTCTTTTTAATTTAAAATGGCAGCCAAGAGTAAAGGATGGTGTGATAAGGAGACACCAGCAATAATCTAAGAAACCAGGACATTTTGTAGAACTATGGGATGCCCTAAATTTGAGAAACTGCTTTTGCCTCATCTGAAAGTAACTCTGGATTAAGCTGTCCTGGAACAAAACTAAATAATATTTGCATAGAAAGGGAAGCTATGAAATAGCTCCTATTTTACAGGCTAAATCATAGCTTGATCATGCTTGCAGAAGGTTACTGTTGGAGTAAAACCGGTGAGCGACAGGTTCTGAAGATCCGGTACAAGTACTTGGAAGCCGTCCTTAGACAAGAAGTTGGGTTTTTCGATTCACAAGAAGCAACGACTTCAGAAATCGTCGACAGTATATCCAAAGATACATCTCTCATACAAGAAGTACTAAGTGAAAAGGTAAAGATTATGAGAAACACTATCAGAGCCCATGTCCGAGAATGTTTTGGTTATCTGATATGAAACAGTTGTATCAACAAAGAAATAATGCTTGGTTGAATTTGCAAAGCTCATTTCTTTCAAGTTTCGTCATTTACACCTCTTTCTGGTTATTTTCACCCTCTAGCTAAAATCGATTTGTGTGGCATATTGTTAATGTGAACTGTTTTATCTTGATCTAAAATCATTCGTTTTGATTATTTCTCAGGTGCCCATATTCTTGATGCACATGTCTGTGTTCATCTCCGGACTTGCATTTTCCACTTACTTCTCATGGAGATTGTCCCTGGTGGCCTTTCCAACTCTACTTCTCCTAATAATCCCAGGGATGATTTACGGAAAATACCTTCTATACCTGTCCAAAAAGGCGCACAAGGAGTATGGCAAAGCAAACACCATAGTTGAGCAAGCTCTCAGCTCCATTAAAACTGTCTATTCATTCACTGCCGAGAAGACAGTTCTTGATAGATATTCAGCAATCTTGGAGAAAGCAACAAAACTGGGAATCAAGCAAGGCATAGCCAAAGGTGTTGCAGTTGGGAGCACAGGGCTTTCTTTTGCCATATGGGCTTTTCTGGCTTGGTATGGAAGTCATTTGGTGTTGTACAAAGGAGAAAGTGGAGGTCGAATTTATGCTGCTGGCATTTCCTTCATTTTGGGTGGACTGTACGTTTTCGTTGTTTCCTTCTCATTTCACTTTCACGTTCCAAATCATTCATATTCCATTAATTGCATTTAAGTGTAGAAAGAGCATGCAAAATTTTCTTTACCATATCTGCATATTTTGATAATTCACCATACAATAATACATGCTGAATTTCGCTACCTAACTTCCATTCTCGAACTTCATAAGCTCTTTACTTCTTTCTCCTTTCCTACTAAAGCAGTCGTCGAGAGAATTCCTTTTACTTGATTGCAATCATAGATTTTCTTTCCAGCTTTAATGATAAATGTGTTAGTATTTAATGATAAAGCTTACACGTGCCTCCTTTGTCGTCTTCAAAGTTCATTTACAGTAATTGTCTCCTGATTCAGCTTTATAGTCATGTCTAATTGAACACTTTATTCTAATTCCTTCCACTAAATTATCAAGTCCTTGCTAGATCTTTATTTCATGGGAACTAAATATCAAGTTAAGGTAACTGTGTCATTAATGTATCTTTTAGGGCTAATGTTTTTTTTATTAAAATAACTAGATTCTATTTTTCTATACTTGATTGTTTATATTTTAAATTTTATTATTTATTTTTATAATATTATTTAGCTTTTATACAATTAATTTGATTATATTTCTTTAAACCATCTATTCATAATTAAAATTTAAATATTAAGTTATTTTAAATATAAATGGATGACAGAAGATCATATAATAGCTAAAAATATTATAGAAGAAAATAATAATTAAAGAAAAAAAATAGACTTTAATTATGGGTTGATTTTAAAACTGGCGCTTAGTAGCTTTTGAATGTAAAGTCCGGATCTTCTGTTTAATATTATAGTGTCTTATTCTGTCTCATGAATCTCAGCCATTTATTTATATAATTCTCAGCTGGGTCCCACATAAATAAATACGAGACCCGCATAAATGAATGATTGATGTGATAAAATAAGACACCATAATATTAGACAGAGAATCCGTCCCCTTGAATGTATTGTGCATCTATTCATTTCCCTACGTATCTGAAGAACTCGCGGGCTACCGGGCCATCTTTCTTTCACCTCCAGAGAAACCAATCCTTATCTTAGAACTTTTTTGGAAATGCCAATATATCCTTTGGATCCTCACTAGCAAAAATGCTCTAATTGAAGTGAAGGACTTCTTTTTTCTAGTCTACTTAACTACAACAGTCATGAAACCTGCGTTGATCCAAGACATTCAAGTTAACAGTCGTTCATTTTTCTTAAAATATAGTTGTAAGCCTTCATTAAAGTGTTGAATATGCAATATCATTTGTTTATGTTTTATGATTAAAAACTTATGCATACAGAATTTTGAATTACCTTCACAATTATAATTGAATTCTGATTCATTACTTTAATTGAAGAACATTATAACTTGCAATTATATTTATATTGGCATCGATGATGATTGTAATAGCATGCAATATAATTTGCAAATTTGTAATTAAAAATTACATTTATGTGTATACCTTTCTGAATTTAATGTCTCTATTTAGTTTTTAAATAGCCCTTTTGAAACATACTTAACATTTTAATGTCAATATCTTATCAACATGATATAACATATCGTTTATGTCATGTCGTTATAAGTTTTGCTCTTTTTTTGGTAATTAATTACACAAAAAACTAAATGTTGAGGACTAATGAGTAATTTAAATATTATCCCTTTTATTTCTAATAAGCAACATTCCTATTTTTCTAATATGTAAATATATAGCAAAACTCTCTAAAAAATAATCATTTTCAATGTAATCACTGGTTTTAATCAAGATTAAATAAATATGAATGTTATATGACATGCAGATCTCTTGGAATGGCACTTCCAGATTTGAAGTACTTCACAGAAGCTTCTGTAGCTGCCTCTCGTATATTCAACAGGATCGATCGAATTCCAAGAATCGATAGTGAGGATACAAACGGAGTGACGCTTGATAAAATTAGAGGAGAAATAGATTTTGAACATGTCAACTTTACATATCCTTCCCGTCCAGATTGTACTGTTCTTAAAGACTTGACTTTAAAAGTTGAAGCAGGAAAAACTGTTGCCCTAGTTGGAGCAAGTGGAAGTGGAAAGTCTACTGCAATTGCTTTGGTTCAACGATTTTACGATGTAGAAGGTGGGACCGTGAAGATTGATGGTGTTGACATAAAAATACTTAACTTGAAATGGATGAGAAGCAAAATGGGACTCGTTAGCCAAGAGCATGCATTGTTTGGTACATCAATTAAAGAGAATATCATGTTTGGGAAGATTGGTGCCACTATGGAGGAAGTCACTACTGCAGCTATGGCTGCAAATGCTCACAACTTCGTCAGACAACTTCCAGAGGGATATGAAACAAAGGTAATTGAGCTCAACATGTATTCTTTATTTATCTCTATTATCATTGAATTTTATAATTTTATATTACTTGCTTAAATGTTTAAGCATAGCTGCTCATCCATTTTCTTAAATTGTTTTTTTAATAGGTTGGAGAACGAGGAGCATTCTTGTCAGGAGGACAAAAGCAGCGAATTGCCATTGCTAGAGCGATCATTAAAAACCCTGTAATTCTCCTTCTTGACGAAGCGACAAGTGCTCTTGATTCTGAATCAGAAACACTAGTTCAAAATGCACTTGATCAAGCCTCTATGGGAAGGACAACATTGGTACGCTTTTTACCTAGATTCCTACTAAATTTAACCAGTGCTTAATTATAACTGCTGCAAAATTTTCCAATTACTAGGTGGTAGCTCACAAGCTGTCTACAGTTCGAAATGCAGACCTCATTGCAGTTATTAGCAACAGTTCCATCATTGAAATAGGTTCACATAATGATCTAATTAACAGGAAAGGTGGCCACTATGCAAAACTTGCTAAAATGCAGCGACAATTCAGTTGTGATGACCAAGAACTGAACAATTCTGACACACATATATCTTCAATAGCAAGAAGTAGCGCCGGGCAACTAAGTACAGGAAGATCAAGTCCAGGAATTTGTCCTTCACCATTAGCAGTTGCTAGTCCAAAGCCCAAATCTCACCCTGCTCCTTCTTTCTATCAGCTCCTGTCTTTAAATGCACCAGAATGGAAGCAAGCTCTGATAGGAAGTCTCTCAGCTGTAGCATCTG
This sequence comes from Erythroxylum citrifolium, assembly GCA_026284465.1. Lineage (NCBI taxonomy): Eukaryota > Viridiplantae > Streptophyta > Magnoliopsida > Malpighiales > Erythroxylaceae > Erythroxylum > Erythroxylum citrifolium. The sequence continues at coordinate 16,392,407 of JANKOE010000205.1, read as the reverse complement.
GTGCCGTTCAACCTATCTATGCATTAACCATTGGTGGTATGATTGCAGCTTTCTTTGCTCCAAGCCATGATGAGATGCTCGCTCGAATACAAACTTACTCTTTAGTCTTTTGCTCACTATCCTTGATTTCAATGGTTTTGAATGTGGTTCAACACTACAATTTTGCTTATATGGGTGAGAAATTAACCAAGAGAATCAGGATGAGAATGTTGGAGAAGATATTGACATTCGAGGCTGCCTGGTTTGATGAAGAACATAATTCGAGCGGAGCTTTATGTTCAAGATTGAGCAATGAAGCCTCCATGGCTAAAACTCTTGTTGCAGACCGAGTTTCCTTGTTGGTTCAAACTACGTCTGGGGTGACGATTGCTATGATTATGGGATTAGTAGTGGCTTGGAAGCTAGCACTTCTTATGATTGCAGTTCAACCACTCACAATCCTATGTTTCTATACACGGAAGGTTTTGCTTTCTAGCCTTTCAACAAAATTTGTCAAGGCACAAAATCAAAGCACTCAAATTGCAGCTGAAGCAGTCTATAATCACAAGATTGTGACTTCATTCGGGAGTGTGGAAAAAGTACTCCAACTTTTTGATGATGCTCAAGACGAACCCAAAAAAGAGGTAAGAAGAAAAGCTTGGCTAGCAGGAATCGGTATGGGGTCTGCAAATTGTCTGACTTTCATGTCATGGGCTCTAGATTTTTGGTATGGAGGTGTTCTAGTGAAGAAAGGAGAGATATCAGCAGGAGATGTGTTTAAAACATTTTTCATTTTAGTGAGCACCGGAAAGGTCATAGCTGAGGCTGGAAGCATGACTTCTGATTTAGCTAAAGGTTCAGCTGCCATTACATCTGTATTCCAGATTCTTGACCGCCAGTCCTTAATTCCAGCGTCTTACAATGTAAGTTATAGCAATTACCCGGATGTTGTATCTATCTTTGAATAATCATTAACAACAAGTCTTAATTATTTGTAGTATGAAGACAGTGAACATCAAACTAAACTAAAGAAAATTGAAGGAAGGATAGAGATGAAGAAGATTGATTTTGCATACCCGAGTCGTCCAAACACGCTAGTGTTACGCCAATTTTGCTTGGAGGTGAATGAGGGAACAAGCATTGGTCTTGTCGGAAAAAGCGGATGTGGCAAATCAACAGTGATTGGACTGATTCAGAGATTTTATGATGTTGAGAAAGGGACATTAAAAGTTGATGGAGTGGATATACGGGTACTAGATGTTCATAGGTACAGAAAGTACACTGCCCTTGTTAGCCAAGAACCAGTCATATATTCAGGTAGCATCCGTCAGAATATTGAATTTGGGAAGCTTGAGGCTAGTGAAACTGAGGTGGTGGAAGCTGCCAGAGCTGCTAATGCTCATGAATTTATCTCGTAAGCATGATGTCTATATTTGTGAAATTTTTATGATGATGCTTATAATAATAATAATAATTAAGTGAGAAAATTTGGAATGTAGGTCAATGAAAGATGGGTATGAAACAGAATGTGGTGAAAGGGGGGTCCAGTTGTCTGGAGGACAAAAACAAAGAATAGCAATTGCAAGAGCTATACTACGGAATCCAGTAATCCTACTACTAGATGAGGCAACGAGTGCACTTGACGTGCAATCAGAGCAAGTCGTACAAGAAGCCTTAGACAAGATTATGGTTCGAAGAACCACAATTGTGGTAGCTCATCGTCTTAACACGTTACAAAAACTCCATTCCATTGCCTTTGTTGAAGATGGAAAGATAGTAGAGAGAGGAACTTATGCTCAACTAAAGACAAAAAGAGGAGCCTTCTTTAATCTACTAAGCCACCACGCCTAAGACTAAGACGAGATCCACACTTGATATTAGTTCTCTCTACCTACTATAAATCAGATGAAATGTGACACTGAGAATGAGGTTAATCTCTAAGGCTAAGATCATGTCACTATTGGACCATGAGAAAAAAGAGTCTTGGATTAGAAATGGTGTACTAAATATTTAAGTGTGAGAATATATTTCAGAGAGATATGTTACAATAAAAGGAGATATGTTAGACATATATGATTCATATAAGTCACCTTTAAATAATTTATACTGAATTTTTAAATTTATAAGGGAAGTTACACATAAATATTTTAATACTGAAAATATTTTTGTCTTTGTAACCAACTAGTAGTTAAAAATATAATAAGATTATCGCTTAGTTTTACTTAAATTTTATTAAATAAGAAAGAACTACTAAATAATAAAATGAAATATTTTTTAAATTAAAGGACTAAAAATAATTACTATTCTTAATCATTCAAAATTTTAAACGTATTAAATTATGATATTCTTATATACTCATTTAAAATAAGATATTAGTTATAAAAATTATTCAATCTTAATGATGATACTAAATTATCTAATAAAAAAAGTCTTAGTAGCTTGAATTATATTAATATTAGATCATAAAATGATGTGATTTTTTAAATTATCAAATATTCTTTAATTTTTATTAATAGAAAAGAAGGCAATATGATAATTTTTGAACACCTCCATTAAAATATTGTCCTATTTCATTAATTTTCAAATGATCTTATAAAGATTTGAAGTCTCACTAATCACTACAACATAAGGGACTTTTGGTTACGTTTTTCTTTGGCGATAATTTACCAATCGTCACTATAAGTCCAACCTTTTGCGATGTTTTTGCATATCGTCGCTAAAAGAATATATTTTGTGACTATTAATGAGAATCGTCGCAAAAGGAGCGACATTTTGCAATGACCTAAAAATTTCGTCGCCAGATGACGAGCCTTTTGGCGATGATTCTCTAAATTGTTGCAAAAAGTTTTGCTTTTGGTGACGAATTATGAAATTGTCACCAAAAGTTGATGATAAATATTTTATATATTATGTATTTCTTAGGGAAATTTTGATGAATTTTTGTATATGATAGTATTCTTAAAAATAATAATGTTTAAAAAATAAATTTTTAATGCTAAGTGTACTTAATAATCCTAAGGTTAATTATAATTGACATTAATATGATTTTTCATATTTTTCATTTTCCTTCTTTATAAATTAGTTTAAATAGCTAATGCATTCTAAATCTATGGATTTATACACAAATGATTCTTTAATGATGCCTATTGTATATAGTACTACACCTCCATTCATATAAAAATTTCATGGAAAATATAATGGAGCATCTAAAACCTGTAAAATGTTTTCAAAATTTTAAACATATTATTGAAAAACACATGGTAGGTAATTTAAAATTTGAAAAGTAACTATTGTTTGGACATAAAAAGGTAGTCATACCTAAAATTTTAATGTTAGTAAGAACAAAATATCATAAATTTAAGTTGACTACTATTTTTAATCATTAATATTTATTAAAAATAAAATAATAATACATATAAATATTGAAATATGGTAAGTGATATATTATAATGATATATGTAGAAAAGGTAAAGGGGTTCCTAATGTTTGGATTAGTAAGATCAAAATATCATAAATTTAAGTTGACTACTAATTTTAATCATTAATATTTATTAAAAATAAAATAATAATACATATAAATATTGAAATATGGTAAGTGATATAATATAATGATAAATATAGAAAAGGTAAAGGGGTTCCTAATGTTTGGACTCCCAAGAAGGCTCTTTGCACGTTCCAAGCCATTAATTGAGACAGTTAAAGATTTTCCCTCAGGGTCTGGTTTATTGATACCCTCTTTCAATAACTTCTTTGCTTTAACTAAATTTGCAGAAGATACAGTGAATGATTTCCCAGATGCAGTATGGATGACAGTATTAGATGAGCCACACGTACCTTGTATTTCACCTAATAAACAAACAATATAGAACAATCAAAGCTAAATCAAACGGTATTAGGAACCCAAATTTGAACATATGCATGCCCGACTGATAAACTCTATCATCTCACAATGAGCAAACATAGTTTTTGCAAGTAACCATCGTTCCAAAACAACTGATTTTTCTAATCCTGTAGGAAACATAAGGATATCACCACCTCCTCCATTTCCATCTATATACATATAGTATATACAATCAAATGTTCGTATAATAGCTTTCTAACAGAAAATGAGATATAAATAATAAAGAAAGAGTGGTAGTTCGGATGATACTAAAAACCTTGAAGAAGAAGATCACCCATGGAAGATAAGAGGTGATTAGTATTTGATGAGAAAATTTGTTCTGCATCAATTTGCTCTTCATTAGGGAAAATTTTGCCACATTCCTCTCAGCGAAGCTCATTTCCACTGTCAAAAACTAGTCACCATGTTGACATTCTGCGATGAATTAATGATAACAATTTTATTATGAAAAGTCAATAGAAGACTTCTTATTTGAATGTTCCAACACTCTATCAATGTTAATTTTGTGATATATCAAGTGAAACTACTTCATATGATAAGGTTGAGAATGTTAATGTGTATGGACTATGTTTAGGGGACGCTTAAACATCTCTTGCAGCTCCAAAATATGATTGCTTCTATATACATAAACATCCCTTGCAGAATCCTCTAATGTAAATATTTATATAATTGTGATTTAGTTGTAATTTATCTTAATAATTAGCTGGTTAGTTTTGAGCTAGTCTATTATATATATGGTTTCATAAAATATGTTTTCAATAAATTGAAATGCATGTATATTAAAAGATTTGGTGTTTTAAGAATGAGAGTAGAAACATGTCGAACGGTTAAATTAGCATGCATTATGCACTTTTATAAAGTTTGATGATCAAATGATAAGACATCATGCAAAGTTGAAGCGATTTCAATTAAATTTTATGATTTTGAGCTGTAAAAGATTGAAACAATGAAATCAATATGTATTTCCTTTGAAGTGTATTGTGTTATATTGGGATATTTCTTTAGAACTTGCCTAGAATATTTGAAGACCTAATCGATATATGCATATATAAGAATAAAAATGGCTATAAGAATTAAAAAAAAAGCTTTCATTGCTTTATAAGTGTTAACTTAAAAACCGACCCCAATTCTATATCCCTATTTGGCTCTTTTGATCCATAACCTTATTCTTTTATTTAATATATTACAATCCAAATTCTCTATTTAAACATCCTTACTTATTGTGTTATGGTTCAAAGAATTTAGGTTTATTGATATATGTATTCATAAAAAAGTATAAAAAAAGAAAAAGTAAGAAAGGTAGCAACAAGAAACTCAATATGATGCAAATTGTTCTTCATATGAAGTGAGTTGAATGAAATATTTGAACTTACACGTTTGTTACCTATATATGTTTTGATGCCTTGCTAATATTTCTAATTTTGACCATTTGACTTTTAATTGTTATGTCTAATCACAGCCTCATAACACGTTGAAATAAAGTCCTTATGATGGATACACGTGTATACTATAAGTGGTACAAATTTAGTGTAAAAGCAATCATATGGTAAATATGTACATAAACATCTATTGTAGAAGTAGCCTTGATTCTCTAACAGACCTTTTATCAAACAGTTAGCAAGGTTTCCTCAAACAAGCATGGAAGGTGGAAAAAAATCATCAACCTATACACATCCAACATAGAAACACAATTCACCATCTTCCAAACACAAACATAAAGAAGATCCCATACACCATTTATAGAACAAAAAACCCACATAAACTCCAAAATGTAGCAAAAAATAGAGTACAACAAGGAAGGTTTTTGGTAATAGAAAAGAAGAACAATACTTACCAACACAGGACACGACGCTTCTTTGACAGTGATGACCACAAAAGAGGAGACAACACTTCTTAGATGAATTACTAAGAGGAAATACAACGGCTAACATACAAAGGAAGACAACTTCATTTTCGTGTTAATAACCTGCTAGAAAACGAATTCGTTTGTTGTTAAGTTAAACAACATCATTTTCGATTAAGTTGGAAAAAATATACCATTTGGTGAGGATTCAAAAACCCGTCGCCAAATGGCATCCTTACCATTTGGCTTCACCTTTGGCTAACATAATTATATATAATATATAAATTATATCTAACAATAGAATTATGAGTAAAATATATTACATAAGTAAAATATGAGAAAAATTATATATATGTAATAATTCATAAATCATTATACTAGTTACAATTATTATCTATATATTAATTACCATATATAAAATAATAATAGCAATTTAATTAAAAAATAAACTACAATATAGTAAAAAATGGAAATTAATATTAATATTAATATTAATATCATACTCTTAAAAATAAAATTTAATATTATTCACAATCTACTGTAAATCTAAAAATAAATTTAGTTAACAACAATGTCATTTCAAAGATCAAATTTAATATTATTCATAATGATTGTAAGTGTAAAAATAAATTTAGTTAACAAAAAAGTCATTTAAACTTTTTATTAATCTCTTTTAATATATATGATTTCAAAATTTTATGTGGTCTCACAAAGTTGTATTTATTATATATAAATTCTATACTAATTTATAGAAATGATATATTAAAAAATTTTATCAAAACATAAAAATCTATATAAATGTTAGTATTGGTGACGATTTTGTAAATTGGTAGCCAAATATTCGACAATTGTTTAAGATTTGGCAAAAAAATTGCGAAAATCGTCACCAAATATTGCAACATGAAAATATTTAAGCTAAAACGAACAACGTCATTTTCGGTTCTGTTTAATCCAAAGAACCTAACCCCCAAATTCCTTCGGCCTATCCCATACATATGTTCTTTATTTTCTCCTTTCGTTGTCCTTCTGTCTTCTTCATTTGCGAGTCCACCATCTTCTATTTTCTACTTCTACTGTCTCTAGTGAATTGTCAGTCGAGGCAAGTCATTGAATCTTTGTTCTTGGGTTACAACGTTGTGCTTGCATTGTTGGTGTTAAATGCTTTGATGTTGGATGATTTTTTTAATTTTTTTGAGTTGTTTGCATTTATTTCGACTGTCAATGGTTGGATTTTAATTTCAATGTCTTAATGTTGTTGAAGAAATAGAGAAGACACGATTTTTTTAGTTAGTTTGAGATGAATTTATCATGCATATAAAGTGTTCGATGAAAGTTCTCTTAGGAGTGTGTTAAAGTGTTTCTTTTTAGGTGTTTCTCGTCTTAGTTACGTCGTCAGTGTCTTTGGTTCATAATAATAAGGATGTTTTATGCGTTTTACTATATAAGGGTAGTATAGGAGCAACGTACTACTTGAGGGGATTTAGCCAATTATGCCTAATATTTAAGGCTATTATCTTGGAGGAGTGAGGTAACTCACCAAAAATTCCCACTAGTTTAGATCCCAACTAATTCCCGCACACCAACTACGAACTATGTCATAGGAATGTTCCAAGAAATGCAACAATTCTAAAGGAGTGGGTAATTGTGCTTAAGATGTGAGGTTGTTGATGCAGTGGATCAGGAAACTCTCAATTAATACCCACTGCTTTAGACCCCAGTTAATCCCTAAACAACACCAAAGAACTAAGTTATATGTGGTATAAAAATGATGTAATAAAACTACAAAGAGGTTTGCATCTATAATAAAATAAGAATATATGAAGAGATAGGATACATTAAGTCCTTAGTTTGTCATATCAAGAGATAGGATACATTAAGTCCTTGCTTTGTGTTTTTGGGCTAGTTTATATCTATGACTTTTTTAAAGTTATGGTTAAAAGAAGAGACAAATCGAACCTTAATCTTGGCTTTGTAGTCATATCTATCATTGTAAAAGCACCTATATCATTGGTGAAATTAGGATTACAATGGTGCATGTAAAAGATATGAATGCAAAACTATTTAACAATTGTATTATATTAAACACGGAAATGTTGTTTTCGTAGGCCCTATTTTATGTTGAAGAGTATTGATAAGTGTCCAACTTCGTCCCTCTTCTTTGTACTTTAAGGTTATCCATTCGTCCAAGTAAGTCGTCCAAGTATTTTGTATCATATGTTCTGCTTTAATAGTATAAGTATTTGGGCTTAGGTTTAGTGTGAATGCAAATGAGGTCTTGGTTTTATGTTATTGTTTGGACTATTCTTAAAATCATTATTGAGTAGATGTATGAATGATATAAGTATTTACTGCATTTTTCATAAGTTTGATCTCTTATGAACGATCTTTTGCATAATAAACACCTAGGATGGTATATAGGCTGGAAACTCATAATGCAACTCTAATGAGGTTTATAAGTGAAATATTTCATAAGCCTAGGAGCTATAGTGAGAATACACTTTCTCAATTCATATGATCTAACATGATAAAGCAAACACATGCAAAAGGGGGTGAATTGTGTGTAAAAAAATTGCAAGGTACTTTCAAATTGATAATATCCTGCTAAACAAAATAAGTCTATAGATAAAAGGGTCCTATCAACTTTCGAAAAGTTTATGTTAACGTTGAAAACGAAAGGATCCTATTACTTGTTTAAAAATGAAAGGAGCCTGTCAATCGAAAAGAAGCCTACTAGTGCTCAAAAGGAAAGGAGCCTGTTAATCAATAGGAGCCTGCTAGCGCTTAAAAAGAAAGGAACCTATTAACCGATAGGAGACTGTTAGTGCTCAAAAAGAAAAGAGCTTGTTAATTATTTCAAAAATGAAAGGAACCTCTTACGATATAAAAATAGAAGTAGCCTATTGTAAAATCGAAGGAGCCTCTTGAAAACACAAACTTATAATGCGATGATTTATACTGGTTCAGCCAATAATGAAGGCTACGTCCAGTCCTTATGTATTCAACTTGAGTATTTTACTATAAGAATCCAAGTATTAAATTTGACGAGTCTCTCCAACTCAAAAGTATATATATTTCAAGGTTCTCTAACCTTCCACACTTGAAGTGTTTAACAAGCCTCTATAAGCTCTCAAAAATAAATATAAGGTAAGCTCAATATAAGCTCTCAAACAATAATAATCTCTCTCTCGATAAAGTGTTTTCACTTTCTAAGGCACAAGGAGTGTGATATAACTTTTAAGAATATTGATGTTGCTAAAGTATTTCACAAGTCTGTGTGTCTCACAAATGTAGTGACTCTTTCTTAAGTAGACATTTTCTCTAACTAGTCGTTGCTTTATTTCTATTATGAGTTAACTTTGTATCTAACAAATCTATCATCTCTGTTGAAATCTTCGATATTTAGATGTTAAGATAAAAGTTCTATCAAAACTACCAAAGCTAATTATTTGAATTAGTAAGATCCTTCCAGATGTTATGAAATTATTTCTAATTAGGTAAGTTTATATAGAAGGTTCCTGTAAGAAATGAAGCAATTATCTTATGATTTTATTTCCTTTTAAGGATTATATCGTTGCCTATACAATGAAATAAATCAAATTTGAATTTTGAAGTATTATATAGTTATCATCAAAATCGTTAAATATAACCCTTGAGCTGACAATCTCCCCCTTTTTGATGATGACAAATAATAATAGATATATTTTTAAAATTCAAATAATAATAAAGAATTTCAAAAGTTATCTGTAAACTTTATATGCTCTTACTCACAATTATAATTAAAAGGAGCCTTTATGATTAGAAGGAGCCTTTTTTAAGACCTCTAAAGAAAGGAGCCTATATCACATATTTAAACTTCATAGATTCAATTCAACAATATTTCAATAGTTAGCAAAATATTTCACATATAAAAAAATCATTAAGGCAAATAAATCATTGAAAATAGATCACAGATGCAAGTATATCATTAACTCTCCCCCTTTATCATTATCAAAAAAATAGAAAGGAAAGAATTTAAATAGTTAAAAGACATCACCAGTATGTTATAATAATCCTGGTAAAAAACAACAACAAAGTTATTTAAGAGATTAAAAAAAAATTCAAAGTAAAACTTGCATGTCAAGAATTTGATTTTGTAAGCTGTCGATCTGGACGCACATTTTAAAAGTTGAAACGACACTATTAAATAATTGCCTTTTTAAGACATGTGTATTATACTCTATTAAACTAAGAGGAGCCTACCGAAGAAACAAATTAAAAGGAGCATGCTAACGTCTACAAAGAGAAATAACATAGAAAATTCATATAGAAATAGTATCAGATAGTCTGCACATACCAAGCTCTTTTCTTGACACACAAAATCTTTTTTCAGAAAGTGGCTTAGTGAAGATATCAGCTACTTCATTTTCAGTATTATCATGTAAAAGATCAATGGTTCCTTTTAAAACAAGATCTCTAAGAAAATAATGCTTGATTTCTATATGCTTAATCCTAAAATGATGCACAAGATTTTTAGAAAGATTTATTGCACTAGTATTATCACATAATATAGGAATATGATTAAAGTTTAGAGAAAATCCTGGAGTTGATGCTTCATCCATAAGATTTGAGTACAATAGCTGACAGCTGCTATATATTCCGCTTCAGTTGTTGAAAGAGCTGTGCAATTTTGTTTATTGCAAGAAAAGAAACTGGAATCCTCTAAGAAAATGGTAGTGAACACTTGTGATTTTCGTATCAACTTTATCATCTGCATAATCTACATCCCAAAAGCTAACTATATTAAAAGAATCGATTTTTGAATACCATAATCCAAAGTCCATAGTTCCACGAAGATAGCGAAAGATCCTCTTTACTGCTTGAAGATCCTTTTTGGATTTGATTGAAAGCGTGTGCAAAGACATACACTAGGTATAATATCTAGTTTTGAGCTTATAGTAGTGACCTAATCGTTCCTCTGTACTTTGTCTCATTCGTAACCTTACTTTCTTCATTCTTATCAAGTTTAGTTCCAGTACATACAAGCAATGTTGCGAATACCATACCGGACATGGTACTAGATTTAGTTATGGTATGGTACTGTACCAGTACTGGTCAATACAGGATACCGTTTTAGGTAATTTTTTTAAATTTATGAAATAGTCCATTTTTTTAGAAATTATGTGATTACAAAATAGTGCATTTTTTTAGAAATTACAAAATAGTTCATTTTCATATTGTACAGTTGTGTTATATACTTTATAAGTTTACCTCAACCCTGTTTCCAAAAATCACAATAATAAATAATAACCACAATTAATATGAAATAATAATAATTTTTAAATATTTCACATATAAATAATAATCGCAATTAATGTGAAAAAAGACAATTATCACCATAAAAATATAAAATTAAGAGTAATACAAAGTATTTAAAATATTACAATTTCATCATATAATAAATAATAATTACATCAAAAGTTCAAAACATCTAACAAAAAGAATAATAAATATTCTTAACTTTCAAACTATTACAATTTACCACAAAAGTTTGTGATGAGAAACCAACCAAGTAGAAGTGAAAACTATAACAAAAAACATTTACAATTACATTATATATATATATATATATATACACACACACATCAAATATAAGTAAAATTAAAAGAAGAGGGGAAAAAACCTAGAACTTCATTTAATCGTCTACGGGAGGATATCCGCTATAACTACACTAACCCTAGTTATCATTTAGTACAAAATCCTCATCCTTGAGAGGAACCTCATCATTATCATCATTCAAATTCAATGCACCAAATGATATGTCAATGCTTTTCTAACCAATATTATCTTCCAAGTCATTCACATCTATCAAATCCGATTCCTCAGAAACCCAATCAACTAAAATATTGATATTATCAATAGAAATTGGATTTGTTGAGCTACTTGTGTTATTAAGACTCCTAGCAAACAATAAAATTTAATTATAAGAACTTATACTGAAATTAATAATGATAATAATATACCTTTCCTGAAGCTTTAAATTGTAACGAACGAATATTAAGTCATTCAATCTCATGTTCTCCAATCTATTCCTTTTCTTAGAATGGATGAATTCAAATGTGCTCCAGTTCTGTTTACAGCCCGTTGTACTCACACATTGACTTAAAATCTGAATCGCAAACCCTTGCAATTCTAGAACACTACTTTCAAATTGAACCCACCAAGAAACTGTAAATCGTAAGATAACAAAAGCAACGTTACAAACAAAATAAAGTGATAATTAATTTTCAACAAATGAGAAAAAAGAACAGCTAATACCTGGAGAAAGTTTTGCTCTTTGTCGAATAGCAATTGACAATCTAAATCTCCAGAAGACAAAAGATTTATTTGTGAGCTTAAAAGATCTTGCATCATTTCATGTTCAACAATTGTTGTAATAGTGAATATCATTCCTCTACTAACTTCAGTTTTCTTTGTAAAATCTAGTCTAAAATATACACTATAATTTAAAAATACCCCAGCCGCAAACAAAGGAGAAGAAAGTTGTCTTTCCCATCTCTCATTGATGATTGCAAGATATGGTGTGTACAAAGAAGACCTATGGTTCATATTGGCCTTGATTGCTTCCTTTGCAAATCTTGTCACACCAGGATGAAATAAATCTTGTCACACCAGAATGAAATAAATTCCTACTATTGGTAAATTCCTTTCTCATTAATTTCAAAACCCATACACAATTATTAATAAACTTAGTCACCTTTTTAGATTTCTACGTAGTCTCATCAATAATAGGAAAATACCTAGGATCTGCGCTATATTCTCTAGCATTAGGTCAATGCAATGTGCAGCACAAGGAGTCAAAAAAGAATTATACCTATTTTGTAGCCTTTTTCCTGCTGCTTTATAAGCGGAACTATTGTCAATAATGAACTGAACAATGTTTTCTGGCTCCACTTTATTCACAACTTCATCAAATATCTCAAATAAAGTATAAGTATTTCTAATAAGGCTAAATGCATCAATAGACTTAAAAAATATTGAACCATTTGCAGAATAAACCAAAAACTTAATAATAGGCTCTTGTCTCCTATTTGTCTAACCATCACACATGATTGAACACTTAAAAGTAGCCCAATTCATTATTCTTTTAGCCAAATAACTTTTAATTTTAGAAAATGAGTAACTCAAAAGTTTACCTCTTAAGTCATCAATCGAAGGAGCTTTGTATCCAAGACCATAAGAGGCTATTACATCCATCATAGGCTGATAATAGTAAGATTGGGAAGCATCGAATGATGAACCTGTATGATACCACCATCTAGCTACAGACATATCAACATTATGAGTCGTATCTCTTGATCGCGTTACGCTATGAATTGAAGGTTGGGCTCTAGGAGTTGTTCATGGTGTAAAAAAACTAGTCACTTACCTTCTTCTTTTCCTAGCATCAGGTGCAAGTGTAACATTATCCTCTTGCTGGGCCTGGGATGGAACACTAACACTAGCACTACCACTACCACTACTACCTTTAACATTTTCACAATCATCACGAAAACTAGTAAATGAAGTTCCATTATCAATTTCAAAATTCAACCTTTCCCTTCTTTCTGTCTTATGCTGATATTCTTCAAGCAAAGCTTTCATTTGCCACTTCACATCATGGCTTGCTTTTTTACAGGGTTTCACATCCGCTTTAACCCCAGCTAAATGCTTCTTTAATCGGGTTATTCCTCTACCTTTCAAATGCTTGTTACAAAACAAGCAAATAGTATGGTTCCTCATACCGGGAACCAATGCAGAATGAGCCCAAGCTAGATAATTGTATCTTCCTGAAGTGGATTGATTAGGAGTACTTGAACTTCCTTCCATTTATCTGTAAAAATAAATGGATGCATATATCAAAATAAAGAAAACATAATTTCATTACACAATATATATGCCCATCTTATATAATATAACTCATACATCATACACAATTCAATTTCATCGAACACAATTCGCCATAAGTCAAAAACTAACAATTTAGTTATTCAACAAACATAATCACATAAAACCAACATAAACAATTTCCATTTCCAACAATCACAAAACATATATAAACAATTTTCATTTTAAATTTTTTTAAACAATTTCAATTCAAAGTTTCAAAGAAGAAGATCAAGTTACAGGGTATGATTTACATAATCACAAAACATACACAAACAATTTCATTTCCAGTAACTAACAATTGCAACTATCACAAATTAACAATTAATAAAATAATGAAATATACATAAACAATTTTCATTTTCAACAATTTATAAAAATTTTCATTTCTTAATTTCAACAATTTCCAACAATTTCATTTCTAACATTTTTCAACAATTTCAATTCAACCGTTACAAAACATACATAAAAAATTTCCATTTCCAACATTTTCCATTCCCAATAAATTTCAACAATTCCATTTTTAACAATTTGGAACAATTTCAATTCAAAGTTTCAAACATCACAAAACATGCATAAACAATGTCCATTTCCAAATTTCCAACAATTTCATTTCTAATAACCAACAATTTCATTTCCAACAACCAACAATTTTAACCATCACAAATTCATAATTCACAAAATAATGAAATATACATAAACAATTTGCATTTTCGATAATTTCTAACAAATTTTATTTCTCATTTTCAACAATTTCTAGCAATTCATTTTTAACATTTTCCAACAATTTCAGTTCATTCATTACAAAACATACATAAACAATTTTCATTTCCAACATTTTCCATTCCTAATAATTTTCAACAAATCCATTTTCAACAATTTTGAACAATTTCAATTCAAAGTTTCAAGCATCACAAAACATACATAAACAATTTCCATTTCCAAATTTCCAACAATTTCATTTCCAACAAACAACAATTTCATTTCCATCAACCAACAATTTCAACCATAAAAAATTCACAATTCACAAAATAATGAACTATATATAAACAATTTGCATTTCAACAATTTCTAACAATTTTTATTTCTTAATTTCAACAATTTCCAACAATTTTATTTCTAACATTTTCCAACAATTTCAATTCAACCATTACAAAACATGCATAAACAATTTCCATTTCCAACATTTTCCATTCCCAATAATTTTCAACAATTCCATTTCCAACAATTTTGAACAATTTTAATTCAAAGTTTCAATCATCACAAAACATACATAAACAATTTATATTTCCAAATTTCCAGCAATTTCCTTTCCAACAGCTAACAATTCATTTCCAACAACCAACGATTTCAACCCTCACAAATTCATTTCCAACAATTTCAATTCAACAATTACAAAAACATACATAAACAATTTTCATTTCCAATAATTTCTAACAATTTTTATTCCAATAATTTCCAAGAATTTTCATCACAAAACATACCAATAATTTTAAATAATTTCCATCACAAAACATACATAAACAACCAAATACAATGAATTTGTTTTCCAAATTTAAGAGCAAAAAATAGACCCAAAAAATCAAAAATCAATTCAATGTCAGGTCGGGTCGGGTCGGGTTTGGATCTCGATCTATTTTAGATCTGGCGATTCTAAGGAGACATCGTGACTTTGACTAGTGCGGTAGTCGACCGGTGGCATCGGGCGGTTGTTAAGGGTGCGATGGTGGTTGTCGAAAGGCCAGAGAGGGGGTGGTGGCAACTGGCAACGGTGAAGAAATGAGAGTGAGAGTGTGAGAGAAAATAATGAGAGGAAGAAGAAGAGCAACATCGGGTGTGGGTGTGAGAGGGAGGGGGTTTTACATTAATTTGATTTTTTTGTATAAAAGAGAGAGTGAGAGTGTGAGTTTGTGAAAGAGAAAATAGAGAGAGAGAAAGAAAATGAAGAAGAGTAGTAGTACGTAGCGTCGGGTTGGGGGGGCGAGATGAAGGGTTTTTAAGAAATATTTCCTTTTACAAAAATATCCCTGAAAATTTTAAAATTTCCAATATCGGCCAGTATATGGTCGGTATTTTGACTATCGGTCATACCAACCAGTACCAATCGAAATAAGCCAGTATAGACTAGTACATGAACTCGATACCAAAGTATCAATTTTTGTACCATTTTTCTGTCGATACGATACGTACCACCTGGTACGGTATGATTTTCGTAACTATGTATATAGGAGTACCCATCAGTTTAACATTCTCAAAATGGTACTTTTTTATGAGTTCCTCTGTGTATTTGTCTTGGATAATGAAGATCCCTTTTTCTGTTTTCCTAATTTGTAATATGAGAAAGAAAGATAGTTCTCCCATCATGCTCATTTCAAACTCCCTATATATTAATGCTGAGAATTCTTCACAGAAAGATTGATTAGTAGTACCAAATATTATATTATCAACATATATTTGTACTATGAGTAAAGCATTCTCCTTTTTCTTAATGAATAAGGTTTTATCTACCTTTCCTCTTTCAATGTTATTCTCAAGCAAAAAATTGCTTAATCTCTCGTACCATGCTTGAGGAGCCTGCTTTAAACCACACAGGGCTTTAGTTAAACTTCGTCACCTAATCAGGATGGTTTTCATCTTCAAAACCTGGAGGTTGCTTAGCAAACACTTCTTCATTAATATATCCATTGAATAAGGCACTTTTGACATCTATTTGGAATAATTTGAAGTTTCTATAGCATGCAAAGGCAAGTAAAATTCTATTCAATTCTATTCTGGCAACATGTGCATAAGTCTCGTTAAAATCAATACCTTCCTATTGATTATAACCTTGAGCTACAAGTCTAGCTTTGTTTCTTACTACCTAACCATTTTCGTCAAGTTTGTTTTGAAATACCGAATAAGTTCCAATGACAGAATTGCTTTGTGGATGAGGCACTAGATTTCAAACTTTGTTTTTGTCAAATTGATTTAGTTCGTCTTTCATAGTACGTTGTTCCTTTCCACTAAAGGGAAGTTTGGTCATTTTACCCTTTAAATAAGATTCGCAAATTTAATATGATTCATAATCGAAAGGTTCTAAAAATCCTTCTTTATGTAACTTAGTGATTCTTGTTTCATTAATATGACCTAACCTACAATGCCACAAACAAGAAGGATTTTGGTCACTTAATCTCATTTTCTTGCTATTTATTTGTAGAATTGGTCTTTCAAGATCTAATTCATACAAACCATTTGTAAGCATACTAGATCCATAATAAACATATAAAAAGAATAAGTTTTATTCTTAATATTGAAAACAAACCCATTCATGTTGGACCCCAAACTTTTCTTGGAAGTTAGACCTATTAAATGAGAAATTGTTAGTGATTACTTATGAATAAAGAAAAAGGAGAATTCTTGAATTAGAAATGAGGTAAGAAATGGTTTAGGTACAAGATAGGTTATATGTGAAATGTTGGAAGTTAAAAGTGGGAAAATGTAGTTGAAACATGTTCATTGAGTATGCTTTGGTGTTTTAGCCATAACTTTTTCTCTAGTTATCCAAATGAGATTATTTTTAATTTGGAGTAAACTAGAGACTTAGAGTTACAAATTTTCTGATGAAATCGAGTTTCAATTTAGTCTCTAAGAATTTCAATTCCTGGATGGAAGTTTAGCAAAGAACACTGTTTCAGTATAAGAACAATCCGAAAATGTTTAGGACATAACTTTTAAATTTCTGAACCAAATCGAATGATTTTGGTGTCATTAGAAACTTAAGATAATGAGAAATATTTTTCTAGAAGGAAGTATTATCAAATTCCTTCAATTTTTCCATGATCATTAGTTAAGGAGTTAGAAGTATAAGATGTTAGTTTTAATAGACATAAGGGGGTAAAATTGGAAAGGACAAGTAAGTAAAGGGCAAAATGGGAAAGACAACTAAAATGTTGTCTTGAAGTAAGAAAAAGAAGAAAGAATCGTGGAAGAGAGAAAGATAGAAGAAAAAAACGTAAAGAAAGAAGAGAAGAAGAAGAAAATTGTGGGAGAAGCTAAGAAAGAGAGAAAATCGTGGAGAAAGAAGAAGAAATCATCTTGTTAAGGTAAGTTAATCATTTTTTCTTGCTTTATTAAAGAAATGGGTTGTGTTGAGAATGAAGGGATTAGAGAGAGAATGAGTGTTGTGTTGGAAGAAGATGGTTTAAGGGAACTCATTTGATTTTAGGGTTTCTAAACTAGGTTTTAGGTTTTCTAACCTAGATGGACTATGGGTAGGTTAGGTTTGAGCTTGATTTGTGTTGATTTCAATTGTTGTGATTATGGAAGTTTTAGGGGATTTTCATTTGAATTTGGATTAAATAGAAATTGGCTTATTTGAAGGGAATCAAGAAGAACCCTATCCAAGAGCAAGGGGAGAGACATCTTTGAGCAAGTCTATAAGCAAGGAAATCAAGGTGGGTTTCATGTTTATAATTGAATAATGAGTCATTAAAGTTTTTCCGAATCAAGAGAATAAAATGATTTCAATTACTTCATAAGTGTGCATATATTGCTTTTAAATGATTTAAAGAATTTGCTTATATGTGTGTATGTGCTTAATTGATTGGATTTGAATTGTTGTCAATGTGGGAAAATGCATTGTGATGTATGATCATGTTATGCCATTGAAATGTGTCATAGAATTTTGTATAAAGAAAAAGAGGAAAAAGCATGAGAATATGAAAATGTATGCAAATGAATTGAACATAAATTTGCTTGTGATTGGGCAAGAGAGGAACCTATTTTGTTAGTCACGTGCACGTTGACCTATAGTCTTCTCCCAGCTGCCTGCTTTAGGCCACGAGATTATGAGAATTTGGACTCGTTTTACTCACGGAGTAAACTTCAGTTTCTCTATTTCGTTCCACGAAACTCTCGAGCCATTTGTTGTGCATTGCATCTGTGAATTGTCACGTTGATGCATACATGATTTATATTATTATGAATTGGTTGAGAACTATGCTTTTCTTGAATTCAATAAGAATTTTATTTAATAAATGAATGGTTTCAATGGTTTTGCTTGTTATCGATTATAAACTGTTACCCACGAGCTTTTAAGCTCACCCCCACTCTGCTTCCCCTATTTAGGTGACGAGCAAGAGATCGAGTGAAAGAGAGTCAAGGTATCACTCCGATTAGGCATGCTTTTGTATTTTAAGTTAGACTTTGTAAACATGAGGCTTTAGTCACACTTCAAGTATTAATTGTTCAAGTATCTTTTGTATTTTTGGATTTTGAGAAATTGATGTATTATGGCTCAGAAAGCCCATTGAAGCTTTGTAAAACGCTTATTTCTTTTGATGGAAATGAAATATGATTGTGTTTTGCTCATGATTCTCAAAGTGTGTATACCACATTTTCAAGTTTTCATAGGGATAAGATTTGTGTTCTGACTTTTAGGGAAGAATGGGATTAATCTAGGCTGAATTAAACAAAGTTGTCCTCTTGAAAGTTGTAGCTTATCCTTTTAGCTTTCCAACGGTATAAAGTGTGTAATTTTTAGATATCAGAGTTGAGAGATATGATCATTGAAAGTGGTGATGTTGCATGGGATGTATACACAGGAAAACTATGGTAAATGATGAGAATTAGTGGTTTTGATGAATCAAATAAGTAGAGATTAGAGGATTTAATGAAACGAGGTTAGTGGTTGAACTGATATGAAGTGATATTGCACTAGGAGAGGTGAATTTGAGAAGATTATGAGTGCAAGTAATGTTAGAATGGATGTAGGAATCAGTGGAGAGGCTTTGGAGAGGCTTGGGTATCCCCTATGTCCGTTAGACAGACTTTAGGTCTGTTAAACGAACCGTCTCGGGTCTAAAAAATCTCCTAGATCAGTCCATGTCCATTAAACGGACATTAGGTCTATTAAACAGACCTTCTCGGGTCTAGAATGGCCCCCAAACCTGTGTATATCCGTTAGGTGGACATGTATGTCCGTTTAATAGACATACACTGTATACTTTCATAAATTTGCATTTTTGACCGTCTAAATGGAAAAATCTCACTTCAAGATCTCACAAAATTGTAGATCTAGAAGTCCTCTTTCAAACAATCCTTAAAAGACCTTAATCTGATATTGTTACTAAAAATTATGTCAATTGCACCAAGACAGGTACAATATGATTGAGGACATAAACATGTTTGATTCTTTTGGCCATAACTTCATCATCTGACCTCCAAATGAGGTGATTCTTGAATAAATAGATTCCTAAGACATTGTTCTATCTCTAAATAAAAATTGGTAGTCTTTGGTGTTGATTTAAAAAGGATTGATGGAAAGAAAGTGAGAGATCGGTTGAAAGAGCATAACTAGGTTATGAACATACTTTGGGTTTTTAAGCATATCTTAAGCTATAGAGCTCCGAATGAGGTGGTTCTTATTTCAAAATAAACTAGAGAAATAGAGCTACAATTGTTTTGAAGAAGTCAAATTATGATGTTGGTGATTGGCTAGTGTGGGCACACCAACTTTGTAAGATGACGGCTAATGAGGGTTCTTTGAGATAACCCCACAGGGAAATACATTCAGGTTTTATGACTTCGGATTGTTGAGCTCTAGAAACGGGATCCAACACTAATTTTCCACCATTATCTACTACCTTTAAAACAGCCACTTCCCTGAATCCCCTTCCTAAACCCTCCTCCCCTTCCCATTCTTCTACACCCATCCTTCTTCCCCATCCCTCTCTACAACTACCCCTCCCTCTACCTCTACCATTCCTCCCAAACTTTCTATCCTTACCGTCGGTGACATTGCTAAAATACCTAGGAAGACATGGAAACAAGTCGTGGTTGATGACTCTGATTCTTCCTTAGTTTTCAATCCACCTGTGGAGATAGAAGGAAAGTTAATGGTGGCTCCTAGTCTAAACATTCTGCAGGAAGGAGCTAGGAAATGAGAAGCTACTCTTGTTTGGTTTTTTTATGGACAAAAGGTCTGCTTTTCTAGTGATACAATCATGGACTCAGAGAAACTAGAAAGGGAGAGGTTTAATGGAGGAAATGCTAACTGAGGAGGATAACCTAATATTTACCTTCTCTTCAAAATCGGAAGCTCAAAAGGTAATTGAAGAAGGCCCTTGGCACATCTCTCAACTCCCTTTATTTCTTCAAAAATGGGCAACTAGTCATGGAATTAGAAAAAATAGAATGAAGAACATTTCTTTATAGGTGAATATTCACAACATTCCTTTAAAATATTAAACTACCAAGGGTTTGAGTATGCTAGCTAATTACTTAGGGAAACCAATATATATGGATGAAAATACTACGTTGAGGAAAAGGGTAGGATTTGCTTAGTTATGTGTGAGTATGGATATTTCTAAAGAAATAAAAGACAACATCCTTATCCTAAGGTTGGCAAATGGTAACATACCAATGGAAACCGTCTCTTAAAGCTCAAGGAAAAGAATGGAAACCTATAGGAAGAGTCTTCACTAGGGTGACTATAGGGAGGTGATGGGTATGGAAAGGTATATTTCGAAAGACAACAAAGAGTGTGAGGAGGTAGAACAATTATCTGAAGATCATGAACCGATTTAGGTTGATAATGATTCTCCTATAAATGGGGAGAGCATTCATGAAGAGAATAACCCAGATTCAGACCAGCAGGAAGGAGCTTTTCAAAATCCATCGGGCAAATTAAATAAGTCACTAATGAATAAAGGCGAGAATGTACTGGAAACTAGTGGAATTAATCCAAGTGGAGGAGTTCTTGATCCTAAACAGAATGAACAAAGCCTACAAAAGGCTGATCTGCATAATGGAGTTTCTCAAGAGGAGCAGTTTGATCAAGTTATCTCTCGGAAAAGTGACAAGAGCAGTAAGAAAGGCTCTAAAGGGAAAAGTAATCTCTTATGACTCTGATTGTATGGAATGTCCATGAAATAAATAACCCTTCCAAGCTCAATGCGATAAGGGATTTTTGTTTTAAAGTAAAAGCCTCTGGTTTTTTGTCTTTTGAAAACTAAAATTAGAGAAGTTAATCTGAATAAACTATGTTGTTTGGGTAGCAAATGGTAGTTTATTACAAACCATCAAATTCATGCCTATGGAAGGATTATTATTGCTTATTACGGTGAATTCTTGGAGGTTAAGGTTCTGGAATCCAATTAGTAGTTTATTCACTCTAAGCTCTACTTCAAAATGGAAAATTCTTATGCTTTAGCTACATTTGTCTATGCTTTTAACACTGTGTTAAAAAAATCGAACTCTGGAATTCTCTATGAAGAATTAAGGCTTCGGTTAATGGTCCATGGTTAGTTAGTGGTGACTTTACACCACTCTATTCATATCAGAAGTGGAAGAAAATTGTGACTTACTCAGTTATTCTTTTGATATGTTTGATTGTATGCAGGAGGTGGAATGATAATTTGCATTTTTTCATGTTAATTCTTTGTGTTTTATATTCTTTTGTTATATTTTTGTGATGTTTTGTTTGTGTTTCCATGGTAATTTAAGTTTTTGCATGTTTTAGGTGACGAAATATAAAGTGACGCAAATTGGAGTGAAATTGACAAAGAGAAAGCCAGCAGTGGGATTTTCAATAAATCAAGGCAACAAAGCAACAAACAAATTAAATGGGCAAGGAAATTAAAAGGGCCAGCATCTTTTACAAGGGAATTATAAAGTGAGTAGGCGGCTTTTGGAGAGAATTAAGAAGAAAAATATTAGAAATAGACAAAAGGCAAGTGTTGACGGCACTGGGGAGTTCACGGGAATTGGAAAATAACCAAGAGAAAATAGTGGGTTGGAGAATTAAAAAGGAGGGGCTGGCGTTAAATTAAAAAAAGAAGGAAAGGCCCACGTTGTTGGAGAAGCCAAGAGAAATAACTTGGAATTGAGAGCAAGGAACATTGAACATTAAGAGACAAAAGTGTGTTGACGCAATTTGGGCTGGTTTGAAACAAAAGGTGGAGCCCACATCATTTAATGGCAAGGAACAACACAAAAACCGAGGCAGCTAAGTGTAGGTGGACGGCACATTAACTAAGAGATTGGGGGGATAGCAATAAAAGGGAGGAATAACAAGACACAAAGGAGGACCCAGAGAGAACGGCGGCAACTTCGAGGGGATTAGAAAAGCTTTGGGAATATCATCAACAGTCATAAATTGCGGCAGTATCTAGTGAACGACGACCTGGAGGAAGGGCTTTTGGTAAGATTGAATTTCGACAGAGTGGAGATTGCTGGAGAACAACGCACGGCAGTAGGAGTGTTGAGCTGAAGCTCATTCGGTGAAGTTGATTTTTTTTTTTTTAATTTGCGAATTTCAATTTTAATTATTAGTGATTAGTATTATGTGTAGCTAACTTTTTAATCTAGACAAGGTGCTCTATGTTTGATACTTGTAGTTTGTGAGACTCCGTGATTTAATTGTTTTCGTGAATTTCTTATGTTTATTTAATCTCTGTGCTTGATCGATTAATTATTGTTGAGTTTGTTGATTAATGAGGCCTGTTAATTAATTGACTTA
>JANKOE010000205.1:16287301-16298368 GCA_026284465.1 Erythroxylum citrifolium | reverse complement strand
GAACATGGAAGTGCATCTCTAACTCTCATTAATCACTCACATTTACCATTCTAACCTTCCCACAAGTAATGGGATGTTACATAAACCAACAACTTAGACATTATATCTTGCAATAACTTTATATATGCTATTATGAAGTATATATAGGTGGAAAAGGTATTCAATCGAAACACATGTATACAAAAACTGATTGGCGATCTTGGAGATTGCATTAGTAGTAACTTTTATGCTTGAATATAGCCATGTTTTGACAACTTTTGCAACTAATTATTTGTAATTATGAAATTGATTAAAAAGTAAGTTTCAAATCAAAATTCATAAAAAAAGTTTAAAACAAATTACAAACTTAGATTCTTAAAGAGAATGTAATTGCTTTCTGAAGTGCGTTTACAAATGTCAATATGTCATTGCACACCCTGAATCCAACTTTTCAAATTTTTTAGAAGTTGGTGCTCAAAGTTTTAGAAAGCTTATCTTCTAAACTATCTTGTTTTTGAAAAAGGAAAACGACAAACAAGCCTTGTGTGATTGATTTTATAGATATTTCTATATTTAAAAATATTTCTAAAGTAACTAAACTAAAGTTCGTGTAATTAATTGTATGAATAAGAACTGAGAGGCTACTCTTTGCTTAAAAATATAAATGACTCAAATGACATTAATTTAGAATCAAAGAATAGACTACAACAGGTTCGTCGCTAAAAGATCCAAAATGTTCGCTAATATTTATTGACGATGATTTATAATCGTCATTAAATCCCCTAAATAAAAAATACGCAATGTTTTTACCAAATCGTCACTAATTATATTTTGCTACGAGTTTTATACGTATTGAAAAGAGATAGGCGATTATATTTTCTACCAAATCATCACCAATAACATTTTGTTACGCTTAATTTTTGTGGCTAAATCTTATTAGCTACGTTTCCTAAAAAATTTTAGCAATGTTTTTTGTAGTGTAGCTAGTAATTTTTAGCAACGAAAGTGAAGCATAGCAAAATGTTATTGGCGACGATTTGGTAAATGTAGGCAAATTTTTTGGCTACTTTTTTAAAGGTAGGAAAAATTATTTGTGACGATTTGAAAAATATAATCAAAGGTTTTTAGCTACTTTTTTTCTACATTTTGAATTTTTTCATCATATACATTTTTCGCAAATATTTTATCATGTTAATTATAATTATTAGTGACATTTGTTATCCATCTTATTATATGTAATATTTAGATTTTTTTGTTATATAAAATAAAAATAATTAGAAATTAGAAGCATTGTATATATACAATTAAATATAATTAAATGTTAATTACAAACATTAACAAAAATCCTTATGAATAAAATAAAAAATACAAATATTAGTTTAACGATTAAGACTCGTTTTCATCGTTACTACTACTTACATAATTCAAGCCAAGTGATTGTTTGACCATCTTTTCAAACTTGGTCAACTTTTTTCATTATGTTGCAAGTTTTGTTCATTACGTTGAAATTTTTTTCAGTACATTCTAATTTATCCTTAAGCAACTGGTTCTTCTCTTAAAAACAGTCAATATATGTTGGTCTTGATAAGGATGAAGCAATTGGCTTAGACCCAAACTCAAGACCTTTGATGTAGTCGAATCTTGTACCAAGCACTTTATTACAAATGTCATCTACATTGGGCTCATTTCTCTCAGACATTGATGTTTGCAACAACTCCTACATCTTATTATAAAATTTAAACAACGAAATCAAAATGAAATTCAAATATTATTAGTTAGTACTACATAAATAAATAAGCTTAAAATTTTAACAAATCTATATACTTACATACTTATGGTGCCCTTCTTCAGACATCCAGCCTTCACCTTCCTTATAGTGTGTCAGTTTGTAGAGTGTGATCTTATTACACTCTTCTCCATGTAGTTCCTTTTGACTCTATTTTATGAAAAAAAAATCAAAATACAATAAATAATATTGTATGTACTGATATAATTATAACTTGTAAACAAAGAACTTACATATTCATTTCGAACGACAACAAATGATTTGGAGCCTTGATTGTGAGGAGTTTTTACTTTTCCTTTATTAACGTTGGCCTTCTCACACTTTTCCTAAATAAAGAAAAGAAATAGTCATTAAATTGTGTAGTAAGATTAATGGAAGCAAATGTAAAGAGAAAGAAAACAAATCTTAAGGTTGGTAGAGGCTCAATAATCACACATACTGCTCCAATTTTCTTCAAGCTTCTGTTTGGGAACATGTCTTAGGGCCTCCTCATCAGAAGGAAAAGATTTGTAATATTTTTGCAGTTGATAACAACGATCCTTAACTCTTTGTTTCAAAAGTAAACTAATATAGTTTGAGACATCAAAATTGTTGATATCGATGATATTTAGCTTCATCTGTAAACAACAATTAGCATTGCAATTAATCTTTAAATAAGTCAAACAATAATGCATATAATTAAATAAATTGAAAATTTACTGAAACTTTGTCTAAAGCATTATGTAGCAAGTTGTCTTCCTTTAATTGCTTACTATGCATAAGGCAAGACAATTCAGTTCTGGTAATTACGCCCAAGTCACTAAACAATTTTGTCTTGTCTACAGGACATCCTTGCAAGGTATTAATATAAACAAACAACTTGCTATTCATTGCAACATTCATGCGTTGCAACTAACAATCTTTAGTTATACCTTTACCTCTTTTTTCTGGTGGTGGTATTAGAACTTGACAACATCTGAATATTGATAAGAAAATATGCATTAAACATGTAAATATATATTTAAGCATAGATCCAATTATAAGTGTTAAAGATTAACACACTTGCAGATCCTTCAGTATTAGTTGAGACAGATGGAGGTTGTGGTTAAGTTGGTTCATTAATGGATGAGGTCGATTGTTATTGTTGGCTGGAATCTAATTGATGTGGTTGTTATCGGGGAGGATTGGATTGATATGATTGTTGTTGACTAGGGACAAATTCGATGGTTGCCACCTTCTTCATTTGTTTCTACCAAGTGTCATTATATTGGATATCTATAACTCAAATATCAGCATTAAGCATAAACATAAGTCAAACATAAGTTAAACATCAATATTTTGCATAAACATAAGTCAAACATCAATATTCCGCATAAACGTAACTCAAATAGCAACAATCTGCATAAACATAAGTCATACATCAACATTTATCATAAACATAACTCAAACATTAATATTCCATATAAACATAACTCAAACAACAACATTCCGCATTAACATAACTTAAACATCAACTTGTTGCATCAACATAACTCAAACATCAACAATAAGCATAACCATAACTCAAACATTAATTACCCGCATAAACTCAACTCAACTAGCAAAATTCCGCATTATCATTATTTAAACATAAACAATACACATAACCATAACTCAAATATCAACATTCCGTATAAACATAACTCAAACATCAACAATCCGCATTAACATAACTCAAATATTAACAATACGCTTAACCATAACACAAACATTAATATTCCACAATAACATAACTCAAACATTAACAATCTGCATTAACATAACTCAAATACTAACAATACATATAACCATAACTTAAACATCAACACCATAACTCAAACATCAACAATCCACATTAACACAATTCAAATACTAACAATACTCATAACCATAACTCAAACATCAACATTCTGCATCAATATAACTCAAACATCAACAATCTGCATTAACATAACTCAAACATCAACATTTTGCATTAACGTAACTCAGATGTCAATAAAACACATAAACATATGTCAAACATCAACAATACGCATTAACATAAGTGAAATATCAACAATACCCATAGATTAGCTCAAAACTAACCAGCTAATTATTATGATAAATTAAAGCTAAATCACAATTACACAACTATTTACATTAGAGGATTCTATAAAGGATGTTTATATACATAGAAGCAATATCAACAATACCCATGGATTAGCTCAAAACTAAACAGCTAATTATTAAGATAAATTAAAGCTAAATCACAATTACACAACTATTTATATTAGAGGATTCTACAAAGGATATTTATGAACATAAAAGCAATCATATTTTAGAGCTGCAAGGGATGTTTATGCATACCTTAAACATAGTACATACACACTTAACATTCTCAACCTTATCATATGAAGTAATCTCACTTGATAAATCACAAAATTAATATCGCTTGAATGTTAGAACATTCAAATAAGAATTCTTCTATTGACTTTGCATAATAAAACTGTTCACATAAATTCATTGCGAAATTTCGACATGGAGACTAGTTTCTAATGGTGGAAATGAGCTCCACTGTGAGGAATATGGCAAAATTATCCCTAATCAAGAGAAAATCAATGCAGAACAAATCTCCTCATCAAACGCTAATCACCTTTTGCCTTTCATGACCGATCTTCTTCTTCTTCAAGGTTTTTAGTATCATCTGAATTACTTCTCTTTCTTAATTATCTGTATCTAATGTTTTGTTAGGAAACTATCACATGAACATTTGATTGCATATACTATGTGTTGTGTAAAGCTCCCTCAAATCTTTAAGAGAACATAGATGGAAATGGAGGCGGTTCTGATGTTCCGATGGTTCGTACAAGATTAGAGAAATCGGTTGTTTTGAAACTGTGGCCGATTGCAAAAGCTATATATGTTCATTGTGATGATGATGGAGTTTATCAGTCGGGTATGCATGTGATCGAATTAGGGTTCCTATTACCATTTGATTTAGTTTTGATTATTCTATACTATTTGCTCATTAGGTGAAATATATAGTACGTGTCTAATACCGTCATCTATATTGCATCTAGGAAATCCTTCACTGTATCTTCTACAAATTTAATAAAAGCAAACAAGTTGTTCGAAGAGGGTATCAATAAAACAGACCCTGAGGGAAGATCTTTAAACATTTCAATTGATGGCTTGGAACCTACAAGGAGGCTTCTTGACAGGGAATCCCTTTATCGAATTTCTCGAGTCTAAACTCACTTAGAATCCAAAAAAATAATTATTTATTTTCCTTTTCAATAAAATATTAGGCGTGAAACTTTATTTATTACTTTGTTTATAAGAATTGTTAAACTTCTAATTAGCATCTTCTAGTACTTACCATATATCATTATATTATATTGCTTACCATGTTTCAATATTTATATGTATTATTATTTTATTGTTAATAAATATGAATAATTAAGAATAGTAGTTAACTTAAATTTATGATATTTTGATCTTATTAACATTAAAATTTTAGGTATGATTATCTTTTTATGCCCAAAAAATATTTACTTTTCAAAATTTAAATTACTACCATGTGTTTTTCTACAATATATTCAAAACTTTGAAAACATTTTACATTTTTTAGATGGTTCATTATATTTTCATGAAATTTTTGTATGAATGTATGTCTAGCACTATTTATAATAGGCATCATTAAAGAATCATTCTCTTGTGTATAAGTCCATAGATTTAAACAAATTTATAAAGTTTGAATGCATTAGCTATTTAAACAAATTTATAAACAAAGTAAATGAAAAAATATGAAAAATCATATTAATTTCAATTATAATTAACCTTAATTAGGATTATTAAGTACACATACCATTAAAAACTTACTTTTCTAAGAATACTATTACATACAAAAATTCATCAAAAAAAATTTAAGGAATTATTATGTAACATAAATTATTTAACATCAATTTTTGGTGACGATCCCACGATTCGCGGCCAAAAGCATACTTTTTGCGGCGATTTACCAATTTGCCACGAAGTTCCTAAGTTGTTGCAAAAAGTAGTTCCTTTTGCAACGATTCCTTATAATCGTAGCATTTTTCTTTTAGCAACGATTTGGAAAAGCATTGCAAAATGTTAGACCTATAGGAATGAATTCGTAAATCGTTGCAAATATAAGCTATTAGCGACGATTTATAATTTATTGCAAAAAAATTCGTAGCCAACAGTCCCTTCTGTTGTAGTGATAGGACTGAAACATTCCGTTTAAACAAACAGGGAAAAAAGGTGGTGGCAATCATCAATCAACAACTTCGTAGAGCAACTACAGGGTTTTTTTCTTGACCAAACCAATTAAAAGTAAGGATTGATCTAAGCATCTAGCTTTCATGCAACAACCAAAAGAATTGGCAGGCATGAAGCAGCAGTCGCTTGCAGGCATGGCAGTCAGCACACTTCACACCAAGTGATAAGAGATAAAGAGCTAAAATAAATGCGAGTGTTAGGATTTATTTTTAATATATCCTATTTTTATTTTTGGCATTTTTATTGGATATGGGACCTTTTCTAATAATGGCATAACTTTCAGATGTTTGCTTGTTTATCCAATATCATCCTTATTTGAAAAGGATTTGTCCAAGGCAATTTTGTAAGGTTGCGTAAACCTTGGCTGACGTGGACTATTGGGCTATAGGATCTCTCTTCTGATTTGTGCAGGTTTTTTGCTAGGTTTTGCATGAGAAATAAAGACGTGTGGGTTTTTTTTCTTGTAGAGTTGGCGGCTGCGCAAGTTGGTTTTTTATTCTTTTTCAGGAAGAAATCGTGGCTGCTTTTGGCGTGCGAGGCTGCTACTTTCGTTCCTTTTTTGTTGATCCATCATTGAGCTGATGCGATTGGCTTCTTGGTGCAGCTCACTTTAAATATTCAACTCTAACAAGGAGTCCACGTTGTTGGAGTGTTGCTGTATTTTTATGAGTTCACGAAGTGATCGATTAGTGCTGCATAAAGGTGACGTTGATGTTGATGGTTGCATAAAGAATATATGCAGTGGTCGGTTTATGTCCGTGGGAAATTTTTGATCTGGAGTTTTTATTTTTACTGGGTTTAATTGTTCCTTTGGTTGAGTAAAGTAGTTAGAAAAATCCTCTGACGAGGTTAACACGAGTCGGTCGTGTTATTTGGCGTGAAGATCTTTCACAGGTAGTTAAGTTGTGTGTCGGTTACATAGATTGGGTCTTTCGGGATAGATCAATCTGGTGTAATTTTTGTGAACTACAGTGGAAGAATTTAATCTGGGTGAGGGCCCGCAGACGTAGGCAAAGTGTGCCGAATTGCGTTACCAAACGTCGGTATCTTTGATATTTAACTTTTATAATTATCGATTTAATTGTGCGGAAAATTAATTTTAAATAACTTGTGAATTTGTCGACGATTTAATTATTTCAGTATTCTAAAAAAGATAAAAGGTAATAGAAATTTATAAGAGACAAAAAGTACGGCTTCTTCAAGAATGCAGGCTGATTCAAAAAGCATTGGTAAGTCGAATCTTCTCGTATGCCCTCTGACTGCCGGTTTGACTTTTTGACCATTAATTTTATCAAAATAATTAATAAAAATGAAATAAAAAAATCTTTTATTTATTTTTAAAATAAAAAGGTGACGTGGCAATTCATTGATTACACAAATATAAGTAAAAATAAGCAAAAACCCTTGGGTGTATTTGGGTTCGGTTCGCTCTCTTTCTTTCAGTTGAACCTTTTTCGGAGGGTTTGTAGCGGCGGCGAAGGAGATGAGTGGCGGCGGAGAGAAACTTACCGGGAAAGTGAAGTGGTTCAACGATCAGAAAGGTTATGGCTTCATAACGCCCGACGATGGAAGCGATGATCTGTTTGTTCACCAGTCCTCGATTCTCTCCGAGGGATTTAGGAGTTTAGCAGAAAACGAGGAGGTCGAGTTTCAGATCGAGCATTCCTACGACGGCAGAACTAAGGCCGTCGATGTCACCGGCCCAGAAGGTAACCCTGTTCAAGGAACCCGCGGGGGTGGTAGCGGTGGCGGGAGAGGCTCACGTGGTGGTGGTGGCGGGAGAGGAAAAGGTGGGTATGGTGGAGGAGGGTACGGCGGTGGCGGTGGAGGTGGAGGTTACGGCGGTGGAGGTGGAGGATACGGCGGTGGCGGTGGGGGTTGTTATAATTGTGGGGTGGCGGGGCATATGGCGAGGGATTGTCCTCAGGGTGGAGGAGGAGGAGGTGGGGGTGGAAGATATGGCGGAGGCGGAGGCGGCGGCGGGGGGAACTGTTTTAACTGCTGTGGTTCTGGGCACTTTGCTCGGGATTGTCCAAACGGTGGCCGTTAAGCATCTGGGCAGTCTCTCAGTGCGATAAAGACTTGATCTTTTTTGCATCTGAGTGGTGATTTTATGCCTTTTGGTTTATCAGTATCAAGTGTGTTTGGTTTAACCTTCAATCAAATCTGATTATCTCAGTCTTCAGACTTCAGGTTTAAGTCTTTGTTTTTCTGGTGTGATTTAGATAGGGTTTTAAAGCTTGTTTCAGTAGAGAGAATATGATCTTCAAGTTGTTAACTCTCACTGTTTATCCAAAGTGTGTGTATATATAAAATATACATGCTTCTTCTCCAATCTTTCTGCTTTGTTCCTCATCTGTTCATAAGATGCTTCTTCTCCAATTTTTCTGCTTAGTTCCTCATCTGTTCATAAGATTTGAAGCTCTTACATATGATTTTTTGTTTTGTTTGGATGATAGACTCAAACGGAGAATAGTCTAATGGTTTTGACAATGACTTGTATGCCTGATACAGGCCTTTATACTGCTATTGGTTGAAGTGGGGTTGTTTTCTTTTCTTTTTCCTGGAAAAGTTTTCTCATGAATAATGCAACATAAAAGCCTCCCAATGATAGAATTTCACTGTTTTTGAGTTGTTAAACATGAGAAATAACAAGTTCCGGTCCTGCAGATAGAAGATGGAAAAGGGATCAGATCTTTTCGTTAACTTGTTTCACTTGATTAATTAAATCTTATTTCATTTACCGGTCGTCACAGGCCAAATTAGGTGGCATAGGATTGGAATACTCTAAAGCTCCGACCCACAGAAAAGTGACCGACTTAATGGACTCATGAGTTCTTTTTTTAATTCTATTTGTGTGATTTCTCTAGCCCTTTGTCAGTGATGATAATTTAATTCACATGGGAAGCTTTTTAAGGTTATGTTGGTGCTTCGTTGTCCTTTTGCATTCAAGAATCAAGACAGGGACCTCATATTGGGGTTGGGTTACTTTTGATCACTTTTTCCTTTCTGGGTTTAGCTGGAAATAAAGTATCTTCACTAATTTGTTCTACGCTAACTTCTTGACCTTGATGTAATGATATATCTATTTATAAAAAATAATCGATTAATTAATAAATTAATTAATTTTTAACAACAAGAATTATTTAAGTAATATTTGATAATTTAAGCTTTTACGATTAAACCCGACTGATTTAATCATTAAATATGTGCAACGTTGAGCTATTTAGCTCCTGAATCAAGTTTAGGTAAGTCTAAGTCAATAAATAAGGTTCGAGACACTGCAAACAAGGTTCGAATTGAATTCAAATTTAGTAAAAAGAGTGGGTTTTTTTTCACTTAGAGAAGTTTGGGTCCAAAGTTTAACATTTCAATAGGGTTTGGACTTTTTGGATTGGGTTTGGCTTATAAAAATTCATATATTGGGTTTGGACTTGGGCTTATTATCAAATTTCTATTTAATGGTTTTTATAAACATTATTCTCTTACGTTTGAGTGAAAAAATGGAAAATGTTATTAACGAGGTTCTTGGTTGACGAGTTTTTAAAGTGGTTATTAGATAAGGAATAAAAAGTAAATAGTTAGTTGTTGATTATAAGAGCAATAATTTGATATCCCACTTTTGAGGAATCCTCTGTATCTTGCATTTAATAGATAAATGAAATTCATTTCTCAATAGTGACTCTTTTTTTAAATATTTTTAAAACTAATTAATTAAATACAATTGATTAATTAAAATATAATTAATTATATTTAAGTTAATTAATTATAATTTTTAATTAATGAATGAATTATATTTTAATTAATTAATTAATTACATTATAATTAATTAAAATATAATTAATTAAGTAATTACAATATAATTAATTAAAATAGTGTAATTAATTAATTAAAATATAATTAATTGCAATATAACTAATTAATATATTACTATTCATTAATTACTTAATATTTTAATTAATGAATATATTGTAATTCATTAATTATAGTATAATTAATTAAAATATAGTAAATTTTTATTTATCAATATTTTTACAAAGCAACAATTATCAATAATATTGGTAATCATTCATTTCTCTTAACCAACCATCATAATTATAATAATAATATCCATTCTCATTCTTTACTATATTTATTTCCATTCTTATCATCATTCTCCGTAAGAACCAACCGCCCTTAAATTCGAAATTTACAATTATATCAAAACTTAACAATTCTACGCCTATGTTTGGACTAACAAATGATATTAAAATTTATAAAACTTGAGCTAGTACGATATTATGTCGTGACAAATAAATAAAAGATTTTAGCTTGTTTAATCTTTTAAGATTTTTTTTAATTTAGTGTTCAAATTTTTAAAATTTTTAATTAAATTGTCAACTAATTATCTACACAAACTAAAATACTCAACTTATAAAAAAAATATTAGTGAAATTAGTAAAAGATTAACAAAATTAATATTTTGAATTGAATTATTAAGGTTATAAAGGATTAGTCACATAATTAAAAAAATTTAAAATATGAACGTTAAATTGAAAATTTTTTCAAAAAATTGTACACTTTAAAATATGTTATTACAATAAAAAAATATCATGATTAAAAGATCTTACATTAACGTCTGGTAGAAAAGATTAGGAATACCCGATCTCGACCCATCATGCATGTGTTTTAAAGAAAATGAATGGCGCTGCTCACTCTCTTGCTCGAGCATCCATTCAATTTTCTCCTCTGTGTATTTGGGAAACTATTCCGACAGTTCTCCACTCTCATTATCATTAATCCAAGTGTGAGATCTTCTACTTTCAATAAAAAAAACAAAGTAACATTCGAGTCACGACCGGGTTAGGAATACATTTAAGTCCATCATTTTTAAAATAACGGTAGAGCCACGAACCAGACTAAGTGTGCGTTTGGTTAAGCTTTTGGAGACTCCAAAAGCACTTTTTCCCACCGCAAAAGCTATTTTAAGGAAAAAATGGTTGTTTGGCTGGGAAATTAAAAAGTGCTTTTAGAATAGAAACAGC
>JANKOE010000205.1:16276954-16287201 GCA_026284465.1 Erythroxylum citrifolium | reverse complement strand
TCATGATTCGAATTCACAATGGGACAATGTGAAATTACGTGTGGGGGAAGGGGATTTTAGTGCTGAAGTGATTTAGGGATTTGCTTTGAGTTACTGGTTGGCTGTTGAATTTTCAATGAGTATTGCCTAGAAATGCTTTCTGTTCTTGGTTGCTGATGATCTCTGTTGAATTCTACACACTTTATTTCCTTTTAAATAATATCTTCTGCACTGCTACTCTTTCGGTTGGATTTCCTCATGTTCTTTGTTGTTGTTGAGAATTGAGTTGCTTCAGTTAATGAGTCCAAGTCTTGCAATGTTTTACTAGCTTTAACAGAATATATTTTCTTTTGCTCATAATATTGGATGACTTTCTTTGAGAATCTCTTGACTGCAATTGAAAAGAGCCTGTTTAATGGATTTTGAGTAATTCGTTGTATGCTGAAATGATCAATTCATGATTAGCGCACTTACCATGGATCTGCCATTGTTTCTTTGCATGTGAGTTGTGAGCTTAATGTTTTTGCCAAGTTACTTAACATAACCAAAGCAAATAATTCTAATAAAAAAAGTGGGAGCACAAATTCAAATCAAATTCCTACTCTGCTATCCGGTAATGGATAAAGAGTAGAGCTAGTAGCCATCTGAGCTTGTAACTTCGAGTAGCTGGATGCGGATATCACAAATATTCGCCCTCGCGCCAAAAAGATGATGACATCTCAGACAAGCCTAAAACGTGCTCCAAATGTGCTACAGTTGAACAAAAATACACGAATATTTTGTGAATCAAAGCTGAAAATGGTGTTACTTGGTCCTTGGCAATTTCATTATTCTTCTATGCTTGCTTGCGAACGATTTCTCTTGGCAGATTTTTGGTCGGTGATCTATTATGCCTTGACTTAATTATGCTGGATTTAATCTTGTGTGCTCTTAACTAGTGCCAGGCTCTTTTCTTTGTGTTTGTGAGGTGTTTCAAAAGATCGTCTTTCCTTGTTGTGTACTTTGGAAAACATGTTTTGTTTCTGCTAGTTCCCTATTGCTTGTACTTTGGCTTTCTTTAGCTGAACAGCTTTGTGTTCTATTTCGTTGGATTGAGATTTCTTTTTTGTCCAATTTTGTCTCAAAGGGGGAGACATAGTGTGTTTTTGTTTGCTCGAATTTGTGACTTGAGGGGGAGTATCTGTTTTGTTCTATCCATTTCCAATTGCTGGTTTTGCTGTTGAGACAAGAATGCCAAAAAAGGGGGAGATTGTTAGAATTTATTTATTCTAGTTTTATTTTAGTTTTTATTTTTGGCATTCAAATTAAATATTTTGTTGAAATTGGAAAGTGGATTAGTGGCTTGATTTTCGGATGTTGATATTATCCTTATTTGAAAAAGGACTCTAAAACAGGAAATTGACAGATTGCGTGTATAATGTGAATGTTGAAAAGATTGCTTTGTGGGCTGATGTGGATGTGTGTGCAAGTGGTTCTTTGGTTGTTTTGATTTTAGTAGGTAGCTTGGTTTGGAGTGTGAGAAATATATAAAAACTGGGCAAGAGTTTTTGTTATGTTTTTTTTTGCGGCTGCGTTAATTTTCTCTGCTGTGTTATTTTCCTCTGCTGTGTTTATTTTCCTCTGCTGCGTTAATTTCCTAAGCTGCGTTGATTTCTTCTGTTTTATTGATTGAGCAGTTTACGTGGGCTTGAGCAAGCAGCTCAATGAAGATGTGCAGTTGACATCGTTGATTTCTTGTTAGTGCGGTCTGTCGTGAGGCTTCACAGTTCGCAGCAATACATGACCTTGGTTTGATCATTAGCCAGTAGCTTTAATTGTGATTTGCAATTGTAGTTGTTGCTAGTTTTTCTATTTTAATTGAGTGGTGTCCGAAGAGCTTTTAGGTACTGCTGCTTGGATTATTTGTGTTTAATTTCAGAATTGGAATTAGTATATTCTTGAGTTTAGTTGTCTGTGTTATTGAAGGAGAAATAGGTTGCAAAATCCTCTGACGAGGTTAACACGAGTCGGTCGTGTTATTGGGTGTGAAAACTTTCACAAGTAGTTAAGTTGTGAGTCGGTTACATAGATTGGGTCTTTCAGGATAGATCAATCTGGTGTAATTTTTGTGAACTACAGTGGAAGAATTTAATCTGGGTGAGGACCCCTCAGACGTAGGCAAAGTGTGCCGAACTGCGCTGCCAAACGTCGGTGTCTTTGATATTTAGCTTTTATGATTGTCGATTTAATTGTGCGAAAAATTAATTTTGGATAATCTGCTAATTTATTGTCGATTTAATTATTTCAGCGAATATACCTACTGAGTCACGTGAGATCCGTTCCATCCCCTCATCTATAGAAAAGAACACATATATCTAGCAATATCATTACTGCCTGTCACATCTCAAGTCTCTCGTCTTGTAGAAAGTTATACATGGATATAAAGCATTCAACACTTTCCTCACTGCTTCAAGTTTTTTCGCTTCTTCCTGGACTTCAGATCAACCACAATGATAGAAATGTTATCAGAACTGTTTTTGCCGTATGCTATTTCTGTAAGGTAATCAGCTACAGCTTGCGCTGGCAATTTATCATCGGTTGTTGATGATCTCCGCCAACGTCTCAATATGCGGCAAGCCAACTCCCCAACTTCTTCCTTTGACATAACATCCCAAAGGCCATCACTCGCTAAAATTAAGCATTCATCTTCCTCCGTCCTCGCCATAAAGGTCACTTCTGGCACTGGAATTATCCATGGTCTCAGGTAACGATCCCCTAAACCAGAAAAACAAGGAAAACATTAATTCAGCAATGGTTAATAGTTGCGATCAAATGTACAGGACTGCAAACGTGCATAGGATGTCCAATGACCGGAATCATAGATCAAAGGCAAGCTTCTGAAATTAATCACACATCAACCAAACGATTTCTATACTACTTGGCTTCCCTTTCGAATCATGATAAATGATATATACTTCTTTACATATTTTTTTTTTTGAGGGAACTTCTTTACATATATTATTAAAATCACTAAATAAGAAAGAAACATTCAAATTTAACATTTTAATAATTTTCTCGAACTAAATTTTTTAAAATTTTTATTTTACTAAATAATTTAAAAAAAATTCTTCTCAGTACATGGATTGTAACTTGAACAATGTGATAAATTAGACCAGTCAAAGGTTCCGAAAAAAGGAATTAAAGACTAAGCCACATATAAACCATTGCTTGGTCGGCTAAATTCGCATACACGCCGCCCACCACAATAATTACATGCGAACTGTTCCAATTCTTAAAGAAACATCCCACGGAAATGCAGCAGATTGCTCACAAAACCAAGTGCATAATTCTTAAAAAATTAAACATTTTGGAAATTCAAGACACCGTACCGTACTCGAAGGAAATAAAGATATGAAATACGCAGCTAACAAGACATTAAACTAATGTTTTAAAAAACAGGTTTAAAATTTAAAGAATTGGATTAATTCGATATAAAACTAGTTTAAAATTAAACAAAAATAAAGATTTAAAAAATAATTATAAAAGATTATACTTACTCATCATAACTATTCAAATTTAATTAAAAAATAATTTAAAAAAAATTAATCAATTTATTTTAGTTTATAACAATTTATCAGTTTACAAAACCTGAAAATTAATTAATAACTGATTATTTTTTAACAATAAAAATTATTAAATTAAATCAAATCAAAAATTTAAAAATTGAACTAAAAAATTAATCAGTTCAAAATTTTTATTATTGAATCTACCGAACAAGTTTATTTTTTAAAATATTGCATTAAACTAACTTAAAATTTTAAAAAATTTCAATCATAAATGTTCCTTTTTTCAGTTTGCCAAATTTTATCGCCATAAACAAACCCCTCTTCTGATAAAGCAATGTGAAAGCGGTACGATGTATGTGAACAAGATAAGATAACATGAAATAGTTTCCTTAATTATCTGAGAATAATATATGAAATAGAGATAGAGGAAAACCTATAGCTCTGGACATGGCAAGAACACCGAACACCCTAGCGCCATTCCAGTTTATGACTTTCCCTCCTTGTCCTTCAATTCTCATTAGTTCGTCGGGTCTATCCGGCTGTAAAAGAAAAACAAGAAAACGGTTACTTACTACGAATACTGTGGTGTGGATGCGCTGTCAACAGGACATGTCGTTACTGATTAAGTTTCTTCTTCTCCATCTCAAGCACGGTTATGGAAGAATCCTCTAGCATTTATTAATTTCTTTGACGAGGGAGTTATCATCAGACTACTAAAACTTCGTTATTTAAAGCAAAGCCATTTACAATATTAACTAATACAGAAATAAAAACAAATTGGTATATGTATGTGTGTGTGAGTATATATATAATCATTGATGAGCATGAACTGATAAAGAGAATTTGAATTTGACCTTTTGGTCAATAGTAAGAGGGATGGTTTGAGCTCCCCGGCAAAGCACTGCCCTTGAATCGCCACAATTGGAAGCAATAATTTGGCAACCTGATAGAATCACAACGACTGCCGTTGATCCAACCATTTCTGGAGAAACTGCATCTGTGGAGAGCTCGTTATCAAGCCGTTCAAACCCACTAGAAAGAGCAGCTTTCCACATTCTCTGCCATTCGTAGCCATGATCAACTGTTTCATTAACCCACTGTTCTGCTATAATCTGGTGCATTCTTTCCTTACAAAATTCAGCCACCTAAGAATTGTCCACAATGACAGTATACTGAACGATGGTTCGTTCTCAGTAATACTCCATGCATTTTCAAACTCAAAGGCGAACAA
The DNA here is from genome assembly GCA_026284465.1 of Erythroxylum citrifolium. Classification (NCBI taxonomy): domain Eukaryota; kingdom Viridiplantae; phylum Streptophyta; class Magnoliopsida; order Malpighiales; family Erythroxylaceae; genus Erythroxylum; species Erythroxylum citrifolium. The sequence goes on along the minus strand of JANKOE010000205.1, from coordinate 16,282,446 downwards.
CTGAGCCACAACATCGAATAATAGAAGAATACAAGTAACTTGTCATGAGTTAGATGCTCTCTTTGCAGCCAATGAAGTTCCACTATAAATAAGATGTTAATATGAAAGAGTTTCATCTAGTAGGACACCAGAAATACATCCTTATATGCAAACCTTATCAGTTAAAACATTCATTCAACAACTTCAAGAAGCAAACAAGACATTTAAGATTGAATTACAACATACTTGAAAAAGCTAGCCAAACATAATAAGTTATTCAGAAAATATTGCCCAGATTGTAATGGTAATGAAAGCGAATGATCTTAATTACATCTCTTACACTCTTTTTTTTAATTCTCATTCGTATTATAGTTTAAATTTAATATTTTTTTCTCGAATTACAAAATTGATGAAGATGCAATAGTTAAATGATTCTGTCGTGAATGATAAAGTTATGTAATGTTTGCTTTAATTATACAATATTGTTTCAAAAATCACAATATTTTAACTATATTTTGACTAAGCATTTTAGATTATTACAAATTCTTCGACATGTTGTAATTGTTTTGTAATCTTAGCATTTATAATTTGTAAACTAGTCTCTGTATTTATTATTTTGTATATAAAAGTTGTTAAAGTTATAATTAAAATCTTGAATGTGAAAAAAATTTAATGATATTTTATTTTTATATACAAAGTTTTAAATTATCAATTATTTTTATACAATTTTTCTTTTTAATAAATAAACAATAAAAATATATCAATACATTATGTACTATAATATGGATTTAAAATGTAACAAATAATTTATTCCAAAATGGTATAATTTTTGTTTAAAACACAACTAAAAAATTTGGCTATATTTTATAAAAAATAGTTAAAAATATTTGGCTAGATTTTTAAAAATGTAGTTAAAAACATTTAGCTACGTTAGAAATGTAGCTAAAACTTTTTCACTACATTTCAAAAAATGTAGCTAAATATATTTATCACGTTTTCAAAAATGTAAATAAAAAATTTTAGCTACAAACCTAGAAATATATCTAATAGTTTTGAGCTATAAAAAATAAGCGTAGTCAAACCTATTAGCGATGATTTCTCAAAATGTTGCTAATTGTTTTTGGCTACAAAAATTAAGCGTAGCCAAAAACAATTACCAACGTTTAACAGAAATATCGTCAATAGTTTTGAACTTGGTGACATTTTAGCGATGAAACAAAATCGTCGTCAATAATTATTAGCGACAATTTTTATATCTTTAGCTATGATTTTTTTCATAGCCAAAGATTAAATTTGTTGTAGTGCTTAATCATAAATATCCATATAAACAAGAATTGATGTATGTATATACAATTTAAATAACAAGATGAATGAAGCAATTTTCAACAGGTTCATCTAATATTATTGGATTCTTCACAAGTACAAACACCAGACCATGCATGTGAAATTCAACTGGTATTAATTCCTAATTCAAACATTTCACTCTTACAAAGTTTGTTAAAGGAGTTTTGTTTCCATTTCAGTGAAAAGGAAAGAGTATCTACTTGCCACATTTCTAATCTTTTTAAACCATTCAACAACTACCATCCAGAAATTCTTTGGTCAGCGTCATAATGTAATTTTCTACTACTTTGTCCTCACTACTTCCTAATCATACCACATCCCTCTCCACCAAAGGGATATTTAAACACATATACAACGAAAAATTATAATATTTTACAATCTGATATTAACAATAATCTCTCAAAACATGCTATTGTCCACACAATCTTGTTCAACAAGCATATAAAAGAACCCTAAGAATGGAGAAAGGTTTGGTCAATAATGGTGACAGTTTAGTTAAATGGTAGCTTAGAGGAGATGACCAAGAAAACCAAAGGAATAGAGATGGTTCACCTAATAAAAGGAAAGAGTAAACTATTGGATGAACAGATGGCATGACTACGACCACTTTTAGAGATCCTCTGTTAGGTGACTCCGACCATGAGAGGACATCATTGTTAGTCCCAGGCCAAGAGTTATGAGAGAGACCAAGTACCCACCCACCGTCGCTGCTCGAAACAACCACGTGGCTGTGTAATCCCACCATTCTCTTTGTTTTTGGAAATTCTTGGTGGACAATGGAATTTTTTTCTAGACACTTTTAGATATATACTAGTATAGAGTTAGACATACTCTCAAATATGTACACAATTATACAAACAATGTCTTTGATGAATATCAAATAGCCACCACTGTTATCTCCATGGAGTATCTCACTCTTTTTCTTTTTAACTTCCAACGAAGAAGGTAGCGCTAGATCTGGTGGTTCACACTAGCTGCATGATTTCTAATAAATTGGAAATGATTGGCAAATAATAATTAAAAACGGACACGTGTCGCTGCTACGAAAGCGAAACGAGCCATAAATTTTTCGGATATGTACCACTATAACCTAGACGCGTGTCTTCTGGGAAGACATTGTAATCATAGATTCATAGCTCCCAAAGGTTGATTGTGCATTCTGATCAAGAACGCTTTTCTGTAGATAATTACTATTCCTTGAATTGAATTATTTCCTTATTCATTAAAATATCGGAGAACCACATGCTGTTCTGGTGATATAGAATGTACAGTACCTGAGAACCGCCATGACCATCGTAGACGCCAAAGAAATGTACAGGGGAGACATCAACGGAAGCTCTGGAACCACGCGCCGTACAACCACCGACGTCTTCACAACTCCGGGACATAAACCCCGGGATAACTGCAACCGCATCCTCCATCTCTCTTCGTCTCCCTATCACCGATTTCACTCCCCAACTCAATCCTTTATTATTCCTACCCACACACTTCTGTCTCACAGTAACAGCCACTGGTAACTCCTCCTCCGTCGGTAAGTCCACATCTTTCGGAACTATCAGCACGGTCGCCTCCGCCAGAATTGTTGTCGGAATCTCCCCGGAGCTCCCACTCGTGGTGGAGATGTCTCCGGAGCTTGAGATGCTTCGAGAATCTTCTGTTGTGAATATTGATGATGCGTTTGAACTGCTTGACGCTAGATCCGCGCTGGGCAGTGAGTCGATGCGTTGGAGTTGCTCGTCTTCTGAAGGTTCCATGCAGTGTGTGTGCAAGAGATGGAGGGAAGAGAAAGTAGGGAGCGTGGAGATAAAACACGACGAAGATATCGATGAGAGGGTGACACGTGTGAGGGTACATTGGGGTCGTTAGATAAAGCTTTCGGAGAGTCAATAAACTTTTTTTCGCCTCAAAAATAAAAAATAAAAGAATGTGTAGCTGCAACATGAAAAAATACTTTTTACGCCGATGTAATTTTTTTTACAGTTAAAATACGACTTTTTAAAAAGTTTAATTTTAAAATTTATTAAAAAAGTATTTTTTAGTAAATTTTTTAAATTAATTAATGAATCTATCTTTTAATTTCTTTTATCCTCATATTTTAGACGTAATGTACATAATATTCACAAACTCATCTTTACGTTTATTTTGAAAATTATATCATATTATTTAACTTTTTATACATTTTAATATTTATTTTTTATATATTTTTACTTATGTTATAATTCATATAAAAGATTTGATTAGTTATATTTTTATTTATATTTCATATGGTTTAAAATTATATAATAATTAATATATCATACTTTACATATTGTTTAATATATTTTAAATAATATATATATAATTTTTATTACGAAATAAAATATGCTTAAAATTAAAAGTAAATTTTATTAAAATTAAAAGCAATTTTTTTTATGTTGTTAAAAAATCTATCATAAGAAGTTCTTTCAAAAGCAATCCTTTTAAATTATAGCTAAACTGGAAATGGACTTTTTTTTAAAAAAATTTATAAAAAAACTTTACTTACAAAAACTATTATTATAGGTCTATTCGTAACAAAATTGTCACGTGTTCTTTTTCGATATGGTGGTGCCAAGCTGGATGACTTACGATGGATCGGAGTACAGTGAACTATCTATCATTGGGGGCGTAGAAATGATTCTCTACTCTGCAGTGTTGTCTATAAAGCGATGAACCCACAAATCAAATTTTTGACCTGAATTGATGGAAAATTGGGACCCACACATCTGAGAAATTTATTAAGTGAAGGCATAAGTACGTTAGGTGGACGGAAGACACACTTCGGAGCGTAGCTGTAGCTGTACGTGGCAGGTTGGGAGATGTGGGGTCTAGCCATTAGGTAAATATTGACTTATTTTAAAGTGATGTAATTGGATTTTTGTGGCAGGAAGGAAACACCGCATAATTTTGATTCTTGAACACGAGTAGTAACAACCTTTTCAGTCGTAGATTTTTGCCACGTTTAAAGGATGTCACGACTGAGGCAAGTTTAGGAGGATGATCCATCGGCTGTGATGTGCCACATCATCATGCACCGCATTTGGAATAGAGGGTGATGAACGAAATGATAATAAGACCCACTCAAGGAATGTAAAGTGTTGAACCGTGATGGACCCTCTCAACGTGTCAAATTCTGTGAAAAGTTTCCAATGGATGTTTTCAGATCGAACGGCACCTCGGGTGAATGATTTTAACAAGTGTTGATGCGGGGCCCACATGTTCCTTGTGAAACGTGTCGCCCATCCTACGGTATAGTTGATTCGTTTGTCTGGCCTCCACATTATTATTTTTTATTATATTAGATATCCCGGCTTAGCCAGACTAATTCTAAGCCCTACGACCCCATCTGAAGAGTCTAAATGATGTAAATCTGGAACCCCAAGATCCCTCAGATTCCTACGTAGCCTGTATACTTCTGCGCACAAGGAATCTTCACATACTTGATTGGTCAACTGATAATTGATCACTGGCTCCCTCTGCTCAGCATCAGGTTCCTATCAGCCCTCGAGTTCCCTACTAGCTCCATCCCCCACACTGTCGCTGGAAGCGAGGCGTTCGTAATTGATCCGATCAAGGAGTTGTACCTAGGGGACTAGAGAATCATCAATAGGAACATGTCTATTTCCCCTTCTTTGACGTGACTCGAACTCAAAACCTCCTATAGAGGAGAGTCTTAAGTGAGAAATCTGAACCAATTGATCCACCCCTCATTGTCAGCCTCCACATTTCTCAGATAGGCCCGATGGAGCATAGGCTTTTGGTGTTGAGAGATCAATGTGCCTCGATGAGTTAATATTATTACACTGAAAATCATATTATTTGTTTGCACTGTTATGAATACCGGACCGTACCGACCCAAATCTGGTACCAGTATTTTGACTTTGGTATCGGGTTTGAATACCGGTCGGTACCGGTTCATTTCGGCTGTACCGGCCGGTACCAGCCAGTATTCAAAATACCGGTCAAATATCAACCGGTACTGTAAATTTTAAAAAATTGGGAGACTTTTTTACAAAATTTTGAAAAATTTTCAAAATTTCTCTCCCACCCTCCCTCCTCTCCTTCCCCCCTTTCTTTCAAAGTTTTAAAATAATAATAAATATTTTATTACTAATAATAATTATAAATTAAATAAAACTTAAAAATAAATT
>JANKOE010000205.1:16133185-16148291 GCA_026284465.1 Erythroxylum citrifolium | reverse complement strand
ATATCATGGACTTCATTAATTCGATTAAAGATCCATATCAATTCATAAACAATGTTCATGAATATCAAATTAATGAATTATGCCTTTCTTTATTTATTCATAAAGTCTGTACACGACTTTTGAATAAAATGCGCTAAAGGGGATTGCTTTTAGGGCACAATTAAACAGTACCGTCCTTGAACAAGTCGACTTATCCAATTTACAAGGCGACTTGTCGGTACTTTTCCTGTGTAAGTCGACTTCTCCAATGAACAAGTCGACTTATCACTTACAAATAGGTACCCAGATTTTCTTGGGTCCTTTAGGGTTAGTTCTAGCATAATTCATAGTATGATGATGATGCAACTGATGAAATTTCTTTCTATAAGGAGAAAAATTCTTTTTTTTTGCTGAATATGGTTTTTAGTAAACCCTAACCCAGTTTTATCATTAGGGTGTTTGTATTTCCCTAACGTATCATTCATTTTTCTAGTACTCTCCGTGAGTGTCGATAAATGAGCTGAAAGGCTGTTTATTCTTTGTTTCAAATGATTGATCTCTTCAGATCTATCTACGACTACCTTTTTCTTCATCTCATCTACTTGTTTCTTTAAGTAGACGTTCTCCTTTTCTAATACTTGCATGTTTTTCAGTTTTTCTACGTACTTTTTCTTTAGCAATTTATACTGCTTCAGAATTGCATGAGAATCTTCTAATAATTTTGAGTATGCATCTTGTAATTCACTAAGTTTTGAGGTTACCTCCTCATCACTTTCTCCTTCAGCTACCAGGCAAATGTTTGCTTGTACTGATGCCTTTGAGTCAGTATCTGATTCGGACGAATCCAGATCTTCCCAAGTTGCCATCATGCTTTTCTTGCCTTCTCTACTCTTCTTTGGCTTTCTTTTCAGTAATGGACATTCGGACTTGTAGTGTCTCGGTTTATTGCATTCATAGCATATGATGGATGTTTTATCATTCTTTCCTTCATCTCTGCTATTCTTCTTAAAGGAGGACTCTTTGTTTCCTTTTGCCTTTTTCTTCCATATGTGTCTATTCTTCCTCGAGATAAAGGATAGTTCATCATCTTCTTCACTCGAATCTTGATCTGATTCACTAGAGTCATCATTCTTGACTTCCTCGATCTTTAGTGCTTTCGACGATGAATTCCTCTTCCTTGGAATCTTGTGGTTCTTTTGTCCGGCATTCAATTCTATAGATTTATCCCATCTAGGTTTCTCTTCTGCATTGAGTTCCACTCCATGTATCTTCAGGGATCTAAGCAATTCGACAAGCTTTAACACGCTCAGGTCCTTGGTTTCTTGTACTGCGGTGACTTTTGGTCTCCATCTCTTCGGTAGACTTCCGAGGATCTTTCTAACGTGATCTTGATTGTCATAAGTTCTGTCGAGAGCTTTAAGTCCATTAATGATAGTTTGAAATCTTCCAAACATCTAATCGATAGACTCTTCGTCCTTCATTTTGAACAGCTCATACTGGTGTATAAAAATGCTTATCTTGGATTCCTTTACTTGATTAGTGCCTTTGTGTGTGATGGATAGCGTATCCCACATCTCCTTCGCAGTGTCGCATTCGTGAACTTTATCATACTCACTTCTGCTTAGGGCATAGCTTAGAAAGAACTTGGCCTTCGAATTCAGCTGGAATCTTGCTTTTTGATCTGCAGACCATCTGATTCGTGGAATAGCATTTCCTTCTTCATCTACCGGTGTATACCGTCCATTTTCTATTATCTCCCAAAGGTCAATATGAGTAGATTCAATGAAGAGCCATATCCTGTCTTTCCAGTAATGGTAGTCTTCTCCATTGAATGCAGGAGGTCTAGTGACGGAGGCGCTCTCAGCTATATATACGTGCGATTCTGCCATGGATCTTTATCCACACTTTGTGATGGTGGTTCTTAGACACCGAGCTCTGATACCAATTGAAGTAAGTCACACATTAGTATAGACTTAATATTCGATATACAAAACGCACAAGAAGGGGGGTCGAATTGTATATCCTTTTTCTTGAATATAATCCCCTTTTCAAAACTTCTTTTGTAAACTTGCTTTATCAGAACTATTGAATAATAGTTTCACAAAATATTGCAATTCGCTTATAAGTACTTATATATAGCAATAAGAATAAAAATTTGGGAGTTGAGAGTAGGAATTGACACAACAAATTTATACTGGTTCACCCCAAACCGTGGGTTACGTCCAGTCCTCAGAATCCTTTATGAGATTTCACTATACTTCTCAAGGATACAAGTATTCTTTTCACTTAGCCTCTTCAGGCTTTCATCTTTTCTTCTTTCTACTGAAAGATGTTTCGAGCTTTGTGATAGACAATATAGCTCTAGAGTTTAGCTTAATGAATACAATAATTTCGTAACTTTGAATTCACTCGTGTAATTTTTTAAAATCTCTAACTTCTTTAGTCTTTGACTTCGACTCGTATTTATAGCCTTCGTCTTCAACTGCTTCTTGATAACTACTTCTTTCTTCTTGTTTCTTGATCTTTGAAGAAACAGTTATTCAGTTAAGTTATGTAACTAACTCAAACTGATTATCCATCTGACGTGGTGTTAGACCTTCGTCTTAGTTTTGCTTCTGCTTCATCTTACTCTCTTTCGTCTCATTTTCGAATTTGTTTCGTCTTAGTTTCTCCGCTTCGTCTTAGTTTCTTGCGTCTTACTTTCTATTTCCGCTTCGTCTTATTTTTGGCTTCGTTTTAGTTTGACTTTAGCTTCCGTCTCAGTTTGACTTCTTGCTTTCGTCTCACTTTCTTCTCCGCGCTTCATCTTACTTTCGTCTTACGTCTTACTTTCTTCTTGCGTCTTACTTTTCTGTTGTGTCTTACTTTTCTGCTTGTGTCTTAATTTTCTTGCATCGTAGCTTCGTCTTACTTTCTTCTATTATTATTATTTGGTGTTCATCAAAATTATTAATCGTAAAGTCTTTTTGACTTAACAGTTCCTACAATTAATGCAACAACTCTTGCTCCATTAGTAACTCATAGGTTAACTTTGCCTTTCCTTAATGATCTACTCCAAGTTAAAATCTATATAATATTACATATTTGAGAACCACATCTAGTATCTAATACCCAAGTATGTGATACAAAAGTGGAAAGATTGATCTCAATCAGAAACATATCTAGAAAGACAGCTTCCTTAAGATTCTTATCTTTCAGGGAAAGCAAGATAAGATGGGTAGTTCCTCTTCCAGTGTCATTGTTCTTCTTCTTGACACCTCTTTTGGGCTTTACTACACTGGTACAAGCGTTCTACTTCTTGTTCTTATTCTTCTTAGAGTCCTTTTTCTTGCTTTTAGAAGAATTCACAAGTATAGAACTTGTTACTTTCTTAAGGCACCCTTTCACAGTGTTAAGCATATTCAACAGTTCAAGCAATGTCATGTCCTTGTGGTTTATATGAAAGTTCATGATGAACTACGAAAAACTCAAACTTATAGACTACAGTACCATATCAACGCTTAACTCACGGTCTATGACAAAACCTAATTGGGATAAATTTTCAATATACCCAATCATCTTTAGCACGTGCAGGTTCACTGGAGATCCTTCTACCATCTTGCATTGAAATAGCGCCTTGGAGAATTAATACCTCTCACCCTACTATGTGCACTAAATAACTCCTTGAGATGTAAAATCATAGTATGTGCATCGATGTTCTCATGCTACCTTTGTAGCTCAGGATACCTGCTTGCCAACATCAGACATATGGCTTTCTCAACGTCATCAATATAATGTTTATATCTCTCCCAAACTTGATCAGCTGCATCTCAACTGGGCTTTTGTGGTGCAGGAGTGTTAAGAACATGCAAATTCTTTTCTTATCTGAGAACTATTCTTAGGTTTTTAATGTTGGGATTATGTAAATATAGTGCCCTAGAAAGCAAGTGTATTTACATATATCTTAATCTTCTTCTAGTTACTTTTTTGTAATGAAAATATTTATTATTAATAAAACACAAGAGTTTGGTTTTATTTGTATAAGCATAATATATCTAGTCATAAGGTACCGAGATTCTTTTGTAAGTAATATACATATACATGGAGATGTATGAGAAACATGTATATTATTAGAATTTAAATTAGTTGATTCACAGTTGAATATCAAGTTGGTCGCTTGATTATGGTTTAGACTGTAGTGTTTCGATTTATCTTCGTGTAAGCAAAGGAGTTTACTTCAAGGGAATGATGAATTTCATATCATGATAGTAGTTGACTATCAATAGTGACACTATTAAATGAATCTGGAATCACGTCTGTTTTTGAAGATTAAAGTAGGCTGTTTCTTTAATCTTAAAACATACACTTTAACATTCTTTTATTACGAATCGCAATCTTGATGAGTGGTGAACTCATATGTGTTTCATTATAATTCTTCATATGATCAGAATGGATTTTTACAGAGTATCAATCTAGTGTCTGCATATTGGAATTATTAATTGAAACATGTATCAAGAAACATTACAGTCTTCTCCCAATGTGCCTTGAAAAATGGGTAACAAGTGAATCAATCCCGACTTCAACTCAAAAGTGTTATTATCACCCGAACTCAAAAAATTGATGCAGTGAGGTTGTTGGTCCTCAGTTGGAGCAGCCAGTTGGCGTAAAGTGCGATTTGCAGCCATGTTCCTTTCTCTCTATCATTCTTCTCTTAGTACTTATTATCTTTCTTTCGTCTACTTTCTTAATGCCTTTGCTGTTTTCTCAATTTTAAGATTGTATTGTAAATTTTCATTTTGATTTGAACATGTAGCGTACATAAATTGGCAAAAATTTCCCGATAATGGTGCCAAAATTTGGTGAATGTTGACGCTTGCAACCAATTATAAAAAAAAACCAACTTCTTGCAACACAAATTAATATAGTAGTGAAAAGTAGGGATTGTTCCCACGAGGAATTCAGATGTTAGTAGTTACGCAATAAAAGGAGGTTTTTTAATTGTGAATTAAACAGAATTTAATTGGAATACAAAATTGAAAAATAACTAATAGCAAAACAGTGAGAATTTAAAAATTAATAGGAATAAATCTTGGTTTTCGGTCTCCTTCATTATTAAACTTGCGTTGATCATCGTCACTAAAAATAATCAATTTATTAGTTAACCATTAGTCGTGGTAAATTTCTTTACCTATTTTCTTTTACATTTAGTTAACCGAAATATGTATTTCATTTAACTCTTATTAATCAATAACCTGGATATGATCTCAGATTTAATTAATTAATAACTTTATGAATCAAGAAAATCGAAACTAAACAACATACATACGATGTATATTTAACCTAGATAACTATTTTTCCTAGAATCATGTCCTTAACATAGTAGACAAAAATCCTATTCGTTACTTTTGATTAAAAGAATTAAACATCAACTTGTTTAATTTAGCAATTAATTGAATAAAATCAAAACTGGTTGCACACCTAGCTATAAAATCAAACAATCAAATAATAGCCCAGAAAAATAATTAATACTTGACTAATAAATCGATTCAACTAAAGAACCAAAGTCTCACAATATTCATAGTTCAATAACTAGGATTCCGTAAACCAAGAAATAAGAGTTTAGTTACCAAGATCACAATTTTTCCTAACTATTTGGGACTGTTCATGTTTGGGGCATTCTTGATTTTGTTCTTTGTTTCTTGTCCGACTGTCATCCTTGTTGCTTGATTTTTCTCCTTTTTTCCTGGGCATTATTCTCTTCTATGGACATGTTTTGCTCCCCTCCTTTCGTTGCTTGAGCCGCCACCCTCCTTGTTTCTGTTTTTTTTTTCCTTTTTTCCTCGCTTGAGTCGCCGCCTCTTTTCTTGTTTCTTTGTTTTCAAATAGGGACCCAATCTCACAAACTCTGCAGCCTGCAGCCTTCAAATACAAGGCTAAAGCCCAAAACAAAATCTCTAAAAATCTTGCTACTGACTGTCACATAGGTGTCATTGTACAAGGCCATGTCTACTTAGGTTCAATATCTAGTTCAACTCTTTTTGTCCCAAAATGTTTGCAGATCTTTCTATTTGATTCCAAAATACACCTTGACATAAAAGAAGATTAATTTCATTTAAGTATAACTTCAAACCTCAAAAATAAAGAAAATTAAAACACAGAAAATAAAGACACTAAGAACTTCTTTTATATATAAGATTTGATTCCTCAAGTTCCAATTTATGCTATAAGAAAGTTTTACTTAAGGAACATGTGCCTGCTTGAAGTTATAGGATTGTTTGTTTTGCATATTTGTATTAGCATACTTTTAAACTCTTTAAGATGTCTATTGTTTTTTATTAACGTGCCCTCAAAAGGGAAGAATCTGGTTGAATAAAGAGAATTGAAACTCCTACATAACTGTTTGCACTATTAATATAATGTTCAACTAACATAACTGGTATTTTTATTCTAAGTCATAGCCTTATAGGGAATATATTTTGGTATTGATGAGGTGGTTAGGAAATGAATGAGCCTCAGACTTTGACTTAAGGCTTGAACGACTATTAATCTCTTGAATATGTAATTGCTAATTTCATTTCATGCTTAAGATATAATTATTGAAACATAAGATCCATTAAAAACCAGGATGGCATTAACTAATTCACTAATAGTTAATGTAGCAAGTAACTAGGCTTAGAAGATTTAATCACGTGGACTCAGTTGTTTGATTAAGACAAATGTTTAACTATGGGTCCTTCATTCACTTTTCAACAATTGATTTGTCCAAGTTTATACATTTACAAAAAAGAAAAATACAAGAAAAAGGGGGAGGTGGGGCAGTAGTAGGATAGCCAAATGGTTGGCCGACCAGACCATTCCAAATAAAAAAACCGAACATCAGGGGCACAAGACAGCAATTAAACGGGAAATTTGGCTTCGGTGATAACCATGTCAATATGTAAAACAGGGACAACCTTAGAACTAGATGTTGAATCTTTGACCTAAACACTGGAAACCAGCTGCCCCCCGGAAAACAAGATTTGATCATTTAACGAAACCAGCTGGCCATTTGCCACCCAGGGAAAAAAAAAAAAAAAAGGACTCCTCGGCCTCGGCGTTGCTCTTCAATTTGGGCACGATCATCATCGGACGTTTCAAAATTGCATTACGCAATTACAGTTGCAGCAATAATGTCTTTACAAACACACAACATTAATCACAACTATATTAGAGTTGACATTTGTTGGATCTCATATACTTTTTAATGTTTTCTTTCCTTTTTATAACAATAGTTGCTTATAGAAAAACATGGTCCAACTGGTTTGCTATCTTGTTTTGTTTGAATAAGAAAGTCAACCAACAGGTTCTATAAAAGGTTCCTTTTAAGTTGTACATCCCGTACTGCTCTCTTATCTTTTTTTCTCAGCTTTGCTTTCTTCATCATCCACACGGCGTGCTACATGGCTATCTCTTCACAAAGTCACGCTCTTTCGAGCTGTCTCATCGGCGCTAGTTTTGACCTCGACGACGCTCTAACTTTACCTGCAAATTTCGGGCATCAAGTCACGGTGTCAAATTCTTTGGTCTCCAATATGCCAAGAGCTTCCACTGATGACGTCTGTACGGTTTGTCTGGAGACTTTCCAACCGGAAAACATGGGTAGACGTTCACCATGTGGCCACGTCTACCATGCAGCTTGCATCTTTTCTTGGCTCTGTCATCGTAACTCTTGCCCTCTTTGCCGGTATAACATCTCCGGCGACCCATAAGCTAAGATGGTTTAGCTGTTAAGGTGGATTTCCATTAATCAGGAGCTTCGCCGTCTCTGCGTCTTCTTCTGAGCTGAAATTGTTGCTTCGAATTCTTTCTTCTCATTAACTAACACGCAAGTTGCTCTCTATAGGCATACAAAAGTTTGTTAGGAAGAGAAGATTAACTTGTATTCTCTTTCACTTATTTTTGTTTCTTGTTTACTGTATCATTCTGCACTTTTAAGACCTAAAAACACATATTCATTGTGGTATCAAATGGAATTTGATGCGAGTTCTGCACTGCGACTCTCAGATGTTAACCAGAACTCGAGTTGTGAAAATACCATTTTAGCATTCTTTACAAATTATTAAGCCAAATTCTCACATCCTATCTTCTAAATGTCTCTGCCAAAATTTTAACATTCCCACTCAATCAAAGGTTCGATAAGAGTTTTGGTTCCAAATTTAGATGGGTGCACAGAGTAATAATTTTCTGTTTTTCAAGGAAAAGAAATAAGACTTGGTATAAGATGGAAGAATTCTTATTGACTAGATGGGTATAACTCGCATCAATTCTGATTCAAAAGTTGCCAATTAATATAGCATCACCTACGTAGTTGTCAAGCTTTTTTATCAATTAATTCTGTTGTTCTTGGTATGCAGAGAACGGTCCAAGTAGTTGGTCCATTAAAGATTTGAACATATATATATATATGTTTAGATCGGAAGAAAGTTAAAGACTCGGTGAAATGATGGCTTAAAAGTTACAAGTAAAATCAAATGTACATATAAAAATTCAAAAGGAAGAATAAATATGAAGAAGACTAGAGTGGACACAGGGAAAGTGGCTCCCGGTTTGGCCTTGTCTTGCACATCTCAATTTATGCGTGGATGTGAACTTGGCAAATGGAAATAGAAGAAAGTCAAAGCATTGAATGTAATCATGATTTTCCTACAACTTGTCTTTTATATATTAATTAGAATCCTTGTAGTAAACGCCTATTCATATGATTAATTTAGCCAGATTAAAGCGGGACCCGAGGCCAAGACATCACAAAATTCGGGTCAATCTTCAACGTTCTATTTTCGTGATTATTCATGTCCGTGAAACGAACTGATACCATATCAAATAGTATGCAGAGACAACCGTACACTCATATATTCTTAGCCTCTTTCGTTCACGAAAACATAATTTAATTTGCTACTTGGGATGGGAGCTCCTGTCTGTTGGGTCCGATACGTGAAGAAACATTAATAGAGTACTCCCAAGTGAAGTTAGTAGCTGATAGTTGGTTAATTCATCTTAGGCTGTAGTGTTGACTTTCAAGATGGTTTAAGGCGGTGGCTGCTATGCTAAAACTCATATGTCAAATCAATCCAAGGTCCACATCAAGACCTTAAAACCCACTCGGGAGTATAGATATACCAAGAGGAAAGTTGGGTAAAAGGATTTTAGGGAAGATTTTTTGTCATCTTTTTTTAAATTCAACCTTAAAGTTACCTAATTGCACTTCGCACCAAAATTTATTCATCTTTCAAAACTTGAAGCTTGTGCCAAATTCAGATAAGGTTTGAATTCAATTCATTTATGTAACACAAGGTTTTATATTAGACTTAAAACTTTTAAATATTATTTTTAACTACGTCTTAAGCAGTCAACTTCTATTTTACTTCAATTGGTGAAATTCTCTATATTTTTGCATTCCAAAATAATACGTAACAGTATATAACTCAAAAAATAAGTTACATTACAAATCATTGTTTTTCAATGTACAAATAAACTTTACTTATTTATTATGTTATTAGAGATAAGATGAATAAAAACTATATTTATATCATATGTATGACACAAAAGATGATGAGTTTTTAAACAGTTACTATCAACTACAACAAAGTTTTGGCTACAAAAAAATGTAGCTAAATGCTAAACAACGTCGCATATAGTTATTTGCTACATTCTTGTTTCGTCGCACAAAATATCGCCAAATCTCTGTAGCTAAAAACTATAAGCAACGTTTTCAAAAATTATAGGTGGAGACAACGGAGGCCCTTACTAGAGATAAGGAGCTACAGGACCCTCCACACACCGAACCCCCTGATATAGCAAGAGAGTACGCCATACCGAAAATCATGCCTTCAACTGGGAGTCATGAGGAGTCGACAAAGCAGCCCCAGAGCCCTGAAATCCCGGACACTCCCATGGGAGGTACTGACGCTCACTAAACCTCTTTGTTATGTCAATTTTAATTTGAAATTATCAAGGAGCAAGGGGGAAGCGATTTCGGATAATCCTGCGTAATTATATTAGCCATTATAATCCGGGTATTCCTATTCTTCTGGAACCCATAATTAGTGGCGCTCTGGCATATGACGTGATTAGTACATTAGGGTTTGATTTTTCTTTCCGAGTATAAGCTGAAGGATTCGCGAGTGGGATTTGGATATTATGGAAGGAGGACTTTAAGATCTCCATAGTATTAGCCCACCGAAAATTTATCCATACCACTGTTAAGTATGAGGATTACTCTTTCGATTTTACTGTTGTGTACGCCAGCCCCCAAACATCCTCTCAAAATCATCTCTAGCCTGCACTAGAATGGATCGGTAGAAACCCTAATAGACCTTGGCTTGTCGGGGGTGATTTTAATGCTGAACTGGATTAGCAGATAAGCGGGGTGGACCCACAGCCACAAGGGTCGTGAACAATCATTTTCAGGCTTGGGTTCATGCGGCCTTCATAATCTGGGCTACGTTGGTTCCAAGTTTACATGGCGTAGAGGCATGGTCTAAGCTAGATTGGATCGAGTCTTTGGTTCGACAGATTGGATTCAAACCTTCCCACAAGCAGTTAATTACCACTTACCTTTCTTAGGGTCTGACCATCGGCCCATGTGGATTCATCTCCATCCCAGGTCTCCCAGACACAGAGTTTCCCCGAGTTTTCATTTTTAAAATGCTTGGCTAACTCATCCAGGTTTTTATGAGGATGTAGCTGACCATTGGTTGCCGAAAGTGGATACGATGAGTAAATCGTTAGCTAATTTTTCTCAACACCTCACACGATGGAATCGCTCAGACTTTGGCAATATATTCCATCGTCAAAAACAAATGTTAGCAAGGTTACAGGCCCGGTGCGAATGGATTTCTAAGGGGGATAGGAATACCAAATGTATTACCACACTCTCACCCTATCTAAATGTAAGAAAATGCGGATCGAAAGACTCAAGGACCCACAGGAGACAATAATCTTAGACCAAGGGCACTTGAGTCGCTTAGCTAGAGACTATTTTGCCCATCTGTATACGCGAGACGAAGAGCAATCCTCTCAACTCATGCTCACAGGGGCTTTTCCTACCATTTCAGAATCCAATCTTCGAGATTTAGCCCGACCTATCCACCCCACCAAGATAAAACATGCAGTATTCGACATGAATCCGAATAAAGCACCTGGGGTGGATGGTTTCAATGCCCTTTTCTTTCAGAAGCAGTGGGAAACGGTTGGTCCGAAAGTGATTGAGTACATACAGTCAACCTTCAGATAGGAGCAGTTGGAAAGGGACTTAAACCAAACCCTCATTGTTCTTATCCCCAAAAATCCTTCCCTGATTAGTATCGCTCAATTTCGTCTGATAAGCTTATGTAATGTGCTCTACAAATTTCTCTGAAAAGTCATTGTTAATCGTCTAAAAAGTCACTTGGACATTTTGGTGAGGGAGAACCAATGTAGCTTCATTCCGGGCCGACAAATTACTGATAATATCATTATTGCCCTGGAAGCTACTCACTCGATGAGACAAAAGAAAGGGAGAAAGGGATTTTTAGCGATCAAAGTGGACTTCTTTTTTAGAAGGTAATCGTTACTAACGCATAAAGCAAAACATTGAGAGGAAAGGCCTTGAAAACTAACCCAAACCAACAGGCTTACCCCATACACCCGGAACCTACTAACCTTTCACCCTCAATGACAAAAGAGGCAGAACAATCTGAACGTAAAATGGAATCTAAGCAAGATAGATGAACACTCCAGTGATGTGGGTTTGCATGTAATAAGACTACCCTGGCTAATGAATGAGCCACCTTATTGGCAATCCTACGTGTCCATTGGAAGGAAAATTGAAGGAAATGTTGCTTGATCGATAGACAATCAAGGGCCAAAATTCCAATCTCAGACCGATATAAAGAAGGAGCTAGAATTGTCTAAACATCCGGCAAACAGTCAGACTCCACTATAACTTTGTCAAACTGTTGATCTTTTAACCAGGATAGAGCTTCCCTGATAGACATGATTTCGGCAAGAACTGGATCAAGTAGGAAAGGATAATGGCCTGATAGAGCAGCCACAAAACGCCCTCGTTCGTCTCTTAACACCGCGGCGAACCCCGTGGCATTCTTGTCGTTGAAAACCGCCACATCCACATTACACTTCAGAAAACCTTCCTGAGGTCTAACCTAAGCAGAATAAAGAGCTCTACGATTTTCGGCCTTGGGGCTGGCTTTCTCAAACATCTCCCGTGCCTCTTGCCAATCTCTTAGGAAACTATCAGCAAAAATAGTTACCATCCTAGGCGGACTGGACTTGCTTTGCCACACCCGAAGGTTACGATGATACCAAACACTCCACAGCATCGTCAACAAACGTTCAAGTTGAGGAGATGACTGAGTTGATAAGCTGTGCATTATGACGGTTTCAATCCTAGTGCTTGGCCGACGTAAACCCATCGACAACCAAACTGCTTTGGCTGTTGAGCACTCTAACAGCACATGATTCATATCTTCAGTATGCCTACAAACATCATATGCGGTATCAAGCATGATGCCCTTCTGTCGAAGCCGATCCTTATATGGAAGGAAATTGTGGAGGCAACGCCAAATGAAGTCCTTGTTCTTTGGAGGGAGGTCTAGATTCCACAAGCGTGTCCACGGGCCATCTATGAATATGTTGCCAATATCAGTAAACAAAGAAAGAGCCATTCAATAACCAGTTTTTACCGAATAAGAACCATCCGAGCTATGATACCAAGTTAATTGATTAGGAGGTTTTGAGATAGCAATTGGGATCTTGGAAATCCGACCCACATCATAAGGAGTAAACATGCCTTCCAACATTTGTGCGTACTTAGAAAAAGCTTATGATCGCCTCCGGTGGGACTTTCTACACATTATGTAGTGTGTTACCACTTATAAACCCTTTAACATTTTCATGTCTAGTCAATATGGGATACTTTAACACTCCCCCTCAAGTGCAACTGGGGCTAGACATCTAGTTGTCACTTGAAATATACACAGTAGTAACCAGACCGGGCCACTAGGACTAGACATCTAGACAGACAACTGAGAAATTAATAATCTGGACCAAACCTACTCTGATACCATATTGAATTTTTAATATGGGCAGAGTGTAGAGTCCACTAACAAGAATTGGGCTTGGGGTAACTATTGTCCAAATAACTAGAACTAGTTGTTTGGATAGTTGACCCTTACCACTTATAAACCCTTTAATAATTTTATGTCTGGTCAATATGAGACACTCTAACAAAAGGATTTTAGGGAAGATTTTTTGTCATCATTTTTCAAATTCAACCCTAAAGTTATGTAATTCCACTTCGTACCAAAATTTGTTCATCTTTCAAAACTTGAAGTTTGTACCAAATTAATATGAGGTTTGAATTCAATTCATTGAAGTAACACAAGGCTTTATACTAGACTTAAAAGTTTTAAATATTATTTTTTAATTAATACATCTTAAGCAGTCAACTTCTATTTTACTTCAATTGGTGAAATTCTCTATATTTTTGAATTCCCAAATAATACGTAACAATATATAACAAAAAAAAAGTTACATTACAAATCGTTGTTTTTCAATGTACAAAGAAACTTTACTTGTTTATTATGTTATTAGAGATAAGATGAATAAAAACTATATTTATATCATGTGTACGACACAAAAGATGATGACTTTTTAAATAGTTACTTTCACTACAACAAAGTTTTGGCTATAAAAAATGTAGCTAAATGCTAAACAACGTCACCTATAGTTATTTGCTACGTTCTTGTTTCATCGTACAAAATATCGTCAAATCTCCATAGCTGAAAACTATAAGCGACATTTTAAAAAATTGTAGACAAAAACTGTTAGCTGCGAAAATTTTTCGTAACTAAAAATTGAATCTTGGAAGGGAAAAATTTGGCGGTAAATAATTGGTGATAAAAATAAGGTTTTTAGCTACGTTTTTAAAAACATAACAAAATGTTTTTAGATACATTTTTAGAAACGTAACCAAATATTTTTAACAACATTTTATATAACGTAGCCAAATATTATTAGATACATTTTTTTACAACATAGTCAAATGTTATTTGTTATGTTTTTAATAATGTTGCGATATGTTAATTGTTATATTTTTAATTAATGATATTGAATAATATATTTTGTATATAATGTATCGATATTTTTTATTATGAATTTATTATATAAACAAATCGTATAAAATATTATTAATTCAAAATATCGAGCATTGTGTATATAAAGTAAAATTATAGGAATGTCATTAAATTATACCAACAAAAAGAATATTTTTCCCATACAAGATATTAATAACAACTTTAACAATTCTTATATAGAAACAATAAGTAAAGAGATAATTTTATAAATTATAAATGCTCAAATTACAAAATATTAAAGCATAACTCGAAAGAGTACTACCTAGTGTTGTCCATGTTGATGAATCCGTACTTTACCATTCACAACATAATCACTCACTAGTTACATCTTCGATTCATTCTATAATCCGAGAAAAAATTATTAAATTTAAATTATCGTACATATAGGAATTGAAAGAACAAATACAGTGAAACTAAAACAAACAGAAGACAAGGTAATCAATCGCAACGAAAACAAAATCACAAACAAAAACAAAAACATCACTAACAAAAACCGTTAAGAAACTCCCCGACAACGGCGCCAAAATTTGTTGATGTTGTCGCCTGCAACCATATATAAAAGAAATCACCTCAGTTAAAACAAATTAATGTAGTAGTAGTAAGCGGATATCGTTCCCACGAGGAATCTCTAACGGTAAAGGTTAGCTAGTTTAAACAAAACAAATAAAGAGGGGGTTTTGTCACAGCAATAAAAATAAAAAGGAAAAATCATAAATCGAAACAATAATTAAATCTGAAAATTCGATAGGAAAATACCTTGGTTTCGTTCACCGATGTTACCATGCTATTATGGATCCTCGACCAAAAATTATAATTATTAATGAACATTCATTGAGGGAAATTTCTATTGATTGTATTGACTAGAAACATGTATCCTAGCAACCTTATTAAACAATCAACCTAGATACGATCATAGATTAAATTGAATAATAGCATTAAGAACCAATGACAAGTGATAAACATGTACGACATGAAAT
>JANKOE010000205.1:16120767-16133085 GCA_026284465.1 Erythroxylum citrifolium | reverse complement strand
ATCCTAATTGCTACTTGTGGTTACCAAAATTGAACGTCAGATTTTGTTAACCTAGCAGTTGAATCAATTAATTCCTACTTGCGCACCTAGAAACTAACAAATTCAATTAACAAGACAGATTTGAGATTATCCAATGTTCATCAATAACATAAAAAATATCCAGAAAAGCTCACCATAATAACATGGAACATGGATCCCTCAACCAAGACAAGAGAATTAGTTAATCATAATTAAACTGAAATCAAAAGAAATAATAATAACAACGATCTCCATAACTAGTCTTTATTGAAAATAATAAAATCCCTAATTGAAATTGTGTAGAAATTTAAGAACAAAAAAACCAGAAATTAAATCAGCCCAATAACCTATGATTAAACTACTTGAAAAGTGCAGGAGAATTAAACTATAAAACCAAAGGAAGGTAATATGCGGCAGCAAGGAGGGAATGGGTATGCGATGATCAGTTCAATAATGAAAAATAAGGAGAAAGCATGATGCGGCAGCCAAGGAGATGATATGCGATGATGTGCTGTTGGATTTCAAGACGTGGACCAACGGCAGATAGCAGGTGTGGAAGCCTTAAGAGATGCGTCGATACTGTTTAAATAATTGAAAAACGTGGACAAGGTAACATAGGTTTTCGGCAGCCTCAAAGCAAAAGAGGAAAATACGATGGTCTAAAATCAAGAAGGAAATCAACGTGCGGCAACCAACAAGAGAACAATCAAGGGTGCGGTTGTCTCCAAAAACAAGCAAAAACCGAAGATATTACTAAGGGAATTTAAAAAAAAAGAAGGAAAGGGTTTGGCAGCCTCTAAAAAAACTCGAAAATAACCATCCTCTCTTGCAAACCCTCAAACCGATTCATAAACGGCAATCAACAATAGTTTCTTTCTTGAATTAAATCTCTTCGTTATCTTGATTTGATTTTGTTCAGATTGATTGGTCTTTTAATTTCGGTGGGAAACATCTTGGAAAGAAGTCCTGCAGATGTTGGATGGTTGTGTTCTAATTGGATTCCAATTCTAGAAAATCTGCAAATTTGGGATTCTGTCCTTAGGCGTGCCCACGCTTAGTCTTTGAATTTCAACCAATCTAGAATTTTCGAATTTCTTTCCATATTTTTCATCTTTTTTATCCTTTTTCTTCTTTTTGGTATTGATAACTACCTGTGAACATTTAACAATTAATTCCATTATGAGATATTTTCTTTTTTGCTATACTGACCTTTATCTTCTCACAATTTTCCTAGATAAAGAAAATAGATAACATAGTTGTTAAATCATCTAACAATATTGATGGAAGCAAACATAAAGGCAAAGAAAACAAACCTAAACTTTTAGGTCCGCCCAATAATCACACAAACCATTCCAATTTTCTTCAGACATTCGTTCAGGAACATATCTTCGTGCCTCCATATAAGAATGAAAATATTTACAATACTTATGCAACTTAAAACGACAATCCTTGGTTCTTTGTTTCAATATTGAATTAACACAGTTTGAAAAATCTGGGTGTTCAATATCCACAGTATTCAATTTCAACTGTGAACAATAACTAAAAGTGTAATTAATTTTAAAGTCATTGAAACAATATTACATATAGTTAAATATTTTGAATAATTACCAAAACTTTATCCAAAGCATTTTCAAGCAAGTTGTCTTCTTTTAAGTCATAATATGTTTTCATAATAATCCCCAACTTACTTGACAATTTTGCAGATTAGACCTTGTCTACAAGTCGACCTTACAGAGTATCAATTTGTAATGATAACTTGCAATTCATAACCTCTAGTTTTATTTGAACTTTTTTTCTTCTAAAATTAGCATTGGAAGATGACAACAAATTAATTATGATATGAAAATATTAGAATATACAAATATATATTTGAGCATAAATCTAGTTAAAGGTGTTAAAGATTTAAAAATCTACACTAGATGCTTTATTAGTGTTTGACGCAAAATGAAGTTATGTAAGACTTGGTATAAGATGGAAGAATTCTTATTGAATAGATGGGTATAAATCGCATCTATTCTGATTCAAAAGTTGCCAATTAATGTAGCATCACCTACGTAGTTGTCAAGCTTTTTTATCAATTAATTATGTTGTTCTTGGTATGCAGAGAACGGTCCAAGTAGTAGTTCCATTAAAGATTTGATGTTTACATCTGAAGAAAGTTAAAGACTCGGTGAAATGATGACTTAAAAGTTACAAGTAAAATCAAATGTACATACAAAAATTCAAAAGGAAAAATAAATGTGAAGAAGACTAGAGTAGACACAGAAAAGGTGGCTCCCGCCCGGTTTGTCCATGTCTTGCACATGTCAATTTATGCGTAGACAACGGGAGAACATGTGAACTTGGCAAATGGAAATAGAAGAAAGAGTCAAAGCATTGAATCTAAACATGATTTTCCTACAACTTGTCTTTTATATATTAATTATAATCCTTGTGCTATTCATTTTATTAATTTAACCAGATTAAAGCGGGACTCAGAGCCGAGACATCACAAAATTCGGGTCAATCTTCAACGTTCTATTTTCGTGATTCTTCATGTCCGTGAAACGAACTGATACCATATCAAATAGTATGCAGAGACAACCGTATACTCATATATTCTTAGCCTCTTTCGTTCACGAAAACATAATTTAATTTGCTACTTACATGGTATGGGAGCTCCTGTGTGTTGGGTCCGATACGTGAAGAAACATTAATATAGTACTCCCAAGTGAAGTTAATAGCTGATGGTTGGTTAATTCATCCTAGGCTGTAGACTGTAGTGTTGAGTTTCGGGATGGTTTAAGGCGGTGGCTGCTATGCTAAACCTCATATGTCAAATCAGTCCAAAGGTCCACATCAGGACCTTAAAACCCACTCGGAGTAGAGTAGATACACTTGGAGGAAAGTTGGGTAAAAGGATTTTAGGGAAGATTTTTTGTCTTCATTTTTTAAATTCAACCTTAAAGTCATGTAATTGCACGTCGCACCAAAATTTGTTCATCTTTCAAAACTTGAAGTTTGTACCAAATTCAGATGAGGTTTGAATTCAATTCATTTAAGTAACATAAGGTTTTATATTAGACTTAAAACTTTTAAATATTATTTTTTAATTAATACGTCTTAAGCAGTCAACTTCTATTTTACTTCAATCGGTGAAATTCTATATATTTTTGCATTCCAAAATAATACGTAACAGTATATAACTCAAAAAATAAGCTACATTACAAATCATTGTTTTTCAATGTACAGAGAAACTTTACTTATTTATTATGTTATTAGAGATAAGATCAATAATAACTATATTTATATCATGTGTATGACACAAAAGATGATGACTTTTTAAATAGTTACTATCAACTACAACAAAGTTTTGGCTACAAAAAAATGTAGCTAAATGCTAAACAACGTCGCCTATAATTATTTGCTACATTCTTGTTTCGCCGCACAAAATATCGCCAAATCTCCGTAGCTGAAAACTATAAGCGACGTTTTTAAAAATTGTAGACAAAAACTATTAGCTGATTTTTCTTAGTTAAAGTATTAACAAAATGTAGCTAAAAATTGAATCTTGGAAGGGAAAAATTTGACGCTAAATGATTGATGAAAAAAATAAGGTTTTTAGCTAGTTTTTAGAAACATAACCAAATGCTTCATATGCATTTTTAGAAACATAGCCAAATATGTTTAGCTACATTTTATATAATGTGGCCAAATATTATTTGGTACATTTTCTTATAATATAGTCAAATGTTTTTTGTTATGTTTTTAATAATGTTGCGATATGTTATTTGTTATTTTTTTAATTAATGATATTGAATACTATATTTTGAATATAATGTATCAATATTTTTTATTATGAATTTATTATATAAATAATTCGTATAAAAATATTATTAATTCAAAATATCGAGCATTGTGTGTATAAAGTAAAATTATATTAATGTTATTAACTTATACCAATAAAAAGAATATTTTTCCCATAAAAGATATTAATGACAACTTTAACAATTCTTATAGAAGAACAATAAATAAAGAGATCATTTTACAAATTATAATTGCTCAGATTATAAGAAATTAGAGCATAACTCAAAGACTACCTAGTGTTGTCCATGTTGATGAACCTGTACTTTACCATTCACAACATAAACACTCATTAGTTGCATCTTCATTCATTCTATAATCCAAGAAAAAAGTATTAAATTTAAATTATAGTACATATAGGAATTGAAAGAACAAATATAGGAGATAGAATTAATGTCTTTCACTAGAATTAATGTCTTTCACTTTCCTCTTCATTTCTATCATAATCCAGGCCACGTAGTCTTTTGAATAATATATAATTTTTTGTTAATTTTGCTTAAGTTTCTTATCCCCCTATTTCTTCAGCTTGGAATGTAACCTTAGGCATGTTGTTTCCTCTTGAAGGTGTTTAATGATTGTTTAAAATGTTAAGGTTGAAACATTTGGCACAGGGTTATAGCTAAGGCCTTTCACATACCTAGAACATATACCAAGCAATGTATTACAAATGTCTTCCACATTGAGCTCATTCCCCTCAAACATAGATTTCTTTAATAACTCTAGCACGCTATTCTAAAATTTAAAAAAGAAATTCAATATTCAATATAAATATTACTACTTCCTACTACATTAATAAATGAAATAAAATATTGAACAAATTCTTGTACTTATATAGTTTTTTTCTACTTCTTCTGACATCCATCCTTTACCTTCCTTATAATGAGTCACTTTATATAATGTGATCTCATCACCCTCTTGTCTATGTAGTTCCTTCTCTATTTGTTTCATAAAACAAAAATATAAGGCACAATAAATGATGTAGTGTTTATTGATATAAAGTACAACTTGCAAACAAAGATCTTACATATTTATTTTAGACAACTGCGAATAACTTTAACCCTTAATTATGAGGTATTTTCATTTTTTCCATACTGACCTTTATCTTCTCACAATTTTCCTAGATAAAGAAAAAAAGATAACATAGTTGTTAAATCATCTAACAAGATTTATGGAAGTAAACATAAAGGCAAAGAAAACAAACATGAACTTTCAGGTCAGCCCAATAAGCACACAAACTATTCCAATTTTCTTCAGACATTCATTCAGGAACATGTCTTCATGCCTCCATATAAGAATGAAAATATTTACAATACTTATGCAACTTAAAATGACAATCCCTGGTTCTTTGTTTCAATAATGAATTAACACAGTTTGAAACATCTGGGTGTTCAATATCCACAGTATTCAATTTCAATTGTGAACAATAACTAAAAGTGTAATTAATTTTAAATTCATTGAAACAATATTACATATAGTTAAATACTTTGAATAATTACAGAAACTTTATCCAAAGCATTTTCAAGCAAGTTATCTTCTTTTAAGTCATTAACATGTTTTAGAAAAGGTAATTTTGTTCTCACAATAATCTCCAACTTACTTGACAATTTTGCATAGTAGACCTTGTCTACAAGTCAACCTTGCTAAGTATTAATTTGTATTGATAACTTGCAATTCACAACCTCTAGTTTTATTTGTACTTTTTTTTCTTCTAAAACTAACATTGGAAGCTGACAACAAATTAATAATGATATGAAAATATTAGAATATACAAACATATATTTGAGCATAAGTCTAGTTGAAGGTGTTAAAGATTAGCAAATCTACATTAATTGCTTTATTATTGTTTGATGCAAAATGAAGTTGTGTATGACTTAAAGGCAAACTTTTTTGTGGCAATGTACTTGAACAAGCTGTATTTCCTATGGCTAAAAAAAGAATATGATAAGACAAGAAGTATATTTGAATATTTATATATTCACTCGCCAGTTTTATAAATTTTAAACTTGCTTGATTAATTTTATTATTGTTTGAGGTAGAATGTTGTTGTTGGCTATAAATTGAATTCATGGTACAAATTGATTGATTTGGTTAAAGTTGAGCATCCCTCTATTCTACAATTTTGATAACTTACACCTTCGTTCCTTAATTTCTACCAGGTGTTACTATGTTAGATATCTACAAGAAAAAGAATACATAAATGTTACCAACATTTCATTTGAGAAAATATAAAGAGCTTTTTCATGATACGTTCAATCATCATAATCAATATACATTCAATCATCAACATTAATCACATTAACAACATTCAATCATCAACTTTACGAAACATTACCAACATTAATTTTGAGGCAATATAAAGAGCATTTTCATGATACATTCAATCATCATAATCAAGATGCATTCAATCATCAATATTAATTGCATTAACAACATTCAATCATCAACATTACACACATTAAAAACAAAAATGTTACCAACATTACATTTGATACAATAGAAAGAGCACTTTCATGATACAATTAATCATCATAATCAACATACATCCAATCATCAACATCAATCGTAATAACAACATTCAACCATTAACATTACGCACATTAATAACATGAATGTTACCAACATTATGCTTAAGACAATATAAAGAGCACTTTCATGATACATTCAATCATCATAATCAAGATACATTCAATCATCAACATTAATCACATTAACAACATAAATGTTACCAACATTGTAATAAGACAATAGAAAGAGCACTTTTATGATACCTTTAATCATCATAATCAAGATCTTCAAAATAATCATCCTTAATTGCATTATGATTCAACTCTTCATTGTTATTATATTCAGCCAAAATATCATCATTGTCAGATAATTCTACCTCAATATAATCTTCATCTCTTTCTATGATAAGATTGCCTTGTGCTTCATTTGCTTCTAGTATATTGAGTT
The DNA here is from genome assembly GCA_026284465.1 of Erythroxylum citrifolium. NCBI lineage: Eukaryota > Viridiplantae > Streptophyta > Magnoliopsida > Malpighiales > Erythroxylaceae > Erythroxylum > Erythroxylum citrifolium. Next base: position 16,126,272 of record JANKOE010000205.1, on the reverse strand, counting down.
CAACATCTCTCCTATGGAATGATGACATATCCTCATCTTCTATTTCAAGAACTACATTATTTAGCTGTGATTCAATCCCTTAATATGCTTCATCTATAACATCGGATTCTTTAAGCCCTTTTGTATTTTTCCATACTTAGAGATGCTGCTGTATGTTGATATATATATGGTTGTATATGAGTTCAAATATGCATTTAAATCCTTTTGGGTATATATGCCAGTGATTTATAATGTTATATGCCTTTACATTAACTTAGAGTTCATTGATATGCGAAATCTTGGAGATTTCTGACATATAAGCTTCTAAGTGAGTAAAACTGAGTCCATTGAATGGATATGACTATAGAGGCTAAGTTAAACGTGTTCTAATGCCTTAGATATGATTATACATGATTATAGACTTATTAGACACTTAGAAAGCTTAATTGGAAAGATTGATGTACATAAGGGCTTATTTGCAAATTGTTAAAAGTTAAAGGACTTAAACGTAATTTTTCAATTTTTGGAGGACCTATTTGAAATTTTATAAAGTTAAGGGGGTTAATTATAATTTTCAAAAGTTTGAGGACCAAAACGAAAATAAAAGTTTTAGTGATTCCCAAATTTTGGGCTTAATTGCAAATTTAGGAAAAGTTTGGAGGATATAATGGTAATTTCATACAACCTAAGGGCAAAATGGTAAATTCACCATGTTTGGTCAAAGAAGAGTCAAATTCTAGACTCTACTTCATGTGTATGACCATGCAAACCCATTAATTGAACATTAAAACATTTAGTTTTAATTAAAAGAAAGAAGAAGAAAGGTTCGGCCATCACCTAAAATTTTACCATCTTTTTGATTCTTCAATCTCAATTAAGGTGTTCTAAGCTAATTTGGGGTCAAAGAACTCAAATATATCATTAGATTTGAGAAAATCTCAAAGGATTTGAATAAATCATCAAGGGAAGGTTTAGGTAAAATTTGTCTCATCTCTCTCTACATTATGATTTTGAGTTTGGTGTTAAGATATGTTGTTCTCCATGCTTGAATATGCATGAAACATGGTTTAGATGAATGAAATGTATCATGGAGAGGGTTCTTGAAGTTAAAACCAAAATTGTCCCCTTTAGGTGAAAGTTTGTGAATTTTTGAATATCTTTTGAAATTGATGGTCTAAATGAGTTCTATGGTGTTAATTATACATGTATTATGTGAATTGATGATGAAGAATGAATAAGATGTGTGTTGGTTAAGTTTAGGTCAAAATGATGGAGAAGAGGTGGATTAATGTAATGAGTTGTGCAATTGATAAAATGTAGCTTAAATGAAGGAAATTGGTTAGAATGGAGTGGTGGAATGTGTCATTGATTGGAAGTGTTACTATATGATATGATAAGAGCATGAATTATTATGATAAAGTCTTTGAAATGCGACTTGAAAATCATGCACATTAGGTGTTTAATAAGATGCCTAAGTGAACTTGGCTTAGGATTTAAGGCTTTATAATGGTATGCATTGGAAAAAACTTTCATGTTTACTTAGAGTGAACTTGAATTGTTGCTTATATTGATAAGCAAAGGCCTAATGTGTTTGGATAAAGATGTGCTTAATTATGTTTTGAAAATGAGTAAGTATGGGATTAAGGGCATTAAATGCCTTAGAAAATACAAAAGAAAAGCTAATGTGATTAGTAAGGAAGTAACCTTATGAGAAGTTTAATGACCAGATTCTATAGCTTATAGGTAGTGATATTGTGTTTTACACACTTTATATGGGGGTGTATAAACATGAAATTAATGTTTAAGTAGTAATTTCATTGTATTTCTTTTTATATATAAAGGCTTGGAAGCCGTGAATCAGGGAGCTCATACCGAGGATTGTTGAAATTAAGAGAGTGTACACCTTCTTTGAGGTGAGTTGGGGAAACCATAATTCTCAAATAGGATTAAAACATCCTAAGATAAGCATGATGACTTGTATGTGAATTTTGAACCTAGGAAATGTATGGTATAACAGAATGTAATATGCTTATGTATTTAATAAATGGCATTGTTTTGAACAACTATGCATTTGAAGTACAAAACGATGGCTTTTATTTTATGAGAAAATGTTTTGGAATTTACATATGCATAATCGAGTCATGCATGATGTATGTTTTTGTTCTCTTTTGGCTTAGATCCAAGGTAAGGTTTCATTTTATCAGTTGGACCAATAAATAAAGGCATAGTGCCTTACTTGATTTATGTACTTAATTGTTATATATGATTTTTATGATTGGTGAGGAAACGATTGGCCAATTGTGTGCTAGGCACAACTGATTAAGCGACCCCCGTACCCTTAACGGTGATACATTAAAGTCTAGTCGTCGTATTGATAGCTTTCTTTTTGGACTTGCGGGTGATTCCACGCCTAGGGTCTGGACACCGACGAGGTTATCACCTAAGGTCATGACGCTCTTGTCGACTGTAGTCCGGACTCACCACGGATGAAAGTCGAGCCAACATCGAGTATCGGTGGGTGTGCACTTTAGTTTGGCCGACTAGTCGTGTCGCATATTATTGTTTTGGCTTATCCTGATATTGGTTTTCCTATCGATATTTGATTGATACATATGATGTTTTTTTGCTTTTTTGTATTGAAACTGGGACCTATGTTCACTGGATGAGTGAGTTAATAGGCTAGGCTTATATGATTCCTAACCAAGATATATTGAGTCATAGGCTGAGCCTATGTGTTTTCTATGTGATATATATCCACTTCATAGGTTATCTACACCGTTTTGGTATGAATTGAATTCTATTTATGATATATGTTTTTCCTGCTCACTGAGTGCCCAGTGTACTCACCCCCTCCGCTTTTCAACAATGTAGGTTAATTTAGTGGGTTTGAAGCTCAGAGTGGATCATGCGGTCTTTTGACATTTTCGGGGTATTACCGCATGTGGGTAGTTTCCTATCTTGTACTTTTATTGCCTAGTGGCTCATGAACTGTGTTTATGTAGATATGCTTTATGATTTTGTAAGTTAACTTTTGATTACCTTGTGTTTTATAAATGACTTTATATATGAATCTTTTGATACTGTTGTTGAGATTACCTTGAGTGGACTTTAAAGTCTTGAAGTTGTGGTAAAGTTTTTGGTGTGAATATAGAAGTGTGTTTAAAATTGTTTGCAGGTTTTGGGATTTTTAAAACATAGCCCAAATTTTTCAAAAAAAAAAAGAGAAATATAGATATTCAGTTATCCTTGCATAGTCAGATTAAGGATACCGTGAGTGTCCTTAGCCCGATTATACAACGGTTGTTATGGCCCGATATGGTACTGAGTCGTGACAATTAAATTGGTATCAAAGCATGGTTTTTACGTTTTCAAAAGTATTATTACCGTTTTCAAAAAGTTCATGAGCCTTAGGAGTCGAGGCTGGGTGTCGAAAGTCTTTGGTTGAGAAGTTGAGTCTTGGATCGTTAAGTTAACGTCCTTAACGGTCGAATGATTTCGACCTCAGTGGGAGTACTTGTCGACATTTCTTGTGTTGTTTGGGATATTAGATAAGCTAGGCTTAGTTTGGTCTATTTTATTAAACAATGTCTTTGTCTTTGATTTTATAAAGATAGCATTACCCCAATCTGTTTGATCAGTCAAGTAAGAATTTCGAGAACAAAATTTTTTAAGGGGGGAGAGTTGTAATATCCTGCCTTCTAAAATTGTTAAGAGAATAAACTGTTTGAGTCATATGAGTTATTTCATTAAGAATTTATGAGGTGCATTTCATTTACTTATATGAATCATGATTTAGAAAACATTACAAGATAGTATATGCACTCAATTGACATATTCCCGAGTATGTAATGAAAATGAATGTGCATTCCTAATGTTTTGCATTTTGATTTTCCAATATCATGAATTGATGGATTATAATTAGTGAATTGGAAATTTATTGTTACAATTTAAGTAATTGATGAGGTGATATGTGCGTCTAGCCTAAGAAAAATGTTAAAGAGCAAGACAAATTTACCCATGGGAAGTTAGGTTGATTAGACCTATGAAATGGTTACATGTGGAATTCAGAATAAGTGACAAATGGCTCAGTTAAATGGATGAAAAGTGGCTTGAGTATAATTGCGAAAAGCGGCCCTTTAAGTTTGTGACAAATGGCTCTTTAGACTTATGACATGTGGAGCAATAGAATGGTGACATGTGTAGCTTTACAAATGGTGACATATATAGCCTTACAAATGGTGACATGTGTAGCCTTACAATTGGTGCCATGTGTAGCATTACAAATAGTGACATATGGAGGCTTAAAATGAGTGACAAGTGGAGCCTAAAGTAAGTGACACATGGACCAATAGAATGGTAACATATGGACCAATAGAAGAATAACATATGTACTAATAAAATGGTGACATATGGACCAATGAATGGTGACACATGGATTAGTTTGACCTTCTTGAATTTTCTAGAGAAAAAGGATGAAAAGGTAATAGAAGTAAGAGTGAAGGTTTGCCATAAGGTTAGAAGAGAGAGAAAGAGGAGAAGGAAAGAAGTTATCAAGGTAAGTTAAAATTTTGGTTTCAATTTCATCTTTCTCTTTCTATCTGTCTTTCATATCCTTAGAGCACGAATTTGAAGAAACTTATATATGGTTGTATATGAGTTCAAAGATGTATTTAAATCCTTTTGGGTAAATATGCCAATGATTTATAATGTTATATGCCCATACATGAACTTAGAGTTCATCGATATGCGAAATCTTGGAGATTTCTAACATATAAGCTTCTAAGTGAGTAAAACCGAGTCCACTGAATGGATATGACTATGGAGGCTAAGTTAAATGTGTTCTAATGCCTTAGAGATGATTAGACATGATTTATAGACTTATTAGACACTTAAAAAGCTTAATTGGAAAGATTGATGTACATAAGGGCTTATTTACAAATTGGTAAAAGTTAAAGGACTTAAACGTAATTTTACAATTTTTGAAGGACCTATTTGAAATTTTATAAAGTTAAGGGGCTTAATTATAATTTTCAAAAGTCCGAGGACCAAAACAAAAATAAAAGTTTTGGTGATTCCGAAATTTTGGGCTTAATTGCAAATTTAGGCAAAGTTTGAAGGGTATAATGGTAATTTCATATGACCTACGGGCAAAATAGTAAATTCACCATGTTTGGTCAAAGAAGAGTCAAATTCTAGACCCTTCTTCATGTGTGTGACCGTGCAAACCCATTAATTGAACATTAAAAAATTTAGTTTTAATTAAAAGAAAGAAGAAGAAGGAGAAGAGAGGAGGAGAAGAGGGTTTCGACCATCACCTAAAATTTTACCATCTTTTTTATTCTTCAACCTCATCAAGGTGTTCTAAGCTAATTTGGGGTCAAAGAACTCAAATCTATCATTAGATTTGATAAAATATAAAAGGATTTGAATATATCATCAAGGGAAGGTTTAGGTAAATTTTGTCTCATCTCTCTCTACATTATGATTTTGAGTTTGGTGTTAAGATATGTTGTTCTCCATGCTTGA
>JANKOE010000205.1:16011648-16035884 GCA_026284465.1 Erythroxylum citrifolium | reverse complement strand
TCCATTTTAGTAAACATGTTTTGCAATTTTCAATTTTAGAAAATGATTTTTTCAATATTAATTAGTAAACATGTTTTTGACAATTTTTCACTTAAAATGAAAATTGAAAATATATGCAAAAAGTTAAGATAGAAAACAAAAAACTGTTTTCTGAAAGTAAACGCACCCTTAAAGTTCCTAAAAACCAATCTTAGAATTTGAAATTTTGATATGGATAACACTAAACTAGGTTGGTTAAAGAAATCAAATCAATTAAAATTAAAGAAGTTGACTAAAGGAGTAGCAGCATTTAACTTGCATATAAGGGCACGTTTGACAGCCAATCAAATTTTGGCAAGTAGGGTTTGAATCATTTGCTGATGAAAAACATAATGTTACTAATAGTTGCTATTCTAGCTTAGACTTGCTTAATCAGTTGTGTTGCTAACTATTTGGATAGTTATTGTACCTTTGTACTTGTGTTAATAAATCTTATTCATTCTCTATATAAAAAAGCATAATGGTAACCACAAGGGTCAGAAAAGGGACAAAGATGCTAAAATAGTAAAAAGTAGGGACAGGTGCAATCTCTGTCATCCGATCTATTCAGTTGAGGTTCCGCAGCCAAAGTGTCCGACATAAATATTGTAATTTGTGTGTGGGGATGGGACTGGGGAATTTTAATTTTAATACATAACATAACCTCTTAGAATCTGCACATTTGGAGAGCACAAGGAAAACTTGAGGAACAGTTATGGAGAACAAAAACGATGCGGAGGATGTGACCAACAAAGTCTCTGATCTGAATTGCATCGATCTCTCTAACCCGGACATTCACCAATCGGTTTCTCTGCTTAAGCAGGTTTCCTTTTTCCATTCTTATTTACGTAATTTATTTTAATTTTAAGGTGGGATTGATTGCTGTTGCCGCTTCAAATTTAATGCCAAGAAATGTTGATGGATTGTTCAGGCATGCTTGGATTGCGGCTTCTTTTACGTGGTAAATCATGGGATAAGCCAGGAGTTCATGGACGACGTTTTCGCGGGAAGCAGGAAGTTCTTCGGGTTGCCACTAACTGAGAAAATGAAGGTTTTAAGGAACGAGAAGCATCGGGGATATACCCCTGTCTTAGACGAGCTGCTTGATCCCGATAATCAAGTCCACGGTTCAAGTTCATCTCTTTTCCTCTTCTTTTTCTGTTAAAATGTCTGCTTTTCCTTAGATAGCGACTAATTTATGGTTAGTAGGAGATTACAAGGAGGGATATTATATTGGAGTTGAAGTTCCTGAAGGTGATGCTGATGCTGACAAGCCTTTTTACGGACCCAATGTTTGGCCTTCAGGTGGTATACGCACGTTCTTACAACATACTTCACTTTTTCTCCGTTATTTCTGTAGTTTTTACTTCTGGGTTGACGCTGTTTTCTAGATATTTTACCTGGTTGGAGGGAAACTATGGAACAGTTCCATCAAAAAGCACTGTAAGCTTTCTGATATCTTTCTGCTTACTTCTTTACTCTTGGAGTTTTATGATGCTTTGAAATTCTTGCTAATTTTGTATTGCATGCTATGTGCGCTATTATTTCATAACCTCAGATTCTCTTTTGGTTGTTTTCTACATGCAGAGAAGTAGCAAGAGCAGTTGCTAGGATCATAGCACTTGCACTTGACCTCGAAGCTGATTTCTTTGATAAGCCAGCTATGCTTGGCCACCCAATAGCAGTTATGCGGTTGCTTCACTATGGAGGTTGTATTTTCAACTCTGGGTTGTAAAACGTCCTAACAAATTTCGAGCTATTGTCTAACCAAAAATTTTTGTGGGGAGAGGGCTTTTAGGTCAGATTTCTGATCCTTCAAAGGGAATATATGGAGCTGGAGCACATTCTGACTATGGCTTGATCACTCTCTTAGCCACGGATGATGTCTTTGGCCTCCAAGTATGCAATTAGCTTGTTTAGTTCCTTTTTCTTTTCATTATTTTCCTCCTGTAGCTTCATTACTTGTGCAATTGTTATGATGTTCCTGCAGATCTGCAAGGATAAGGATGCCCAACCTCAAGTATGGGAGTATATTCAACCTGTGAAAGGGTGAGCCTGTATAGGACTCTAGTGGATTGAAATACTCTTGGTCTAGAAATTGACTTATCCTCCTAGCTCTAGATTTGCATGTGCAAGTGATGCATTATATTCCATGATTACTAAAAGTGCAAAATTCATCCATCAGCATTAGTTATGCGAGCCTGATAAATTATATATCCCCATTGTCAGGTTAGTGACTGCAGATATCAAGGCCATCTTTTCAGGATTTAGAATAATTAAACCTAACTAGTCAGTTGGAACATAAATTCTTGTTTTTCAGTTAGCCCTGATATCAGCATCTATCCTGATTTCCCTTGTAATAGAGGAAACAAAAAGATTGATTTCGTGAGCATGAAAATTAAGGAATGTTTTTTTTTTGGGGAAGAACATTAAGGAACACTTTTAGTTTATCCAGTATTAGTATATTCTTTTATTTTTAGCAGCTGATAAGACTGTCTAATGTAAATCATACACTGTTTCATTGTAATATCGTATATGTAGAGACAATTGTTGAACATATGTAGTTTAGAGGACATTTATTATTTGAGTGATTATAATATAGTTGTCTCTCCGGCTCATGTTAAGCAGAGCATTTGTAGTTAATCTTGGTGACATGCTGGAGCGCTGGAGCAACTGTATATTCAAGTAACTTCCATTCTACTTAATCTGAACTTAAATGCAGTTTTTTTATTCAATCTGGGTATTTTATTGTTGGATTGAAAGAGACCTTCAACGGTCAGCCAATGAAATTCAGTTTTATTTATAACTGTAGTGCTTCTTTGACAGTCCTCTTGCTGATTTGCTTTAATTTTCATTTGAGTGGTGATATACGGTTGTTTGATAATTTGATATGTGATATAATCCTCCTCACTCATCATGAACCTCAAAGTTCGTTCTGTTTTATCAAACAGGTCAACACTGCACAGAGTTTTAGGGAATGATCAAGATCGATACTCTGTAGGTCATCTATTTTGTTTTCCTTCTCCTCTCAGGCTTAGAGTTCTTTGATAACTTTTTTGGATTTGCAGTTCTATGAGGATATTCATAATATTTCCATAGCAGTAATCCTTTTTCATACCTGATGCCTCAAACTCTTATGCTTAGCATGCTTAAGAATATCGCTTAACCATATTTAATTTGCATTTTTCTGATTGCAGATCGCATATTTTGTGGAACCCAGCCATGATTGTCTTGTTGAATGCTTGCCAACTTGCAAATCAGAGAAGAATCCTCCCAAGTAAGTAGAAGGAACTGCCATGGAACTAGTACTGAAAATCCACATACAATCATGAGTTCTGGACTGTAGGCAACCTTTGTATCAATTTATGAGCTGAGAAGTAAAACAATTACAGTCTTTAGAAGATTCATCTGTTGGTGTAATATTCGTGTGTGTATGTATATATATATATATTAATTTATAGGTAGGTCAGGTTAAGTGGGTTTATCAGCTGCGTTCAAAATGCTAAAATAAGGCTCTGTGATCATATTTTTGCATGCTTTTTGGTCTGATCATATTGCACTCAGGTTGCAGGAGATAATTCATGTCATGATAAATCCACATGTTGGGTTGACCAGAATTATGCAAGAATAAATTCATTTATATGCAACTTCTGTTGCACTTACTCTTAAATTTTTGGCCTTTATTTGTTTACATAGGTTCCCACCAATCAAGTGTAGCACTTACTTGAGCCAGCGGTATAAGGATACTCATGCTGACCTTAGTGTGTACAAAAGAAGTCCAACTTGGGGTTCTAAAGAAAGTGCCGTATTGACTGATACCTGCCTGATTTGATCCCCACAAAGACTTGCGTGAGGAAGATGAATACACTAAAGGTGGGTGTTCTTGGGCATGTACTCTCAGCATCTCTTCTCAATAGATCTCATTAATTCTGAGTTTAGCAATAGGCAGTTCCACAGTCCTTCAACCCAAAACTTTTACTCATCTGATTCGTCAATAAAGATGCAAATGGATGCTCATAAAACAGGAGACAAATGGATGCTCATAAAACAGGAGACAGAGAATAACAGATACAGATGATCTGAAAACAAGAGAGTTGTTACCTCCCACTCTCAATCGCAGCTTCTGATTTGTTACAGTATTTGCATTCGTAATTTGTAAGTGAAATTGGATGGTTTATTTTGTCGCAACGTTGGGGCAACGAATCGCTGCATATTGCACGCTTACATGATTTATGAATGACAAGGTGACGAGACGCTTACATGATTTATGAATGACAAGGTGACGAGAGGAGACTATCTTACAAGCGCAATGATACGTATTTTTATTTGTAGTAAAAACAAAGGACAACAGAGTATAAGAAAAACTCCCAGAACATTTGATATAAAAGCATACGCGGTAAATAAGAAAACATTCAGCGATACATTCTGTAGACAGGACTGTACATGCAGCTTTCTGCATACTTGACAAGGTTCTCTGGACGAGGAAGGCGTGTGGCCAAGCCTACAAAATCATGGTCAACAGATTAGCAGCACATATAATTCGTTCCCCAACTTTCAGAAGTAGCTAGCTATATATACACATACCTAATTCGTACGCCTTAGCAGCTACATTAGCAGCAATTTCAGCTGAAATTTTTCTGATGTTGGAGAAAGGTGGGTAAATCAACCCCTTATCATAGTTCTCCTGCGTAACTTGTCTGGCCAGAGCTTCCGCTATTGAATATTATTACATGGGAACATACAATTCATAGTTAGTGCTCTTCCTCTCCCACTTCCAGAAAACCCCAAGTATTAAATCGATTCAATAGATTAACGATTAAGCTAAGTTTTCTGTATGAACCTAACTTAAAGAAAATCTTATCGAATGGTGTAACTAATCCATCACGTAGAAATGGTTATAACTTGTGACCTAGTCTTTTAAGCTCCATCATATTGACATGGAGTAACCAATTTAACAGGTAGCTACGGAAACTAGTATCCTGCTGTGTCAAATCCTTTACAGTGATATGTGAACTTACAAGCTGCCAGAAGCATGCTATCATGGACGCGGATTGCTCCAGAGATGACCAATCCCAAGCCAAATCCAGGGAAAATGTATGCATTGTTGGCCTAAGTTTAAGAGAGAGAGAGCAAAGATCAGTCTATGATTGTTAAGTCAAATACAAACTGGAAAAGAAACACTTTATTCGTTATTACCTGGCCAGGAACAAAAATTTTGTCCTCATACTCAAAACGATCAAAGGGACTTCCACTGGCGAAAATTGCTTTGCCCTTCAATTGAAAAGAAAGAAAGTACACAAAGTTAACAACTAACCCAATTGTCCAACAGACAAAACAAATCTCAGAGAGGGTATCCTTTGAATAGAATTGCTTCATCGAGAAAAATAATTAAGCTAAAAGAAGCATCTCACTTTACCTTAGTCCAAGTGTAAGCTTCTTCAGCTGTACATTCAGATTGTGAGGTTGGGTTGGAGAGAGCCATGATTAAAGGTTTCTGCATAACATTAATGCAAAAACAGTTAGCTAAATGCTAGATGCTGTGAATGCGAAAACATGTATCAGAAAGTGATAGAGAAACAGGGAAGACCTCATTGAATGATGCCATAGTCTCGATTACTTCCTTTGTAAATGTCCTTCCCACTCCAGACGATCCAATCAAGACGGTTGGTTTAATTGCCTGAGCAGGTGAATAAATGCTATGAGGAACAAAAGAAACTTTAACAAGCAATTGAAAGTTAGGTATAAGTTCTTCCCACCTTGACAGCACTTAAGAGATCACCAACAGGTTCGTGTTCATGAGCCCAGGGCTTCTTGAAGTGTTGAAGTGATTCCTTGCGAGAGCTTACAATCAAGCCCTACCAAAAAGATCACGAGTCATTTGCAAATGAAGAAAGAACTGCTGAATAAGTTTTAAATTCAAATATTACCTTTGAATCCACTAACCAGATCTTCTTGCGGGTCTCCTCCAAAGGAGCTTTTACCTAAAATGGATCATCGGCTTAAAACAGTTCGGTAAAACCCATTGACGGGAAATCCATGGAATTTAGTCTAGAAGTTAAGATCTATCATACATGAACAATTTGATATACCTGTTTTGACATTTCAAGAGCTATAAGCTCTGCTATGCCAGTTCCAGCCTGCAAAATGAAGTATAATCAATGAGTGCTAGAAGCAGCAGGATACACATTCCAATGGTAAAGAAGCTTTAAAAAATTATTATTATTAAGCTAGAGGCAAAATCGTTGAAGCATATGTTCGGTGAAAATGAAACGCTTCATTACACGTGGTCTCTTCAAAATGACTTCCTTATCAGGTGGGAAATGGACAACTATGAGATGGAAATGAATGAAATCTTACTTCCCCTGCACCAAGGAACAAGAAAGTATGATCAGCCAGCGAACCTCCAAGCAACTTCAGTGCTGCAACAACACCTGCAAGAACGACAGATGCTGTTCCCTGGTACAAGCGATATAGAGTATTGTCAAAAAAATACTGTAAAAAAAAAAGACTTTAAAGTTACGCAACATGGGCTTGGCTATTCCATACCTGTATATCGTCATTAAAGACGAGATGCGTAGTTCTGTACTTTGAAAGAAGCTCAAAAGCATTGTGGTTAGCAAAATCTTCAAACTGCAGAACTCAGTAAGCAAGAAGAAGGCAACATCATATGAACTTCAGTTCCAAAAATCTTATAAAGTTAACAGCATAACTTTAACTCGTGTCAATGTACCTGTACAAGAACTTTTTCCCCATAATTCTGTTTCACAGCTGTCATGAACTCGTGTAAAAGTTCAGAGTACTCCTGCAGATTGTATTAAAAATCATGTAAATCTGAAGTAAAACACACCTTCTTAGTCAAGGTAAACGTTAAGATTATTAAACCTGGCCAGTTGCCCTCCTTTGCTTGAGTCCAATATAAAATTCGTCCTTCAGCAATTGCTCATTGTTTGTACCCACATCAATGGTGATTGGCAAACACTAGAATAGCCAGTGAGAAAAACTTTAGCTAGTGGATAAGGATAGCAAAGCATCACAATGAGGGACTTCAAAGTTATAAATATAGACGGAGCATGCAATTGAACACTTGAAGAAAATTAAAGTGAAAAAGAAAAGAATCTTTAATGTTCTGAAAATGCTTACTGCTGAAGGACGAACTCCTCCAAGTGCTGTGTAAAGGGACAATTTCCCAACAGGTATTCCCATCCCCTGTAACATTTAGAACGTCATCATGTATAATCTGGCATATGCATATTAATTATATTTCATTGCCGAACTTGTACAATACATTTTACCTATAAGGGAAGGTTTCTGTTTTGCACACAGTGCATTTCAATGCAATATGCTCATATCCTCCAATTATCTACAATTCACATTCACATTTACCTGACATCCGAGATCTCCTAGTCCCAATATTCGCTCACCATCAGTGACAACGATAACCTGGATATTTCTTTCTGGCCAGTTTCTCAACACATCGAGTATTTTCCCCCTATGCAACCAATCATTTCCAGAGGCAATACATCAATACAACTAACTGATAAATATACTATACACATATTCCCAATAAACAATCACATCCGTACTTTTCCTTTAGGCTAATGTATAGACCTTGGGGACGCCTAAAGATGCTACCATATTTCTGGCAAGCTTCACCAACTGTTGGAGTGTAAACAACTGGAAGCAATTCCTCAACATTGTCTATAAGAAGTTTGTAGAAGAGCCTCTCATTCCTCTCCTGTTAAACCAAAATTACAAAAAGGAGAAAAATCAGCACATAAGGGCAATAATAATCAACCACTTTTAACGGACTCCAAGTTTCAAGAGTTTTAAGTCAGTTTAAAGGTGTCGTGCATCCTTGACTAGCGCTAAACAAACAAGCCAACCACATACAACAAAGACTCAAGTGTAAAAGAAAGCTTGAAACTATGTAGTAAACAACGTACCTGAAGTTCCATCATGGCCATATACTTTTGAAGGGGAACTTGATATTGTCGGATACTGTTCATCAACTTCTTTTCCTGGAGCTGTTGAGTAATACATGCTGGAGGCAGAAGGCCACGTAGGTAGTGGGCATCCCTCTCTTTTTCGGTGAAAGCAAGCCCTTTGTTGTGGTGTGGATCCCTCAACATAGAGTATCCGCTGCAATCCCATGAAAACGCAAATAAATCAGTGATTCACTTTTATATTTAGGTGCGTTAAGATCATTTTACTCGAATAGTGTACTAGCGTGCTAGCGAGGATAAGGTAGAATCCGAATATTTAAGATGAAACAAGGCTAAAAATAGACATTTTATTCACTCATTTGCACTTTAGCTTTAACCAATCTGACGCACTTTTTTTACTAAATCAAACGTGATAACCACATCACTTTGTCAGAGTCTCTCTCAATATAACTTGCTAACAAAAACGAAATGTCAACTGATACCCGCCAAGAACCCAAGCAATCAAGAATAGTAACAAAACGACTTGTCCGAAGCGAAAAATGGTATCATAAGAATTAATTAAGAAAAATAACTAGATTATTGGGAACAGTTCTTGAGAATCGAACAGCAAGCACTCAGTGAAGCTACTGAGTGGTATCAAAAGTAAAAAGAAGAAAACCAAAAGGATCGGTGATAAGACCAAGAGATCATGGATCAGTAACTATACAACTCAAGAAACAAAACTCCGATGGAGCAGAAAATACACTGTCATAAATAATTAGAGCCAAACAATAAATGGTTTGACCAACAACGAGAGCGTGAAAATGAGTAAAGAAGTATTGGATCAGTAAAAAGAAAAAGAAAGAGCAACCTCGCGACGGAGATCGTCCAGGGAGTGACAAGCTGGTCTACGGTGGCGCTATCCTCACCGTAAACGTCCTCAACGCCACCGCCTACAGTGCATTTTGGGTCCATGTCCAGCACCGACGCCCCATCTCTCATGTCCTTCATCGTGCTCTCCATCTTCTCTAATTTCACTCACTTTGTTACCTTAAACAGCTTATTGTTGGAGGTCAAGGCAATAGCAAAGTCTGCAATGGAAGGAAGCAGAGACTACTAAACATGTACATATATAACAACTGTGTGAAATGGTAGCAGTAGCAGTTGCGTAATTTCTTGCAACTGAGGGGGTTCTTAGTTTGATCTACTTTGTTGGTATAATTATTAGGACTTTTAAAAGCCCATCAAATCCTCTGTAATCAGTAATCACGTCCCCTTTAAAAGATAAATATCCGATTGTCTTTTACATGATTAAACATTTGATTCATTACAAGACAAAGAAAAAGAAAGTATAGATAAGATGGAAGTCATGCTCATGCCAGAGAAGGCAGGGACAGGCTTTTTAAGTGGTTGATAAAGTCGTCGCCATTTATCAAAAGTACCACATCGCCCCCGCCACCTCTTGACTTGACCAGACCTCAGCCAACTCGTAAAAGCTAATAGGAATATCTTCTACCAAAGGAAGTATCGAGTATATGCTTACTCACTTCTATTAGCTTGGCAGGAAAGAGAACGGCAGTTACTGCCATTAGTCGATGTAGATTGATGGGTGAAGTAGGACAAACACGAGTCTGAGTATTCTCACTCAAATCATGCACTTCCCTTCTCTTCTCTTTACATTGAATTGACAATCATATACAAGGATAAGCAGCCCCTGCGAATATTTGCATTATTTTACGTAACCAAAGGCTAATCTTTGTTATTATCACGAGCCGGATGGGTTTAAACTTTAAAGAAGTACTTATGACATCTGTAAAGATTCCACAAAACACTTGCCAGACGGACTACACGAGTCTGCCGACGAGCTCCAATTAGTGTCATATATAACATGTGCTACACTTAAAAAGATTCCCATGTTTCTATTTTCTATATAATATATCACATTTCAAAAAAGTATATTAAATAGCTACATTGGCTTCAACTTGTCACTCAATTCAGCTAGTTTTTCAACATCTTCAAATAAACTATATACATTTTTAAACAAACTAAATGTGCACCAACAGTCATGTTTCAACATCTCATCCCATTCGTTTTGGGATAGTATATGACATTGTAATAGGAATATGGCAAATAACCAATAGACTTACTTGCACATGTTTGTTTGTGAAAGCTGTCAATGCACTTTCATTTCCATTTCCTTTTATAAAAAATAAAATATTCCTCCTGAAAGGTAGGTGAGGTTTGTTATTGCCTTTGCCAAAACTGTTGCTTATAGTTTGGGTTTATTCAGGGAAGATATCACCTTCCCGCGATTTTAGGTGACAAACAGGATTTATGTACTCAGGCTCATTAGATTGTACAAGGCCGCTAGTAGAATGAATCTAAAAAGAGAGTCGTAAGCGACAGCAGTCCTCATTCTGTGACTGCAAACAATAAACAAACCTTGTAAGTTGTAACCAAGTTACTGCTCAAAATATGTCGCAACTCATATATTCTATATTGCAAATACAGAAGCATTCAAATTTGGTAAATAAAAATGTGAATGTGTAATAAACTCTCCAGTCAATTAGTTCAAATGATGTAACATGTAACACCTGTGTATTGGATTCGAACGAAAATTGTTCACATATTTACAAGACCAAGCCAGGGCAAACCAAGGGGAGACTAAGGAGCTCTTCCAGAATCAAATCTGTGCAGGCTCACAAATTAAAGAATAGTTATCATTTCCGGTGCAGTTAATCTGAACAACAATATGGCAGCTCAGCTCGACCACTTCAATGTCTAGAAGTTTTATAATTATACGCAACCAATAGAGAGATAAAGGTGATGCTTGCCCTCGTATTTTGGAGTTTGCTGCTTCATCTTAAGTGATTCGCCAGACTTGCAGCCCCTTAAGCACATGTTGTAATTACATAGAGAGACGATATATGGAAGAAGACATGTTTCATCCATTAGTTTCACATCATTTTGACATATTAAAAAGCCATTTCTCCCGTAGAATATTAAGAAGAGTTGACGTCGCATCTTAGCATAGATGAAAACAACTAAATGGTAACAAGTCATGGTAATGTAGATGTAGCAAGGCCCATAGATTCTGCAACTTCTCTGGCAGCAAAATTGTCTGCTTGTTCCTACACATAGCAAAGACAAGGTTTCAATAAAAGAATGACTATCATAGACCAAGATCCAAAATCATTCTTTGTAGTAGCATTCTTGTGGAAGACTATTACAATAGTAATGTGGAAAATTTGTATCTGAACACACTCAAACAGACAAAGTCACACGTAAGTAAATGTGGAAGCATGCATTCACACACCTGAAGGCGATGCAACAAATACATCAAGAAAAGATGTACAAAAACCTGCAAATGATTTCTCATAGTCAATATATCGTAAAAATGCATCTTCAATTCTTATACAAGACAATTCATTTTTTGAAACAAGAATTCTGTTTACCAGATAGAAAAGCAGGATAAGTCGAGCTGTTGGATAACGCCACAAAAATCTTGTGGCTCTGGCAGCCCCTGAATCCAATATTTTTGCTGCCTTTTGAAACTGCACAATCAGTGAGAGAAAGAATGTCAAAATTGATAAGATATCAAGTAGTGTTTAAAGTATGTACAGAGGATTACCTGTATGCTTGCTGCTTCCATATGACGATGGTACAACGGGAGAGGCCTGAAATTATTAGTTCATAAGAAAAGATAATGGACACCTAAACTAGGTATAGGTAATGCAAAATATAAATACATTTAAAGGAGCTCATACATTGAAGTCTATATTAATTGAAGGGTGGGAGTTCCAAATTTTGATTATGATGCTCATTCAGTTGATCGGATGAAGACTATAACAGAAGAAACAGCATAATCTTCAGATGGATCAGTAATTGAGAAGGACTGAAACTGTGGAATAAGGCTGGACTAGAGATGGTGAAAACATCTACCAATACTACAACTGCAAATCACTTAACAAAACTACCAGGTCCTCCAACTGTTTGGTTGTCATCACATTAATTTCTTCATTTAATTCATTCACATGCTTTTTACAGTTTCTGAAAATCACACCTACTGTGTAAACTCCCAAGAATATTCATCTCAGTTTATCTTTTAGCATATCCACAAACTCACACCACTAAATTGGTTTGGAAGTTTTCATCCTACATAAAATTGATATATAATACCTGCTGTTGCAGCAACATTGTAAAGCGACTCACAAGGCTGTGGCACCTTGGGTCCACTCTGTATTTAGTATAAAAGCCTAAAGTAAATAAAGTACTCTCCCCAAGAGCCCCAGATTTATCGTCTAGCCCCACTGTTATACATATCATTCTCTTTCATACCCAAAAGCAATTGCAACAAGGTGAAAAAGCCGAGGTCCAGTGGGAAAAAATCTGATACTGCATCTTTGGATGGGTTTAACATAAATAAAATATTTAACTTAAGACGTGCTCTGCAATCATATGGCATCATGAAGAACCAAGCTATATGTATAAACAATGAACCACACCTAAAAGCTGCATTATCCGGTAAAGAAATATTTTGTTTTTTATCCAATAAAGAAATATTTGAAGTAAAAGCTCCTTCGCTCAACATCTATTATCCAATAAAGAAATCACGACTCTGTAAGTATGAAATCTAGTTTTATCAATACAACAACCAGGTGGCATCTTATTTCCAGTTAATTCAATTCCTTGCGCCTCAGTTCACAAAATGATGATTGGTCGACCAGGACAAGTTAAATTAATATTTCAAATTTCAATGCCCAAACTAAAGTATGAATGTGCTCAATGAAACACAAAATGAGAGGAACCAAAAGGAGTGTCTGTTATATTATAAACAAAGGACTTACTCCAGGGCATTCATTTCAGTATCTTCTTCCCAAGTTGAGGATGGACGACGCAAAACTCTACTCCTTTCTGCTTCAACCTATTTCATAGAAATAACATATTGACCATGGTAGAGTATCTGAATCTGAATATATAACAGAATGAGATCAACATAGATTGGTTATACTATTAAATAGCACCATAAGCTCTAATTGTAGACCTGTGTTTCTTGAATACGCTTTAGTTCTTTTTCCAACTGGAACTCTGCTGCAGCTTTTTCACTAGCCATGGTTTCTAACTGAGTTTGTTTGTAGTACTGCACCATTAGGTAATATTCAGACACAGGAACCACCAAGAATCATGTTTCCAAAAACTGCAAGATAACTTTATTTAGACTACCAATAGATCCGTTAGCTCTCGGTAGCGTTTTTCTAGTTCCATGTGTTCCTGTGAGAGGTCAATGGTAAAATTCCAACATCAGGAGCTTTCAAAAAATATAATTAAAAAGGATAACAAGATTGAGAGAAAAGATGAGCTCAAGTAGCAGTTACATCAGAGATATTCTATACTGCCCACAAGAGATTATAATGTTACATAAATTAGCAATTAGTGCAAGCAAAGAAAGATGACCATGAACTTATGACTGATAGTTGATACAATAGATAAAGCATGGGAATGTATCTGTAACTAACTAATAATTTTTGTCTTGAGGTCAAATATAAATAATGAATACTAGTTAACATGTTAAATAATACACATCTTTAAGATTGGTTAATTTAGAATCATATTACCTGCCGTGAATAGTGCTCAGCATCCCTCTTCATAGCAGCCGTTTCAACTCTCATCTTTTGTAATTCAGCCTGCATCAGACAAAGAGAGAACTCAATATAAAAAAGACAAAACTAGCCACCCATTCTCAATGCTAAATCTTGTGAGCATTATTAGAGAGGCTCCTCATCAGCACCTCCAAACATTGGTATACAATAATTACAGAATTTGGAAGTGAAAATAAGAATACAAAAAATAAAAAAAATAAAAGCAAGAGAATCTTGCCTCCATAGTAGAAAGCTTGTTTTCAGCATCTCTCTGACCTTGGCGGGCACGTTCCACTTCTTCCTGCCATGCCTGTACCTGAAGAACTAAGAAGTCATAACTACGGTAAAAATGCAGTAGATAATGATGCAGTAGGACCATTATCACTGTTTCAATCTTAAGAGGACAGAAGCACAATTGTCACTTGAAGTATAAGAAAATAATTGACATGGATGATTGTAGCCCAACCCTTCTATGGCTTTTTTATTTTGAATTTCCTAATTCTTATTTTAATCTATAAATATTTTTTTAATATAATTATTAGTTTATATTTTTTGGTTTTTATTTCCTTTAAAGAGTTCTCAAAACCCTTTTTTTTCTATAAGTCTATCAGAAATAGCCTCACTACTAGTTACGGGTAAGTCTGCATAGTACTGGACTTCCCCAGACCCCACGTCTCAGCCGGATTTCTACTGGGATGTTGTTGTCGTTGATTGTAGCCCAACCCTTAATAATAGTGGGAGTTACAAAGCCAATGATCAGTTGCTATTTCTAAACAATGGCTATACTGTTTCCAAGTCCCAATTGGAGTAAAACTAAATAAAAAAATAAAAATTCTATTTTGACCCAAAAAAAAAAGGAACAACTAAAAGTGGCTCATATAATATAACTGGAAAAAATTGGCATCTGCATGATATACAGTTCTCTGAGGGAAACCCTCTGTAGAAGTATTCAGAAAAGTTTTAACCATCATTATTGAGTAGATGTGAATCCACATTCTATCCATCCCAAAATTAACTAACAATGAAGGGCCAGAAATCATGATACCTTATTCAAGACCTTACAGGAAAGTTAAAACGTATTAAATGGGTAGAAAACTTATTAAAATTGTATGTTGAAATCAATATTATAAATCCTGTCCATAAAAAGATATTATGAATAATGAGAATAAATTAGTATTAAATTCTTACGAAATTATGAACATCCCTCAAACTGTTATTCAATTTCAAGCAGACCCTAATCTTTAAATTTCAACATTAGATGTATGATATTTAATGTAATTGCAATATTACCTTTTTGTCTGATAGATAAAGACAATAGCACAACATTCTGATGCATCTACAAACAATTCAATACATTTACAACCTAAACTAGTATTGGGTTCTAGATCCACCAGTAGATCTATCAGAAGATAACATCTGACCTCTTCAATTAAGCAGCGATAAATTGAGAAAGTACAATATACCTATCAACTACATCACTCTACATTCAACGGTTACATATTGTAATGCAAGTTAAAATGGAGAAAAGTTAAATAAAATTATATATGCTTATAGTGTGATAAAAAATTTGGGAAACAAAGAGCAAGTGAGCTTCCCACTTTGGAGAGCACACTCATAACAATATAAAATAAGCTCATCCAATCAGATTGGTCCACTACAATACTTCTTATGTGCAAATCAGCATCCAAATGAATGATGGCAAAAAGATTCTTCAATAACATCAAGTTGTATAATGTAGTAGTAAAATGGGAAAATTTTCAACCCATACTGTTTGTATAATATAAAAAAAGATCTTCAAAATCCTGTTAATGAATTGAACCATCTGTTTCAAAGAGTACACTCTAGACCTTCACAATGGTACCTGAATCACTTGATTTGCCTCTTCTGTAGACTTCTTTTGTCCCCGGCGAACACGAGCTTCCATGTCTTGTAACTCCTGATTTAGTGACGCACATTCAACCTGGTGACATATGGCAATAAGTTTGGAACTTCTTAGATGGAAATCAAGATAGGAAAAACAAGGATAATTGTGCTTGTCTTCCTTTTTTTTTTGGTACCTCAAGAAGTGCAACCTTCTGCTCAAGCTCTGCTGCCTTAAGCGTCCTCTCATCTGCAATTCTCTGATAAGATAGTAAAATAGAAGCATTCAATGTAAAGGAAACATGGAGTTGGCAAGCAGTAGGCTAGTCAACATAACATTAATATCTTGGACTCAAGCAGGCACATTATTTTCTGCTAAAACGTGCAACTACAATTATGTTATTACATACAATTCCAATGCTGTGGGAGTTGGATAAGCTTGAATAATTTGACTATTCTAGTATCTTAAAGGTGAAAAGCAGTTAGCTAAGTCGTGACTGTTCCCATTATCAACTACCTTGAATGGCAATATACGATTTAGTATAAAGACACATGGTATTTCTATAATTACCTGGGTTCTAGCAAGGGCTGTAGATGCCTCAACAGCTCTATGTTCCAGTTCCACTTCCCTTTCCATCGCTGCCTATTTCACAATTGAAGATTATAATGCAAGTTTCAACTGGATTTAAATAATTTCTCAAGCATGAATATATTATGCACAAACCATTTTGGTGGCATTATGAGCTGTATGTTCTTCTTCCGCTCTTCGTTCAGCAGAGGCTAACTCCTCTCGTACAGCCTTAAAATGATATATCAGACTTCTAAGATAATGTAGTATGCAAGAATATGTCAAAACAATTGAATATAAAAGAAACATTAGTGGTGAGGAAGATCAACTGCTGTACCTGCATCATTCTTGTCTCTGTGAGCTCCCTATTTCTCATTATGGCCTCCACATTTGCCTGAAATTAATGAAGTGTTACTACATGGGAAGAAATGCAGTGAAATTCATTTAAATTTTTATAGAAATGCAATGATTTCTCAACATATTTCTTACAGAAATGTGATGGTTTCAAATAAAAGAAAGGAAGGTTAGATACTTAGAAGACAACAAACAAAACAAGTAATTGCACCATAGTACATAAGAAAATGAAGAAAAAAAAAAGTGCTCACATGATATTATTTACCGTCATCTCTTTTAAAATATACAAGAAGTGAGAAAGTGAGACTTACAGATAATATTCTAGAAACGATGGTATAATTACAGTAACAGATTACACAAGGTTATTAAGTTATTTGTTTCATTGAAAAACAAGGCATTGGACAAAGCCCTTTGCCTAAGTTTCTGGGACTCTTTCTTAACTATTCAAATATTTGACAATTCCTTCATGGCTATTCAAATATATGAAAAATATGAATGCATCAAGTTATAAATTAGAAGCAGCAGCAACCTGCAAGGAAGCCAAATTCCCTTCAGATAAAGCAGCCTGTTTCTTAAGCGCCTCCACAGAACTAACAAGGGCTCCAATTTCTGCATTTTTAGCAGCCAAAGCCTCAGTCATATTAGACTCTACTCGTGTTACTTCACTTTTGGATATAGACAAATCTTGCTGTAGTTGCTTTATGCAAGCCTCATATGATTTAGTGAGCTCTCTCTGTTAAGGCATCATCCAAAATGCTCAATATAAGTGCAGCAATACTAGATGATATACATGTAAAGGTGAAGTTATTAGATCAATGACAGAACATAGATTCTGCATTCACCTCTGAACCGAGAAGTTCTTCCAGTTGGGCATTTTCATATTTGTATTCTTGAACGCGGGCTTGGAGTCCAGTACAAACCTGCATGTTGACATTTCAAAAGTCAATTCTGCTGCTAGTGAAAACATACAAATGGTTGACAGCCCAGTGAATGTGTTCGACCTGTTGCCAGTCAAAACCCTTTCCATGAGAAATTCTAAGACTTCGAAATTACTTAAATGAAAGAATGCATTGGACAAAAAATGACTAGAAATCAATAAAAAACAGGGATCAAACTATTTGATGCAAAAATAACGTAAGCCAGAACCATGTGCCAAGTACCTTCCAGATCTTGTCAAAGTGAGAATGCTACCATGAAAGAAAGTTGATTACATTCAATACAATAGCAGTTCGAATAAGTTGTAACAAATATAAATCACAATCACATTTCAGCATAGAAATGCATACGAACGAACATGCTAACTAAAACTTACCCTTGCCAACCGTGCCTCTTTTGACTGACCAGTAGAATTTGCAGTCTTAAGCAGTACTTGAGCCTACATACAACTAAATGTATCAATCAGTAATAATTAACAAGAAAAAGGTACAAGAACCAGATAGCTGTTTCAGTAGTACAGTGTAAATTGTGGTAAATATTTTTAAAATATATCCGTACCATCTTTTGTCTTGAAGAGTTACCTCATTAAGTTGATCCTGCAATTTTACAGAAGCATCACCTTTATGCTCTGGTTCCTTCTTTTGATCACCAAGACGTTCAACTTCATGATGGACATCATTCAATGGAGTTCCACTTGTGACAGGAGAGTCCTTGTTTACTATTTGAGATTCCGCTTGGTCAACAATTGAAGGAGCATCAGCATTTCTTAACCTAATATCTTGACCAGAGTTATCTTCTTTAACATCTTTTGGGTCTTTGGCAGGTTGTCCCAAGGAATGAAGATCTATGGGAACATCAGAAGCCTTCTCATTGAGAAGCTCGCCATTTGTAGTAGACAAAGCAGTGTCAGCATCAGTCACAGTGACAGACACTTCAAGATTGTCAGCATCAATTTGAACAACTTTCTTATCTGGACTCTCAGATAATGAAATAGTGGGAGGACTATTATCAGTATTAAGTAGTTGCTGAGTGCTTGGTTGGTCATTCAACTTGCTAGAAAGGGTTTCATCATTTTCGACAAAAATTATAGTCCCATCTTTGTCAGATGACACATTGGATTTTGATGTTTGTGAACTACTTATCCCCTTTCGAGGAGATTCATTTTCAGAAAGCATCTTTTGAGCCTGAAAACAATCCAATTATAAGCCAAATCATCATAATGCTTTCCAATACAGACATATGTCGCAGGAATCAGCATAACTAAGCATTATCCAGAATTAGAGGTATGTACAAGTACCTTTGGCCTTGATTTTTTCCTCTTACGTTGAGATCCTTGTCCATTAGATTCTTCAATTTCACAAGAAAGGAGATATTAACAATATGCAACTGGTACAACATTCTGAAAATTTATCTTCAAATTAATACATTCTTTCTCCAGGTATATTACACTCAGATCACAGGTGGGCATTTCTTTCTATGTGAAAAGTAGCTGGCTACAACTTTAGCAAGTCACTCGAAATTCAGCTTGAAGTAAAGACTGAATGATCTTGTCACAATGGGTTTCTGAATTTAGTAGGGTGAATCGAAATCAAGGTTGTTTATATGTTCATAAATAAGTAATTACTTTTCCACAATGGGTTCTTGTCCTTGGTAAATCTATCATTCCAATTGTGCCTAAGGTTAAATGAACCATAGTCGTAAGTAGTGCAACATGTTATCTTCATAATAAACTGACAATCAACTGATAAAGCAGTGAATGCAGAGTCAAAGACTATCTACACGTACTTTTTCAAATATGAAAGCTACATCATAAAACGGAAAATATCAAAGTTGAATTGAGAAGATAATATGAGTCACCTGGGGGCTGAATATCAGAATGCTCTTCTGGCTTGTCACCAACAACCAGCTTTGCCCTTCGGTCTACAACTTCAAGCAAATCTGTAACGGAAAAGTAATGTATCAACAACATTTAAGTAACTTCCAACATGCTTGCCAATCATAGGCAGTTAGATAAATCAATGGCACAAGGCATTTCGTGAAGAAATTTGATGAAAGTATCAGCTTCATGGAATTGAGTGAGAGAACGACACTAAATTTTAAGTAAGAACACTACGGTGCATTTTAGTCAATAAACTTCTGATAGCTACACTTCTTTCAAAGAATTAGCTTGAAATAGTGGTTCATAATGATAAATAAGTCCTTTCTCGGATATACCTTTCAATGGCCATGGAGATTGAACACTTAGACATTAAATTTCATTTCACATTAAGCTAAAACAATTTCCCCAACTAAATTTTCAGCAATGGTTATTCTGTCACTAAAGCAATGTGATGCCAACGGCATAAGTTACGAAAGCAATGCTTGCTCTCGTCTCTTTCAACTTCTGTAGCCGTCAAATCAACAATAGAAAAAGGCAGCTTTAACTCGATTACTCCCACAAACCAGAATACTCCCGTTGCTAATCCTAAAATCTATAAGCATATAATGCGAGCAGATAATTATAACCATGAGGGGGGAAAAAAAGAACACTAAATGACAAGCAATGAAGAAAACTGGGTCAAAACAGAGAGAGGTGAAGATAATTCTACTAGATTGATTTCCGCAAAGTGATAAATGAAGATGATTATCAGATCCATACCTTCAGCGGCTTTGAGCCACGAAGCCATTGATTAATAAAAGCTAAATTAGATTTTTTGGAGTAGCACCAAATCTCCGATGCAATGCCAAAATAATTTGGTTTTGGACAATTCTTCATATAATAATAATGATAATAATCTCCAAAGCATGGTAAGAAAGAAAAGAAATGGCGATCGTTGAGTTGAGTTGAGATGAAACGAGTGAGTTTGAAGGAAATGGGTTAATGTTACCCTGCCGTCGAGACTAGCGTAACATCCGCCAATATTACCGAATGGTGGGTCCCATCCATCTGGGCTGAAGACCTTCTTCATGTGTTGGGCCATTCCGAATTTAAGCTACCCAAGTGATGTGGTTACTTCTTTTCTCTTGCTCTTCCTTTATGCCTCCAAAATAAGCGCAGCAACTCATGAAATAACGGCTCAGCATCATTATCATAAGAATAAAATGAATTGTGAGAACTTAAGGGGCGGGTTCTTCCGTGTGTAAGAACTTAGGGGGCTGATGGACAGATATTTTTAGAACAATTAACGATTCAACCACATCCTTAAGGATTGCTGACATCACGGACGGCCCAACTAGACTGTCAAGCCTAAATAGCTGCCAAGCCTAATTTCACAACTGAAATTTCTTAAGGGACAATAATGTGCTCTTTGGCGTATGGCAAGATAAAACTTATCTACCACATGATAACCCGACAGTCTCAATGATCGTGAAGGAGCCAACTCCCCCAAAATTCAGATTGCTTAACTTAGAAGCATACAATGGAATAACGTACCTCACAAATCATATTGTTAGGTACCAGAAGATGAAGAGATTAATATCAAACCATTTCAAAAGGGTCAATTTCAAGTTTTGGGCAACTCATATCTATATCTGAATCTCATTTTGCCAATATTAAGAGTAAAGCTAGAAAATCTTTAAATATTTTTGATGTCACATAGATACACGGGGAAAACCTCAAGTAGTACATGCAAAGATTTGGCATAAGGTCACACAAGTGCTAAATATGAGCTGAACAATAGTGGCTGTTGCCTTCGAAAAAGGCATATGCCACCATCAACCTTTATAAAGATCACTCTAGATGGAAATTAAAGGTATATACTTTAGAAGAGGTCTAAGTATACGCACAAAGATATATTGTCCTAAAGGAAGAGGAGCATTCCCTAGTGAAAGCAGAACGATCATTTAAGGAATAGGAGGGTAGAGAAGGAGATAATTCAACAAGAAAAGGCTCGTGGGAAGGGATAAACAGAAGACATGAGAACATGTATGCTTAAAGACATTTCGTTGCCAAGGCTAAACACATCTCTTGATCACATTCCCCATTATACCAAGAGTAAAGATCTCATCTTGTTGTCAAATAGTCTTGAAGTTTAACTTTCGCTAAGATCACAAGCATCATGATATACATAAAGTGATGGATTCTTAATTAAACAAAGGCACTTAGAATAGTTTCTGACCGACAACCCAAGGCCTGGAGGTAGCAAGAAGTATTGTGATTGTTTCTGATCTAAAGATTGTTGTGATAGATCTAGAGGACTATCAAGCTGTTAGTATTGTGATTGTTTCTGATCTAAAGATTGTTGTGATAGATCTAGAGGACTATCAAGCTGTTAATACCATTGCCAAGGGAGATTTGCGGGTGACTAAATCGTAGCTCAAAAGATTTGTTGACAAGTTCAAAGCTATAGTTAATATTGTAAGAGAAGGACAGAAAATAAGAGTGAGAACAAATTGTATATAGAGAAGAAGACCCTAAAGTAGCCAGCTCCCAAGATGATTTGATAGTTATCGCAGCGAACTTGGTAAACTACAAGTTGAAGAAGGTTTTGGTTGATAATGTGAGTTTCATGGATATCCTATTTTATGATGCATTTAATGCATACAAAGGCATAACTTGTACGTGCATCAACCCTACTAGTTGGCCTTGGGGGAAGTCAGATCCAAGTATTAGGAAAAAATCACTCTATAAAATTAAGTGATAGACCAAGGCAACCTACTAGGCTTAGAAATACATATAGTAGACAAGCCTTTGTTGTGTTCCTATGAAGACCTTTATTATCTTCTCATAAGGTTGTGGTGTTGTCTTATCAGTTGTTAACAAAATTCCCCACTAACCAAGGTGTCGCAAAGGTGTATAGAAATCCGAAAGCAGTCAAAGCATATTAAGTAACTTCTTTGAAGCCTAATAGGAAATGTGCTTAAGATTAAAGTCAGAGAATGAGGGCAAGAGCAGATAACAGAGCATGTTAGAGAAATGATTTAAGTTGAACATAAGGAGGCACATATAAGAGAAGTTGGTAAAGGTAGGACTTGGATGTGAAAAGGCATATTTAGAGTTGATTTTAATGGAATGTACAAACATTTTTGCTTGAAGATATGAAGATATAGGAGAAACTGACCTGGAAGTAGGAGTGCATAGATTGAACATTGATCAACATAGTGAAGTTCAGTATCTAGATTAGTTAACCAACATAGTGATGGTCAATAAGTCAAGTGGAAAATGGTGCATATGTATAATCTTCACCAACTTAAATAAGGCGCCCTACCTGAAGGATAGTTATCCCCTGCCTAAGATTAGTTGGTAGACACAATCACGGGCCATATGTGGTTAAACTTCATTGACGCATACTTAGGGTAAAATCAGTTTCGTAGGCACATACTAGATGTGGAGAAAACATCTTTCATTACCTATAACAATACTTATTGCTATCGGATGATGTCAGTTAGGTTAAAAATGTATGAGCTACGTCAATAGGGTATTCAAACCCCTATTCGGTAAAAGTATGGAGGCCTAAATGGATTATATAATAATTAAGACCAAGAGTAACGGTAGCCATTTCGTACATCTTAAAAGCAACTTTAATATATTGTGAAGGTTTGAGACCCTAAAAGTGCACCTCGTGTATCAACAAAGAAGTTCCTAGGATTTATGGTCATTTAATGAGGCGTAGAATGTTTAGAGGCTCACAGTGAACTAACAAGCTTATCTATATTTCTCTATAGATTTATCGACCATTGCAAAGGATGGCATACATGGTATGGCCCGACCAGGGACGGAGCCAGACTCAACTTTAAGGGGGGGCGAGATTTTTAAAGGTAGGAATTTTTTTTTTAAGGGAGAGGCCACTTATATTTATAATTTTAAAATTTGTAATTATATAAGTAATTTAAAAAAAATTTTGAAAGGGGGGCCATGGCCCCCCCTCCCATATACATAGCTCCGTTCCTGGGCCCGACGTAGGCCTGTGTTGATTAGGCTTTAAACTAGGCTCAAGCTTGAGAGGATCATCAGGCTAACCTAAATCGGTTTAGATAAAATGGAGTTGTTTTGTTTAATAAAATGACATTATTTTTTTTTCAATAGCTTCAAAACCAATTAACCAAAATGACTTAGTTATATCAAAATGATGTTGTTTTGGTCTTAATCAACTGGGATGGCCTTAAGTTGAGAAAAGAAATCAGTTGATCCCAAGACCCATTGCTAACTCTAACCCCTTACTTACCTTTCTTTCATGCCCTCTAATAAGCAGTAAACTTTAAATAAGGACCAAAGTTAGTAGGCCTTTGTGTAACATCCCACCCCCGACGGGAAGGGTAGAATAGTAATTTAGAAATAGGTGAGAGTGATTAGGATTGATTGAGTAATTTCATGCATATTCTTAATTGTGAACAGTTGAATTTTACACATGAAAAATAACTGTATATGCATTCATGACACTTCCCGGTATTTAGGCCTAAATGAAATTTGACTGTGAATAATGTGGAAATTGTGTTTGAAAATTTTATTTGAGTGATTCCTTGTGTGTTTGATATTTTAAGGGAATTTTAGGAAATTTTCTGAATTTTTCCGGGAAAACTTTCCGGACCGAAAAAATCGCCAAGTGGCGAACTGATTGATTTTCGGTATCGAAAATTTTTGTCCAATGGCACTACAATATTGGGTACATTATTTTTGGATTGAAATTGGAGCCATTGGAATTGAATGGGTCAAAGATTCATTTCATTAGGGTTTAATCTTATTAAATGTTTTGTCTTTTCCTTCTTTGTCTTTTTCTTAACAATGACAAGTGTATTGGTGAGTCACCAATACAATTAAGGCTAGCTTCATTCTCGGTTTTTCTACTTGAAAGCATGAAAAGATGATTTTTTTTGCTTATTTCCCTCATCATCCGAAACTCTCCCTTCATCTTCTTCTTCTTTGGGTTTTCCCTTTAGCTTTGGCTAAATTGCTACTTTCCTCCACCTTAAGTAGTTCTTTACATGCCATACAAGCTTAAAACCTTTTGCCTCCCTATGGTG
>JANKOE010000205.1:15975908-15986566 GCA_026284465.1 Erythroxylum citrifolium | reverse complement strand
TTTAATTATTACTAATATTAAATATAATTATTATGTAATTATGACGTCATACCGGTTCAACCGGTGGTCGAACCGGTGACCAGTAAAGCCTCCGGTTCGACGTTCGGTCCGGGTTTTAAAACCTTGATTCCTACTCTATGTCATCCCGTCTCAGCCACAAATTTCATAGGTGAAAAGAATTGTTTTTTAAAAGTAAGTAATGATTGTATTGCTAAAAAAAGGTATAAAATTTACAGGACTTCAAAAATCTCCAGGATGAGGTCCTCTATTCCATATCCTCTGTTCCTTTTACATGCTATTCCCTCTCAGCCACAAATTAAAAAAATTTGGCTGAAGGGGGATGGCACAGAGTAGAAACTGAGGGGATGGAACAGAGGATCTCATCCTGAAATAAGTAAATAAATAACAAACAAGAAATAAAAAAGAAGATAAGCAAATAAGTAAAATAAACAAATCATTATAAGAAAATGTTTAGGCTAAGTAAGAAAATGTTTTGGCTAAATAACTACAAGAGAAGTATTACATATTAAATGTTTAGGCTAAATGCAAGACATAAGATTTGAAGGAAAACATTTAAAAATCATATAAGAAAGAAAAGTACCCCTATATATGAGATTCTTTGCCAATATCCTAGTACACTGAAATTTTCTATTGAGAGCCATGTGCAAGGCTCCAATATATACACTAGAAATATTATAGTATGTATAGGGTGTATTAAAAAGTGAACATAAAAAATTAAGTGAATATAAGTATAGTAAGGGACATAAGAGTAATTAATTTAAAAGATAAGGGTAAATTAGTAATTTCTTAATTTAGGCATGGACATGAATAATTGTATGTGAGTTATGAACTAGAATGACATCAATTGATGATTTTATATGTCAACGTGGGAATTAAAGGAAGAAGACCAACTGTGCAATTTTGCCCAAAATCAACATATGGACCAATAGGATTGAAAATTGTGTTTAACACTAGAAACTTCTTGAAGTGGGGAGTTGAAGAGTGGGAAGAGAGATGTGTATGGAGTGTTTTAACTCCAGAATTTTCTCTTCTCACCTCATTTTCATTCCATCACCTTAATTATATCATTTTGCGTAAGGGATCAAGCTAATCCTAGGTGAAAATCAAGGTAAAAGTTTGTGGTTTTTGTTCTTATCTTCATCTTTCTTTCTTTACTCATAAAGAGATGGAATTATAAGGTTGAATATGGGATTGAGATATGTATTTGTGGCTTTCTAGTTGGAGAATCAAGCAAAGCCAAAAGGAAGAGAAAGAAGAGTACTAAAAAAAGAGCTAATTGGAAAATTTCATGGTTTGGGACTCCACTTAGTTAATTTTTGTATATTTTAATGTGTAAAAAGATTGATTTAGGCATGTAATTGTTGTTGGAATGGTGATTTAGTGTTAATTCGTATGAATAAGTTGAATATGATAAGAGAGATTCATGTTTGGTGAAATTTTGTCTTAGGTTCTCGGTTCACTTGAACCAGTCCTATTATTTTGGCTATAACTTAGCATACAAACCTTTAAATTGGGTGATTCTAATTGGAAATGAAACTTAAGACATGGACATAAGATTATCTAGAAGAGGCCTATACCTAATTACGGCTTTATAATATCGGAAATTCAGATTGAAAATGATGACCTAATGTTATCCTATATTAGAGCAGCTTGTGATGTTTGGTACTTATCTTATGACTTAGAAGTCCAAATAGCCTAATCTTTGATCATATGGAAATTAGAGAAATATGGGAACAAATATTTAGTGAACCTTAAAGCCTAATTTGAATGTTTTCTATGTGAAAATTACAGAATAAGTGGAGATTGTTGTGTGATTCGCTTTTGGACTAATTTGTTTGCCTATTTTTAGACCCACCGTGTGCTTAGCCCATTTTACACTATTTTGAGTGCTTTGCTTCCTTTTTTCTTTCATTGAACCATATTAGAATCTTTTCTAATATTTAAGAAAATTTTCAAACACCTAGAAATAAATGAATATCATATGACTTGTCAATAGATTAATCATGAAATTGGTAAATGATTAAAGGAAAATGTCACATTGTTTGCTTCACTATCTTAGCGATGGATAGATAAGCATGCCTGTAGGGTTACAATACAAATGCTACAGTTTGACACCACTAGTGTCTCCATTTCGAGACTATAATGTCTCAACAGTTCAATACCTATGGGTATCCATAGTTCGATACCTTCAGGTATCTATAGTTCGATGCCTTCGGATATCCACAGCTTGATCTCTTTGGATATCCACAGCTCCCATTATCCACACCTATAGGAAATATACAGGCTTAACATATAAAGGAAATTTAATAGTTACAAATAAGAGATACAACATAAAAACATGAATAATTTGGCTTATAAATATGCATTTTAGTATATGGATAATATATTGAAGCATATTTGCATTATATACTTTGCTTAATTATTCCATCATTGTTTACTTGAGTTTATGATATTCATGAATGTGTGAGTGCTTGGTGGATGATTATTGTGAGTGTTCATCCAAACTAAGTATTTCCTTACTAAGCTTTCAAGCTTAGCATGAGTGTTAATCTGTATAGGTCTAAGTAATAGGAGTAAGGCACATGGATCATTTGTAAGGATCGAGGCCAACCATTAGAAGTACTTTAGATGTGTCTTTTGATTAAAGAATGGTTGTATATGTAATGAAGAAAATTGTAGTTTCTTAACAGTTTGTAATTAAGAATTTAAGTTATGTGTAATATCTCTTTTTGGATTATCATATAAATGTAATGATGTAATACTACTTTTAAATGATAATGTTAAGGGATATGAAATTTTATAATATGTATATGTACAATATTGAATAGACAAATGAGTGATGGCAATCCCTATAAATGAATAGAATTGTATGCCAGAATGTATGTACAAGAATTTGGGTGTCATATGTGTAGGTGGTTATAAGTTCTGTATAGGGGACATTACACCATATCCTCGGCACGTTGCAACAGAGTCATATCATTCATGATCACCTCTCCCCTCAACTCTTCCTAAGTGTTCCTTTTTCTCTCTTATAGTCCCTAAGTACAATCTTTTGCATCTTCTAAGTGGAGTGTTAGAATTACACCTCTTTTTTTGGGTAAATGAATGATAAATTACGATAGATGAAACTATTACACCATTATAATGAGTTCAAAGATAAAAATGAAACTACTATATATTACAAATGCGAACTGAAAAAAATAGTAAGAAGAGCAAATCAAAAAATGGGAAGTTTTAGAAATATTATAATTGTCATTTTTTCTTCATATCTGTGGTAAGGAACCTTTGTGTATCTTTAAAAAAAATGCCTAAGTGAATTAGGTTGATAGTTTTGTCGGCTAGTTGGTATTTCTCTTCCTTTGCATCGGTGAATCTGCGACTATTTCTTCTTTCCAAATGCTATATATGGATATTGAGAAGGCAACAGTAAAGAGGACTACATTTAGAGCTCCTTTCCTTGATTTGGTAATTACCCACTGTAATACGAACTCCCAATCATAACTTCCATATTGAGCAGGTAACAAGTGCATATACTACTCCAAATGGCTTTGGAATAATTACATTAAAAGAAAAGATGAGCACGATCTTCAGAAGTTGAGTTACAAAGAACGTATAAGTAATTAGCATTAATATGCCATTGTTTCACTGTTAGGAGTCGATTCTTGATAGCTAGCCAAGTGATGAATGTTTCTTTGGGAATGATGGTATTATGTCGTAGAAGTGAGAACCACAGGACTACCATTTCATTATTATTAAGGAGACTATAGTATGATTTGTTAGAGAAAACTCCATCAGCTATAAGCTTCCATGAAATACAATCCTCCTCAACTGTATTAGGAAATAATGGAAAATATGCCATAAGGGATGTGAAACCTTTAAAATTACCTTGTCATTTACTGTTTGCCATAAGGAAAGATACTTTCAGACTTAAGGGCATTCAATTACACAACCTCTAAAATTCAGAAGAGGAAATAAGGGGACTGATGTCCATCCAATTATCAAACCACACATATGTTTTTTCTCCATTTCCGATTGTGTGTTTAATATGTGGGTAGATGGTAGCACATAGTTGCATCATTTGTTTTAGTATTCAAAAGCCCTCTTGAGAGTAATCCACCTACCAAAAGTTCAAAGTTGTCGATAAGGCATTATTATCAGTGTATAACTTCCATAACCTTTTACACCTTCAAACTTTTTGCATATTAAAGATTGGAAAGATCCCAAGGCCACCATGTTTTTTCTGCATTGTAACCTCTTGCCATTTCACTTGCGCTTTTGTAGAATTTCCTACCTAACCCATCCAAAGAAAGGATTTTAAGATTCTTTCTAGCTCTTTGATAACTTTTCGAGGTAAGGCAATATGACCATCCCAATGTATATATAGACTATTGAGGACTGAAACGATTAGTGTGAGTCGAGTTGCATAAGAGAGGAAGCGATTTTACTAAGCCATAACCCAAGAGCTCATTCTTTCGATAATCGAATGTCTCCTCTTAACATATCCAAACTACCTAAGCCTTGTCTCTCTTAATTTTTCATTAATATTAGCCACCTTTAATTTTTCTTTTACCATTATATTCGTAATCTTATTTCTTCTAATAAGATTGCACATCCAATGGAGCATCCTCATCTCTACCATACATTATTTTATAAAGATGCACCTATTTGATGAGCCAATACATTACCCTATAGAGCATGGACAACTTAATCGCTAAATAATAAAATTTACGTTTGAGCTTGGGTGGTGGTATCTTTTTATTTCATAAAACTCCTAATGCACTTCTTTGTTTAAGCTACCCTGATTTGTTATGGTGAACTATGTATTCATGGATCTCTCCATTGTTTTGGATAATAGATCTTAGACACTAAAAACACTCTTTCAGTGGTATAACTTCTGAACTAATCTTTACCTCCATATAGGAAGCCACCTATAGCCTAAAAAGTTACACTCTAAGTACTTAATCTTAGTCTTACTCAATTTAAAACCCTTCAACTCTAACGTATCCCTCTAAACTTCTAACTTGACATTGACAACTTCTTTTGTTTGATCCACTAAAACAATATCATCAACTAATAACATACATTAAGGTACATCCCTTTAGATATTCTTAGTGAGCTTAACCAAGACTATTGCAAACAAAAAAGGGTTTAATAAGGAGTTTTGATCCAACCTAATATTGATAGAAAATTGCTTTATATCTCCTACTATCGTCTTTAACATAATCTCTTACACCTTCATACATATCCTTAACAATATGTATATACGTTGTAAGGACTCCCATAATTTCTAAACTCCTCCACATGATTTCCTTAGGTACCCTATCATAAGCCTTTTCTAAATCATTAAGAATTATATGTAGGTTACGTTGTCTTTCCTTGTAGTATTTTATTAATATTTTAAGGAGATGTAAAGCTTCTATTTTGGGCCTTCCTAGTATGAAAACAAACTAGTTCTATAAGATAAGTTCATCGTTTCTCACTCTCTTCTCAATGATGTTCTCCCATAACTTTATGGTGTGACTAAGTAGTTTGATTCCTTTATAGTTGTTATAGCTTTGGATGTCCCTTTTGTTCTTGTAAAGAGAAATTAGCATACTAAATCTCCACTCATTTGACATTTTGGCAGACTTAAGGATTATATTAGAAAGCTTGGCTAGCCAAATAAGACCCTTCTTATATAGGCTCTTCTATATCTCTATAGGTATCTCATTAGGTCCTACTGTCCTTCCACTCTTCATCTCCTTAAAAGCTCTTTTAATTTCTTTCCTTATGATTTGTCGACAACAAGTAAAGTTATGACACCTCTCGAATGTGCTAAGATCAATTTTTTCTTGATGTCATTTTCAACCACAAATACCCACCCTGCATCATCTTTTATACACCAAACTTGATCTAAGTCTCTTCCTTTCCGTTCCCTAGCTCCGTCAACTTAAATATATCATTTTCTCTATCTTTCCAATCGTTGGTATAATTTCTCGTAAGCTCTGGTTTTAGCATTTAATACTATCTTTTTTCGTCTCTTTCTTTACCAGTTTAGAACTTTCTCTATTAACTACCCTCTCAACCTCTGAGGTGCTATCCAATAGAGCTTTATAGGCAACATTCTTGATCTTAACCTTTTCTTATGCTTTGATAATGATTTTGAAGTGAATCATATGTTATCTTCAACTTTATGTACGTTGCAACGAAAATGTGTTAATTTATAGCTTATTAAATGAAGAAAGGAGATTTAGTATCTTTCATGTGAAGATCTCTAAGAACCTCAACTAAGAGTATTATATCATTGTATCCTCTCTCAACTAACTCCCATATGTCTTGAGATACAAAGGGAGTCTTCATTTTAGTGCTCCAAGCATCACATCCACTACTTTTAAAAATAAGGATGAAAGGAAATTAATGATTAATTCCAATTTTTTATTAACAACAAAAACTATTTTTTCAACTTTGACCCAAATGATAAAATAAAGGATTTTTTAAATATCACATCTCTAAGATAGTAAAATAGAAAAATAAAAATAAATAAAAATTTTATCCAATAGGTTATAGACATACAAATATTAATCTAAAAAGAACATAACTTTATTAAGAAATAAGCTACAATAAATATACTTTAAAGATAACTTAATGCCTACACTCAAGACACAATGACAATGATGTAACAAACATTTACTATATTTTTTTATTTCTAAAATGCCAAGACTTGATCTTAACTATAAATTAGTAAAAGCAATAATATTGGGACACTTGAATAAACAAACTCACGAAATTTGTACATTATTCTTGAACACATCTTATATGTTTATTCATATTGGTCTTTGGGGTAATCAAAATACTATGTTATTCTTGATTATGAGTGTATTGGAATTTGTGTTGATGTATATGAGGCATATGTTGATTTAGAGATATTCTACCTACTATAATAAAATCATATCCTAAAGGTCTTTTGAGAAAGCTAAGTGGATGTGCATATGAATATACAAAGACTAAACCTAGGTTGCATCTTTTGGCTCAAAATACATCTAGTTTAAAGGGTGTTTTAAATCCACTTATTTGGTGGGTTGAGAAACAAATTTCTAATTGTGTACATAAAACTACCTCTTTTTTCCTTCATTCCATAGTTGGAGTTCATAGGTTTCCTAATAAAAACTCAAAATGGCTTCTGGATAAGGCCTAGTTGACTCTGATACAATCACCTTTCTTGTGTCACTTATCCCCAGCCAAACATTTTCTCTAATGACCATGACTTTGTGAAACAAAGTTTCTTTGAAATAGTGCCAATGTAGGAGAGGCAGGTATGTTCATGGTTACTCAAACCATTGAAAGTGTATGTTGGGAAACTAGCTGTGATCCAAAAACATGAAAAGTAAAAAAAAATAAAATATTTACAATTTCTCGATCGTATCTCAATAATTAAATAACATGAAAAACATGAATCATAAAAGTACTTGAATTGTACCTTATTTGAATTCCTACTGATACATTTTCATAAGGTGTTAATCTTGAGCTGTTTAAGCATCCAACCTCTAATGATATCCACATATTAGAGAAAAAGAACTTAACGTTTTAAGAGGAATAAACAGGATTCTAGCTCCCTTATACTTATTTCCTATATATAGAAAATAAAAGCATTAGGGTTTATCTTTATTAAAATTAAATATTCTAAATATAATTAAAGTTAAACTCTAACTATAATTTAATTTAATTTTAATAAAATCATGTATTTCATTTTTAATTCTTGAAGTTTCTCAAACTTCACAATTAAGTCTAAATTAATTTTTTCTTTTTAACTGCTTTTTATGTGTGACTTATTAGGTTCCTAATATATTGATAATGATTATAAATTATAATTCTAACTCATAATTAGTATTAGACAAATTAAAACCCCTCTTAGTTTAACTTTAGTTCTCCAATAAAATAATGTATAATTATAGATCAAGATTGGTGTCTAATAACATATTATGAATGCCTTAATATTAGGAATGCCAAAGTGATTTGACTTAACTTGTTAATGCATAGTTATGATGTATAATTTAATTCTTTTATATGTTCATTCTTTCTAATTAGTAATTAATATATAATTGATATTTAAAAACACATTTTCAAATCTCAATTCACTTCGACTTAAGAATTCCTTAAATCATTTCTAATCAAGAATAGTGGACCAATCTCTTTAATTACTTTACAGTGACGAATCCTTTATTGACTTAATCAACTATCTTTATATGGTTCACACTAATCCAAGTACTACTGATTGAGCTACCCTACATAAAATAGGTTATAAGTAGCATCAAAACATTATAATTCCCACATTAGATGCGATGCTAATCTCAAGTATAAGGATCAATTATACAATCACCATAATGAAGAAATCCACAGACACATAAGTAATATTGCATTTGGGATCCTTATAATTGAATTAGTTCTATGACATTATTCACAAATAGGCACCCACAAATTTATTTAAGTATTTTCATACTTTAATTTATAAAATCAGTTGCTTTCTTCATAAGAAAGCAACATAATGTGTATTATTTTTAATCATTTCATTAATATCTTGTCATGAAGAAAGTACAATTAGGAACAATTTAAAAATAATATAGAAATGCACATTGAATATCATAATTATGATCTCATTATAATTTTAATTACACAATAATTATTATAAGGATTGTACCTTTAGGCTATGTTTGGTTGGATGTAAGGTTTTTAATGGAATGGAATGATTAATAATGGAATGGAATATAAATGGATGTAATATTACAAAATTGTTGTTTGAGAGGAAAAGAAGGGTTTGTAATGTAATATAGTGAAAAGTTATTTATCATTTTATATTCCATCCTAAACCTCCCAAATCGGAGGATTCTCATTTTTATTGTTTAGGATGGAATGAGATGTAATATGAAATCCTCCTCTTCCATCTCATTCCATTATAAACCCTCCTCCGAAACGATGTAATAATATTACATTCCGTTCCATTAATAAACCCTCATCCAAACATAGCCTTAGTATTAAAACATAAAATATAATTAACAAAATACAAAAAGATTAATAATGCCTTTCTTAGTTAAAATAATAACGTTATGCATAAAATTGCAACCAATTAATTAGTTGTATGAGCATAAATTGACAATCTCTCTCTTGTACTAAAGTGAACTAACTATGTATTTAATACGATATTCATCCATAAGCTGATCATATCTCTTCTGAGACAATGATTTAGTGAGAGGATCTATAAGATTCTATTCGTTGAAAATTCATTCTAATGTTATATCTTTCTACTTTAATATCTTTTTAAATAAGGGAAAGCATATGATTGAACCATTAATAAGAAATTGGTTCCTTTGCATATGCAATGACTTGTTGTCATAGTATAATATTATCGTCTTAACAATGCTAGGAGCCACTTTAAGTTTAATGATGAACTTTTTGGTCCAAACTGCTTCCTTTACTGCCTCTGACATGAAAATGTACTCTACCTTAGTCAATTTACAATGGTTGGTTGTTTAGAACTCTTCTAACTTACCATATTACCATTCAGAGTAAAGATGTACCTTGACTATGATATACTATCATCTAGATCAGACAAAAACAAACATTTGAATACCCCCTGAACTTTTAGTTCAGCTTCTTCATAGACCAAAAAAACATCTTTAATCCTTCTCGAGTATTTTAAGATGTTTTTCAAAATTATCTAGTGACCATAACCAAGATTGGCATACAATTTTATTCATTTATAGGGATTGTCATCATTTTTTTGTCTATTCAAAGTTGTACATATACATATTACATAATTTCATATCCCTTACCATTATCATTTAAAAGTAGGATTGCATCATTACATTTATATGGTAATCCAAAAGAGATATTACACACAACTTAAATTCTTAATTACAAATTGTTAAGAAACTACAATTTCCTTCATTACATACACAACCATTCTTTAATCAAAAGACACATCCAAAGGTACTTTTACTTCTAGCGGTTGGCCTTGATCCTTGCAGATGATCCATATGCCTTACTCCTATTATTTGGACCTACATAGATTAACACTTGTGTTAAGCTTGAAAGCTTAGTGGGGAAACACTTAGTTTGGATGACATTCACGACAATCA
Organism: Erythroxylum citrifolium; assembly: GCA_026284465.1. Taxonomy (NCBI): domain Eukaryota; kingdom Viridiplantae; phylum Streptophyta; class Magnoliopsida; order Malpighiales; family Erythroxylaceae; genus Erythroxylum; species Erythroxylum citrifolium. The sequence continues at coordinate 15,976,433 of JANKOE010000205.1, read as the reverse complement.
TACATCAAGCCCACACACATTCATGAATATCATAAACTCATGTAAACAATGATGACATAATTAAACTAAGTACATAATGCAAATATGATTGAATATATTATCCATATATCAAAATGCACATTTATAAGCCAAATATTGATATTTAAAGCTCATCATTACAAATTATTCATGATGACATGTTGTATATCTTATTTATGATTGTTAAACTTCCTTTCAGTGTTAAGCCTACACATTTCCTATAGGTGTGGATAATAGGAGTTATGGATATCCAAAGATATCAATCTGTAGATACCTGAAGGAGTCGAACTATAGATACTCAAAGGTATCGAACTATGGATACTTGAAGGTATCAAATCGTGGAGACACTATAGTCTCGATGTTGGGTCCCGAAAATTTTTTTTTTTTTATTTTATTTTATTTTAATTATTTATTTGTTATTCTCTAGTTTATTTCTTAATTTTGTTGTGATTGCTTTAAGTCTTATTTATTTTAGTAGTATTAAAAAGTGAAATTATAAATTAGAAT
>JANKOE010000205.1:15828074-15842067 GCA_026284465.1 Erythroxylum citrifolium | reverse complement strand
AGACATCAAACTTAAGCTGGTAAAGTTTAAATGTCCATACCTATAATGCCACAACCAGTTATCTTCTTCCAATGAGGCTGAGAGTGCTTTGTGTTGATTGTCAAGATTGAGAGGGAATATATTGTTCTTGGCCATGGGAAGTTGAAACAACATATTCTTTTTGGTTTTATCAGAAAACACCGTGCATGAGATATCTTGAAAAACAAGTGAGTAGCCTTCTCTCAAAAATTGACCTACACTTAAAAGATTGGAATCCAAATCAGGCACATAAAGAACATCTGTAATGCTGCAATTGTTCACCTTAACAACCCCTTTTCCTTGTGTTTGACGAATCGTTCCATCTGCTGTCTTAATTGACTTATCCAAATTGATGAAGGCCTCCAAATCTGCAGTCATGTGTTTACTACAGCCACTATCTATATACCACACACTAGAAGCACACTCTTTAGTAGCAAAGCAAGCAAGAAATAAGCTTTCACATTCATCTTTATCTTCTTTCTCAACTAAATTTGCCTGGTTTCCCTTCTGCCAGCAAAACTTTGCTATATGGCCAGGCTTCCCACAATTATAACATGTAAATTTGTGAGTATAAGTGTCACCTGTCTCATTGGCTATCGTATGACTTAGGTTCGGATGTCCACCTGCTCTTCCACCTCATCTATAGCCTCTTCCACCTCTTCTTCCACAAGAAGAATACCCACCATGACTACTTTGACCACTGCTGCTACGTTCACCATCTTTGGACAACTGTAGTTTGGTGTGAAAGGCATTCTCTATAGTTACTTCTTCATAACTATTATGTCTGTCTTCATGAGATTGCAAAGATCCTAACAATTCATCAATAGATAGGACTTTAAGGTCTTTTGATTCTTCAATGGCAGCCACGGCAGACTCATACTTTCTAGGCAAACTCCGCAAAATTTTCTCAACAACCTTTTGATCGGACAACTGCTCACCGTACTTTCTCATCTGATTCACAACTTCCATGACTTTGTTGAAATACTTATGCATGGATTCACCATCTTTCATAAAAAAACAATCAAATTTCCTGCGAAGCGTCTGAAGTTTGACTGTAAGCACCCTCTCTGTGCCTTGATAACTATTCTGGAGTATCTCCCATGCTTCTTTTGCTCTTGTTGCTGCTGAAATTCGAGGAAAAATGGCATCATCTACAGCTTGTTGAATGAAGAAAAGGGCTTTGGCATCTTTCTTTCGCATCTCTCTAAGAATTTCAGCTGATGCACCTTCATCGTAGCCACTTTCCAGTAAATCCCATAATTCTTGAGAAAGAAACAAAGTTTTCATCTTGATGCTCCATATGTTATAGTTGTGACCTTGAAGAATTGGTACTGATGGTTGTGAGAGATTGACGCCTGCAGTGTTGTTGGCCATCTAGGTGAACCTGGCTCTGATACCAGATGTTAAAATTGAGCAGGTGTTAAACAAAAACAAAGGTTAAAGAAGAGCAAAAACAGAGAGGTCTATAGAGGCAATATAACAAACAACTGGAAGGCACAAAATCTGGAGGTTCGAAGACACACACTTTATTCATCTGAAACTCCTTAAATACAAGTACAATCTCAACTAATCCCAAATTATAAGGAAACTAACAAATCACGTTAACAAGATAATAGGAACATAACTAACAACTATTGACTTATTAAACTAAAAAACATGACTAATTAAAAACGTGGATGGAAGTGCGGCAAGATATTTTGCATTACCCACTAACACCTTCATAATAAATCACAAAAGGCTTCATCTTTTCTTGCAATAAATCCTCTCAGTTCCTAAGATAATCTCATGAAATCTGCTCAATTGAACTCTCTTGATCACCCCGGACGAAAATGGGAAGGCAAGGCCTGCGAGCAGCTGATAGGCATCAAAGCAGAACAAGTATGGCCTCTATTGGACGACTTCTGTGGCATAAACAAATGGTTCCCTGCACTCCCCACAAGCCTTCTTGCAGAGGGCATCAATGGCCAACCAGGGTGTGTGCGTTATTGCGCTGGGGTCAAAACTAATATTAATAATGGCGAAGATGGGGTAGTAAACTGGACAAAAGAGAAGCTGTTGTCCATTGATCCAAACTTCCAAAGGAAATGACTTTAACATATTCCATTATAGATGGAAACTTTGGGTTCAACTCGTATCTGGCGACATGGAAAGTGACTGCAATGGAAGGAGGATGTAGCGTTAAGTGGAGGTACGAGACTAAGCCAGTGGAAGGGTGGAAACCAGAGGACTTAAGCTCGTTTGTCAGCTCAGGTTTACGTGGCATGGCCGCAAAAATCGTAGAAGTTTTCCATGTTTAAGTTTGCATACTTATTCGATCGTTGTGAGTACAAGTTAGCAGTACTATAATACTGCAGTGCAGTCAAATATTTCAACTGTATGTGGCTGCAATTTCATCACCCCAGCTACTAGACTACTACTGTTCATGCGTGCAGCTACTTCCTATCTACTTCTACATTAATTTGTATGTAAGGCAATTATTATGTCTCCCCTCGACGCAGATTTCTCGGAGATCCCCTCCCATCTGCTCTTTTTTTCGTGAACGGATCTTGTGTTTGTTTTATCTTGTTACTATCTTATCATATGAATCGAAGGTATTTATTTATGAGAGATTCGTATAATTAAATGACTGAAATTTATATCTCCTCTCATCCGCTGTAAAAATCCTCTCATCCGCTCATATTTTTACAGAATGAGATTTTTTATTTATTTTATTATGTTTTTATCTTATCTCTTAAATCTCAGCTATTTATTTATATAAGATTCATATAAATAAATGACTAAATTTATAAAATAAGGTAAGAATAGAATAAAATGAACACAAAATCTTAGCTAATATTTTCACCTTCTCTTCCGCTAATTTCCAAGTCAGAACATTGAAATAGCTGACAAAACACATTTGAACTAAAATAACTGTCAAAAATTCAATAAAATAATTAAGTCTATAAAATAATTTTCATTTGGATATAGTCTTCGGGCAACCGGTGAAAGGAATTCTCTTGAATAGTAATAGCAGAAAAGTGATACATGGCGATAAAAGTATCCCAGTGCTCCCGTATATATATATTTATATGGACACACCCAGGATCCTTACGGGTATATGTATATATATTTATATGGACACACCCAGGATCCTTACGTGAGCACTGGGATACTTATATCGCCAATTCGCCATGTATCACTTTTCTGCTATTACTATTCTCTTTATATATATATATATATATATATATATTTTATTGGATAATGATGATGATTAAATTTTTAATTTAATAATGGTCATACTAGTCGTCAGAAGAACATGCAGCCCAAATCAAATTAGAAAGCTACTTTATCTAGAGTTCATGTACCTTTTATTTTCATAATAATTAATAAATACTCTATAAAAATTAGTAAAATAATTTATTTAATTTTAATAAAGATTTTATAACTAATAGATTTACGATTTTATTTAAACTTTATTATTTAAAAATTTTATTTAACCATTAAATATTTATATTTTAAAGGATACATTTAATTTTTTATTATTAATATTTAATAAATTAAAAATTTTCAGCTTTATTTATTTATTTATTTAATACATTTGCTTATACAATATACAAAGACTGAAAATGTATAAATAAATATGATTTAAAACAATTTAAATTTTCCTCTTCAAATTTAGCTTTGAATCAAGTGCTCAAAATTCTTGAAAAATAGTCTAACATTTTAGTAACAATCCATTCTTTTCTGCAAAATAGAAACTGAGCATTCATTTTGAAAAAAAAATTGAAGCAAAATTAAGTTCTTTTGTAAATTAATGTACACAATATGTCATTAGAGTATTAGACTAACAAAAGTCTCAATCATTTGGCAAGCTATATTAGGACACTAGTATGCGTGGATGAAGCCAATGTTGGTATGAAATATGTGAGTTATGTTAGAATTTGCATAATAGTTGATATTTAACAAAACTTATTATATTAGAATCCACTAATAAGGCTTGGGGAAGATGACAAGTTATTTAAAGATTGGGAAACAATCTCTCATTAATGGAGACCAGACTTATCTCAACCAATAGATAAGAAGTATCGAATAAGTGAAGATTACAAGCTATTGGAACTTTGTTTCTCAAAAGGAAAGAATAACAAAAATGATAAAGAGAGCTTAATATGATATAAAACATAGAAACTATAAACACAGCAATGAAGAATATAGTTGGAGCCAACACAAAAGATAGAAAAAGAGCCTTGAATCAATACAACAACAAGGTCACATATATATTAAGATCAAAAATGTTTAGAACAAGCAATTAGATGATTCCTTGCCACCATTAGTTTAGTAGAGCAATGCTCCATTAAAGAATACTATTTTCTCTTCAAATGAACATCAAGATACAAATGATTTATTTGTTGATTTCAAAACTGCTACTAGGGAAAATCCATAAGGAAAAATAAGGAAATAGCTCTCATTCCTTAACCCTATCCTGATGTCAATTATGCCTTAAAATATAAGAGACTTAATAGTCCCAAAAGGTAGCAAGTTTTGAGAGATTACTTACATGACATCAAACCGCTTTTAATTGGACTTTCGAAAAATAATATAAAAGTGGATAGTTGCAAGAAGCTATATTTTATAAAGAGGCATTAGTCAGTTAATTCTAATCATAATGCTTACTACAACAATAAAATAGTCATTGTTTTCGACTCTTAACATAATAGAGATCCTACACTCTATCAATAATGATCAACTCATCCATTTGTTAATAAGTCTCTTATAAGAGAATATTATCATTCGGGTCACTTTTATCTATGCTTACAATTTTTCTTTTCAAAGGAAATCCTTATAGGACAAGCTGAATGAGATTCATACTACTCTTAGGTTAATACTTAGGGACTTTAACAACATTATTCACTAATCTGAAGCTGAAGGAAATGTGTATATAACTTTTCTAAGGTCTTATTAAGGACTTCTCAAGCAATAAGGGATATATTTCTTAAAGAAAAAAAATTTAGTTAATATTTAGGGACTTCAACAACACTAATCTCAAGATAGAAGGTAGTTGTTCACTTAGAGCAATAAGCAACAAGGAAGATATTTTTTAAAGAAAAAACGTGACAAAGATCTTATTAATAACCATCAAATTATCATATTCTTAGAAAGAGAGGCCTTGTTCAATTGCCCTTTATTGTTTGATCACTCCCTCATTAAAATATATGATATGTTATTAGAGCTATAAAGAAATATCCTCCTCCAATTCAATAACTACTTAGTATCTAGTGAGGGATTTGAGGAAACTATCACAGAAGATTTGAGTTATAATTTTTCAGAATGGCAAATCTTTTTTTACATAGGAGCACTTCACAAGATTAAATAGGACCTTAGGAAATTTAAGCTTAAGAGTTATGGGAATACAAAATAGGCTATTTTTGAAACACAAGCCAAGTTTTCCCAAGCTCATCACGCCATTTTTCAAGATCCTACAGATGAAAATAAACAAAAAGAAGAGATTATAACTACATAAAATGATATTTTAGCATTGGGAGTGAATTGTTTTCCTCTTATCAATTATCTCAAGGAAAATTTTCAATAAGATGACATCTCTTTGGAAAGAAAATGAATAGTTAGTTCACTCATTAGATGAATTATTGATAGAAACATACGAGTATTTCATAGGTACCTTTAGCACTGTCTCTAACAACTACTCTTTTATACAGGTGCTTAAATTCGTTGTCACATTGCAAATTATTGACATTAAAGCCCAAAATCTGCTTTTGCCCTTTAATGCTACATATGTAAAGAAGGCTTTTTTAATCACAAACTAAATAAAGCACTTGGTTTTGATGGTCTTAATGCTTACTTCCTTAAAAAAAACTTGGAATCACACTAAACACATAGTCACTGAATTTGTTCTTAAGCCCTTTAACAAAGGCTAAAAACTAAAGGAGCAAGTCACCTAATCCTATTTATGAGGGTTTCTAATCCTATCTTATTCTACAACATAATTTATAAAATCATTGCAAAACTTCTAGCCTTTTAAGACAAGGTTATTTTTGAAAGCTCATATCAACCCATCTCATAAGGCTTTTTGCAAAGGAAGGAAAATTAAGAACAACATTCTTCTAGCTCAATAAATTTTCAAGAATTATACTAAAAAAACACTCCTTCAAGAGTTGTATAATTAAGCTTGATTTTCTCAAAGCATTTAACTCCATCAATCAGAACTTCATATTAAACACCATAGGAGCATTTGGTTTTCCTAAAAAAATCATTGATTGAATAGAGCAATGCATCAATCCAGTCTCTTATAATATCTTCGTGAATAGTGAGCCGATAAAACTTATTAAAGGTGTAAAAGAAATGAGATAAGGAGTTCTTATCTCCATACTTGTTTATACCATGTATTGAAGTTTTTACTGTATATGTTGGTCATCTTATAAGTTTTTTTAAAAAAGTAACTTTAAATATCACAATGAATGCAAAAAATTGAAAATCCATAGCTTGTCCTTTGTCAATGACTTATACTATTCTCAAAGGTCGATCGAAACTCTGTTATGATTATAACAAAAACTATTAGAACCTTTAAGGATTTGTTTGGTCTTTCAATTAATAAGAATAAGACTCAAATATTTGGTTTAATAGGAGCAACCATCTTGCCAATTGACTATCTAACCTAACAAGTCTGAACATTATGGTGCTCCCAATCATATATTTAGAAATACCTATCTCATATAAAGGATTAATTTATAGTTTCTCCTTTTTGGTTAAAAGAATACAAAGAAGAATTAACAATTGGTGCAATAGAAGCCTCCCCTTTGTGGGTATAATCTAACTTATAAATTCAATACTTGAATCTATACAAATTTGTTAACCCTCACATATTGTATTTTCAAATAGCCTAATTAAAACAATAAAGAAAATGACTAGGTTTTTCTTGTGGTCAGGAGATGTCACAAGGAAATCTATTGCCAAGTTAAAATGGAAAGATGTGTATATGCCTAAGAAGGCAACTTAATATGATAAAACTCGTCACTAAAATCATTAAGATTAAAATAATTTGTAAAATTCTCACTAATAAAGAAGCTTTATGGGTAAATGGGTACACACTCAATACTTGGGGAGGAAGAACTTCCAGAGTCCAAAAGCTAATACAACGTGGCTATGCTTTACAATCTAAAACTGAGGGAGCAAGTGAAATTGAAGTTCAAGCACATGTTTGGAGGTGGATGAATCATATGTTCTTAATTTGATAGTTATAGCGACCTTGGACCACTATAATATCAGTGAATTCTTAATGCTAGAAACTCAATTCGTAAGGAAGCAACAATCAAAGAAGTATTAAAAGACAATCAGCATGGCTTGCACCTAAGGATTTGGTCTGACTTAATAGAGATTACACATAATTATAATCTTAAATCTGATATAAAGGATTCAATTTAATGGCTGATGCACTCCTCTGACTATTTCTCCAATAAATTTTGTAGATAACTACTAAGAACAAAAGTTCTAAAAGTTTGCTGGTATAAAATAATATGGTATAAGCAGTACTCTCAAAAGTTTCTTTCATATTATAGCTTGCTATCAAGAGGAGACTAACCGAGATGGATATATTGTTTGAAATTCCAATGTTACCAATTATTGCATTCTTTGTAAACAAGATTTTGAGTATATAAACTATTTGTTATTTCACTGCAACTTCTTCTCTTACTTGTGGAAAGAGATACAACAACTTTTTAATTTTACTTATTTAAGGTTGGATTGTCTTGGTATCATTTATTAGATCAATCAAAAGCAATGGTGATGCAAGGGTAATTCCTTTGTATTCAAAATATCGTTTGTGGAGATGCAAAGGTGATTCCCTTGTATTCAAAATATCATTTGGAAGAATGATCTATACAATATAAAGAGAAAGGAACCAAACAATTTCCCAAGGCATGGTTAATAGCAACTAATTTTACTGGATCTAAAATGCTTGATAAAAGAGCAACTTGTAATGCATCAAATTTATCTTCAATGCAGCAAGGACATAGTGACTTATTATGTCATTTCAATACCATAACTATGCTTCACTACAATCTTGTACTATATATTAGAGAGGTCCCTAAGCTTTGATTTGCTAATAAAGTAGTCTAAGTTATAGATTTATAACTTCTAAGTTAATTAACACCTATTTCCACAATTCAAGTGTAATTAAGGAACATCAGTTGCACGAAAGGACCTTTATTCCTACGCTATAAAGATGCAAAGCCATGAACCAAGGTGCAAGTTGTCTTCTTTGTCTAGTTACCTAACGAATGAATTTTCTACTGTGCTTACATGTTTAGCTAGTTAGTTGACTTATAGTTGTGGTCGTTTTACTCTTGTAACTCTTAACGAAAACATTCATTCAATTAATCATTTATTTTTCTAAAAAGATTTAATTAGTAAAAGAAATAGTACTCATAAGAAAGTTATTATACTCATTTCATATATTAAAAATGAATTAAATTTAAAACTTGTAAATATTTAAAAATTTACAAAAAATTAACACATAATATAAATGTGAAAACTTTTAATTACAGTTTAAGAAATAAATTTAAATTTAAATATAGTGTAAATATTAATTATATTTATTTTAAGATTATGTAAAAGGACCTTCATTATTTTAAGTCTCATTTATTTTTTATTTACAAAATGCACAAATTTATATATAAAAGAAATGTTAAATAAATACATTTATGTATATTAATACTCATATCAAAAGAATCAATATTTAATTGCTCCTAATGCATTTAATCTTCTTATATGTAGAGAATATTGAACATGTATAAAAATTATTAACAAGGTTTTAAAAACTGGATCAGATTGGCCTATTTGATCAAAAATAATTTGAACCAGTCTATTGTTTGGTTAGATTTTATCTAACAACCTTTTAGTACAAAAATCGGCCAATTTACCATAAAATTGGCCAATTTTCAGCTAACCGGTCCAGCTGGTCTATCAATAAAAGGCTAAACTTTATATTTCATTCAAAAATCAAACACTCTCCTCACCAGATTCACCATCTTCTCTTTAATCACCATATCTCACCATCATCTTCCACTTTTATCCATCTTCGTTAGATCTCATAGTCATCTTCTAGTTCTGGACATCTACCATCTTCGCCAGATCTCTCTTAAAATGTTGTTAGAGCTTCAAACAAAGGAGACAAATGCGAAAAGCTTCTGCGGATGGGTGAAGAGTCTAACACAACATCTAGCAAACTTTTATAAGCCCTAAGCTTCGTCTCTCTCTGTCACACATAGGTAAGGCAGCTCCAATGGTGGCAATGGAGGGTGAAGATTGGAAGGAAAATGAGAAGGATAGGAACTCTTAGCTTTTGTTTGGATGCTTAGTTACACAAGGGAAAGGAAAGGAAAGGAAATCTTGCATTGGTGGGAAAGGGAGGGAAATTGCAAGATAAGAATAAAAATGGCCCAAATTTTCCTTCCATTCCTCTCAATTCTCTCTCTTATTCTTGTCCAAACAATGGAAAGGAAGAGAAATACAATTTCTTTTCCTTTCTCTTCTCTTGGTTTCCCTCCATCCAAATAAAGGCTTAAGGCAAAATATCGACAGAGGGTATTATTTGAACTGTGTAGTTAGAGAGAGTACAGAAAAATAGAGAGAAGATAAATAAGAGAGAATAAGCTAAACCTTTAGGTATTCTGGCACTTTAAATTGCATTAATTGATGGCATCACAAATGACATAATGGGAGCTTTACTTGGCTCCAAATATTATCTTATGGTTATAACGTCACAACATAAGAGTCAAAGTTAAATGTTAGTGGGAAAAAATAAATAATAATTAATAAATTTTAATAAAAGGATATATAACCACTAATAATTAGTCAAATAGTTGGTCAAATAATTAATCCTTGCTCTTTAAAAAATATCTATTTCTATATATATTACTATATTATAAAGAGAAAATATTATATTTGAAATAAATAATAAAATTTTAAATAAAATAAAGATGTAAATTTTAAAATTTTTATAAAATATTAGTATTTGTTGTTCAAAATTCAAAACAAAACATTATTATACTTTATATTTCAATAAAATATTTATTTTTATTTATTATTATAATTTTTACTTTTTATTTATTATATACCGGTTTTATAACGATTTAATACCGGTTGAATTTTTAAACCTTAAATTTTTTCTTTGATCAATTCGATGTCCGGCTCGGTTTTTAAAACATTGATTATTAACAAATTTAGAAAGAAATGATCTGTTTATTAACCTTCATATAACATGCTTTAAAAGAAAATAAAAGTAATTCTTATTATAAAATGGCAACTTGAACTTTAATGATTTATAGCTTTCAATTTCAGCTATAAAATATAAATAAAGGCATGCATATGAAATAAAAATATTATTTAATAATAATAAGCATATATTATTATATTAATATTTAAATATAAAATATTCAAATAAAATTAAGAATAATGCAAATCAATAACTTTAACTAATTTTTTTATAAGATAGTATAATATTATGAATACTGTACCAGCTCTGGTACAAGATTGAGTTCTAGTACGGTACTATATTAGTATTGGTTAATACTAGGTACTGTTTTGGACAATTTTTTAAATTTATGAAATAGTCCATGAATTTTTTAAAAATTACATAATAGTCCATTAGTATATCTGTATATTTTATAATTTTACATCAACCTAGTCTCCAAAAATCATAATAATAAATAATAACCACAATTAATATGAAAAAGACAATCATTATACAAATATAAAATTAAGAATAATACAAAGTATTTAAAATATTACAATTTCTTCATATAATAAATAATAATTACACCAAAACATCAAATAAAAGAATAATAAATATCTTTAACTCTGAAACTATTACAATTTATGATAAGAGCTTGTGATGAGGAAACAACCAAGTAGAAGTGAAAACTGAAACAAAAACATTTACAATTACATTGCATATATAAAATTTAACATATAAATCAAATATAATTACAATTAAAAGAAGAGGAGAAACAAAAACTTGGAACTTCACTCAATCGTCTATGGGAAGATATCCATTATAATTGCACTGACTCCAATTATCAATTGGTACAAAATCCTCATCATTGAGAGAAGCCTTATCGTCATCATCATTTAAATTCAATGTACTAAACGATATGTCAATGCTTTCTCATCTAAGATTATCTTCCAAATCATTCACGCCTACCAAACCTAGTTCCTCAGAAACTCAATCTGTCAAAAGATCAATATTATCAATGCAAATTGGATTTATTGAACTACTTGTACTATTAAGAGTCCTAGTAAATAATAAAATTTAATTATTAAAAAATTATAAGAAATTATAAATTAATTAATAATGATAATAACATACCTTTCCTGAAGCTTTAATTTGTAACGAATGAAGACCAAATCATTCAATTGCTTATGCTCCAATCTATTCTTTTTTTTTTAGAATAGATGAATTCAAATGTGCTTTAGTTCCTTTCACAACATGTTGCACTTACACATTGACTTAAAATTTGAATTACATACTTTTGTTATTCTGGAACATCAATTCTGAATTGATTCTACCAATAATCTGTAAGTCGTAAGACAAAAAATGTAGCGTTAAATAAAGTGATAATTCATTTTCAATAAGTAAGAAAAGAGAAGTTAATACCTGTAGAAAGTTATGCCTTTTCTTCTAAATAACTTTTAATTTCAAAAACTAAGCAACTCAAAAGTTTAGCTCTATAGTTATCAATAGAAGAAGCTCTGTATCCTGGACCGTAAGAGGTTATAACATCCACCATATGCTGATAATAGTAAGATTAGGAAGCATTGAATGTTGCACCTGTATCATACCACCATCTAGCCATTGCCATATCTATATTGTATATCGCATCTATGGATTACAAAGCACAACGAATTGAAAGTTGAGCTCCATAAGTTGTTCGTGATGCAAAAAAATTAGTCATCTACCTTCTTATTTTCCTAACATCATGTCCAGATGTAACATTCACTTCTTACTGGGAATGAACACTACCACAACAGCTACCACCACCACCTTCAACATTTCTACTATCATCATCAACACTAGCAAACGAACTTTCACTACTAATTTTATAATTCAATCTCTCCCATATATCTTTCTCGTGTTAATATTTTTCAAGAAAAGTTTTCATTTGTCACTTTACATCATGACTTACTTTTTACAAAGCTCTACATCTCCTTTAACCCCATCTAAATACTTTCTTAATTGAGTGATTCCTTCACCTTTCAAATTCTTGTTACAAAACAAGCAAATAAGATGATCGTTTATACGGGGGACCAATGCAAAATGAGCCAAAATTAGATCATTGTATCTTCCTAAAGCGATAAAAATGTTCAAGAATACTTGAACTTTTTTTCATTTATCTCAAAATAAAGAACACATAATTTCATTATACAATAAGCATGTCCATCTTATATAATATAAGTCGTTTTGTATGATTACATTATACACAATTCAATTCATCCAACACAATTCAATTTTATCCAACACAAATCATCAATAAGTCAAAAACTAAAAATTCAAGTATTCAATATTCACAATTAGACAATACGCATGTCCATCATATGTAATATAACTCATTTTGTATGATTACAGCATACACAATTCAATTTCATCCAATGCAATTCAATTTTATCCAACACAATTCATCAATAATATTTTAAATACTTTGTATTATTTTGAATTCTATATTTGTATGATGGTTGTTTTTTTTCATATTAATTGTGATTATTATTTATATGTGAAATATCTGAAAATTATTGTTAGTAAAAATAAATAAATTATTGTTATTTTAAATTTTTACTGTTATGATTTTTGGAGACATGGTTGATGTAAAATTATAAAGTATACAGTACAATATACTAATAGAATTTTTGTAATTTTTTAAAAATTCAAGATTATTTTATAAATTTAAAAAATTGCCCAAAATAATACCCCGTATTGACTGATACCGACACAATATCATACCTAAACCCAATTCGATATTAGAACCAATACCATATTCATAACAATGAAGTAAAAAGTTGCAAATTATTGTATTAAAATTTTTAAAAAGTATGAGTGTGATTACGAAAAACTCTTCAAAATAGTTTATCTATGTTCATATAAATCAATGAAAAATCATCCAAACCTTCCAAGCCAAACTCACTAACATAAGATCTTCCGTGAACTTCTAAACTTTTACAAATATACCTCACCACCAATTTCCAAAAAGTAAGAACTAATAAAATGACCAACTATTTGATTAATTATTGGTTTTACTATTGGCGTTTAATTTTGATGCTGTAAGTAGGGTCACACAATGCTAAAGCCACAAGTGCCTGCCCCTGTCCAGGGCCCACCATAAAAAGGGGGCCCATGGCTCCCCTCTTGTAATAAATGTGCTTGTTATTTTCCTTCTTTGAAACTTTTTCTTCCTTTGTTAGGCTGTAATGAAGACAGAAGAGTATTAAATGTACTAATAAATATAGATAACGTTGGTGGAGTCTTGGAGAATGTTGGTGAAGCTATTAACATTTTCATTTTTCAAGACTAATAAACGTAAGCAACTTCCAAGATTTAACGTTAACTTTTTATCCTTATAACGTTAACTTTTTATTCTTATAAATAGTTTTGAAGTATTTAGGTGTATTTTTACCTTTTAATTTCTTTATTTTCATCGATATATGTATTTGAGGTACTCCAACTCAAAAATTAGCAGCAAAAAATTTCACGATCTTGTCTTCTGAGTTCTGAGTATAATTTAAAGGTAAAGTTTCTAATTTTTAATGTATTTTTATCTTATTAAATATTTGAATATGTTATAATTAATTTGCAATTTCTCATTTGAAGTGAATCAACGTTAATACAATGATAATCAAATACACAAAAAGGGGGGTTAAATTGTGATAACTTTTTCGTTAATCCCTTCTTGAAGAAAACTTATTGATTAGAACACAAACTTGTTCGGTTCAGAAT
>JANKOE010000205.1:15750650-15765660 GCA_026284465.1 Erythroxylum citrifolium | reverse complement strand
TACAAGGGAAATTTAATTAATTTCCTTTCCATTACTCCCAATTCCTTTCCATTCCCTTGAAACATACACAGTGTAAATCTGTGTGAATTAAATCCAGAGGCTATGAAGCATGAGATTGAGAAAATGGAAAGGGAAGCTTATGGGATTTGCCAAGTTGACAAGCATCGCAAAAAGTAAATTCTTCATTAAAATTCAAATCGGTATCATAATCTCTCATAACTTTCTTCAACACTTGGCTATGTGGATGACCAAGTCTTTTATGCCAAGACTCAACGACAGAAAGAAAAGCATGTGACCGACATTTTTGTTCTAGTTCAAAATTGCTTCTACCAAAGATAAAATTAACAGCACCAACATTAGCGAGCACCACACCATTCTTGATCTGATAGAGACCCCGAGTAAACCCATGTGTTGTAGGCCCTTGTAGCAGAGTTTTGTTACTACTCTTGTCTTTCACAAAACACCTATGTGAGTGAATTTCAACAAAGATATTTGAATTGTTATTGGTGAGTTTATGTCCACTGATCAAATTTTTCTTGATTTTAGGAGCCACGAGAACATTTTGGAGTTTCAAAGACTGACTACAAAACGCGAATTTATACCTGAATTAGCGTGGACAGAGTCCACATTTTCAGTAGTATGAGTAACATGATGAGTGGCTCCGGTATCTAAATACCATGCTGGGTCTGGTATAGTATCTGAGGTTGCCGTGTAAGCCAACGCATTCTCATTTTTCTTAGGAGGTCCTCTGTAGTTACGATCATAACGGTGCCAACAATCTGCTACCTCATGTCCTGGCTTCTTGCAAAGATGACAAAATTTATCAGACTTATCTGATTGCTTTCGCCCTCCATTTCCACGACCACCTCTACCTCGCCCTCGTCGTCCTCCTCTACCTCTAGAGGCATCAAAATGATTCTGACCCTATTGTTGAAAAGACAAATTCGCGAAAGCATTAGAGAGGGAGGATTGAGACGAAGATTGAAGTTGCTTAAGTCGAGATTCAAAAGTGAGCAATTTAGATTGAAGGTTGCTCCAGCTTAGATTCTCTTTTTCAGAGAGCATTACAACAATTGGTGTATACTCTGTGTCAAGACCAGTGAGAGTTTGAGTGATTAAATCAGCGATGGACAGAGGAGCACCAGCAAGGGTGAGATTATCAGAGATGGATTTCATTTTGGCTAAATATTCTTTCATCTTCAAACTCCCTTTCTTAGTGCACTGAAACTCACTCTTCAAAAAGGTGACCTTAGATCTTGTATTTGCACCGATGTATTCTTTTACTACCTTCCATAGAGCAGACGATGTCTTAACTTGCGTCATCTGAGAGGCAATCTCTAGGGTCATTGTGCTAAGAAGCCAACCCAGAAGAATTTGGTTCGTTGCCTGCCAGTCTTCAAATGTCGGGTTTGGTAGAACTTCTTTAGCTTCATTGAGAATGAACTCAGGTGGGGTCGCTTTAGTACCCAAGAGGTATCCTTCAAGTTGATGACCTCTGATGATAGGAAGGACCATGGATTCCCATGTGATGAAATAAGTCTAAGGCCTTATAGAAGCTTAAACTATACAAAAAAATAAAGGTTGAGAAGCAACTTAATAAACCTATTAAGATTGTCAAGTTAGACCTTAGTGGAGAGTATTATAGCATACATGGAGATTTTTCGCAAGAGAAAGGAATTTTTGCTAAGTTTATATGCGATTATGGTATATTTTCATAATACATAATGTTGGGTACACTTGAGCATAACAAAGTAGTAAAATGGTGTAATTACATACTAAAGGATGTGGTGAGGAGCATAATAGCGAGATCAAAGCTCTTTAAGTATCTCTAAGATAAGACATCGAAAACGACATTATGCATTCTGAACCATATTCTAAGTAAGTCAATTTATAAAACTCATTTTAAATTGTGAGTAGGTAAGAAGCCCAGTTTGAATCATTTGAGGATTTAAGGCTGCCTAACTAAGATAAATATTAACTCACTTGAGGAAAAGTTAGACCCTAGTACAACCTTTAGGTTCTTTATAAACTATTATGAAGGTTTGAAATGCTGCATGTTTTATTGTTCTGATTATAGTACCACAATTGCAGAGACATTGATTATGAAGCTTTTAATGATTATGAAGCTTTTAACGAATGATGTAGCATATGTATAATTGAGAGTTGAAGCAATAGAAAGGCTAACTCAATAGTAGTGCATGTTTCTATAGTTTATGAGAGGGATGTTTAGGTACTTCTAGAGGTATGTAAGGATAATTTTAATAAAAATTTAGCTTCTAGATAGGCTTAAACCCATTAGTTAAAGTAGAAGTTTAAAGCCCAAAGAAATACTAAAAGCAAAGTTGATTGGCTTTATTTTCAAAAGGAAAGGTTGTTCGGCTTTAAACAAGACTTGAGGTTAAAGAATATAATCAAAAAGAGGAAGTGGACTATACTGATACTTTCTCACTAGTCCCAATTAAAGACTTATTCTATATCATTATAACTTTGACAATTTATTTTGATCTTGACCTTCATCAAATGAATGTCAATAAATCCTTCTTAAATAGTGATCTAGTGGAGGAGGTGTATATACAACAATTTAAGGGTTTTAAGATGAAGGGGAATGAGCATTATGTTTGTAAGTTGAGAAAGTCACTTTATGAATTGAAGCAGGTATTACAATAGTGGTATTTGAAGTTTTGCTAAATGGTTACAACTTTAGAGTTTAAGGAGAACACACTTTAACTCTAAATTTAACGGATGTTTTTAGTCTTGTATGCGGATAACATATTGCTACCCGACAATAATTTAAACATGTTGATAAATGTAAAAAGAAAGCTTTCAAAGAACTTTAACTATAGGATTTTGGAAATCCTTTTTATTCTTACAGTGGAGATTTATAGTGACAAATTGAAGAAAGTTTTAGGCCTAACTTAAAAGGCTTATGTAGACAGAATATTGAAGAGGTTGAACAATCAAGATTGTAAATTGGGTGTGTCAACTTTAGTCAAAACTATTAGTTGAGAAAGGAGCAATTTCATCATAATGAGGGGGGAAATGTTGAGAAAAGTTGCATTCCTTATAGTAATGCACTTAAAAGAGTCTAATGTACTTAAAGGTATGTACTAAGCATGATTTTTTTTTGTGATTAGTGTTCTTGGAAAGCATTTGTCAAATCCTAATAATGAACATTAGGATGCGGTAAAGAAAATGTTGCACTATATGCACAAAATTAGACATTATTTGTTTAGTTATACGTGTGTAGAAGATCTAAATATTATTGGATATGTTGATGCTAAGTTACATCTTTATGTTAGCTAGAGATCCTGGGTCTTGAAAGAGTTCTGAACAATCTGTTGGATCATGAAAATTATAAATTATAGCTTGGCTCGGGCAGGAGCGCATGCCAATTGGTTTGCTACGGAAGCGAAACTACCTTCTCATTTCACAGCACCTTTTGCGTATCTACAATCATGTAGGATGTATATGGTAGCTCAACGGTACAAAAACCAATCCTATAGACTTTACCCTTTGTTTTCCGTTTCTCCAGGAGCATCACAAATGCTTTAATTAGGTGGCATTTCCCTGTTGAGAGGTTGTGCATCAAAACGGTGAAGAAATTCATGATACTACGCATTGTCTGTGGAAATAAAAATGCAATACAGCAAGAAGCAGGACGAACGACGAAGATACTAGGATTTGTCAGAATTTTGTGAGAAATAACAATCTAAATTCCAAAACGTAATCCTCTCATTCCAAAAACAGTCACAATAAGCTATAGTTGACTATCATCATGTTTATGTAAATATGGAATGTACCTTTAAACAGTTCAGACATCAGTTGGTTCCTATTACACATCAATGCAAATTCATCGTTTCCATTGGCGACAAGGCTAAAACTGCAGAAATCTAGAAGAAAAATCCAACCACACCCCCCAAGTATACGCCCGTATCATACAATGAAAACAAATAGAGGGAGGGATGATGGTGAGATTATTAGCTTTTATAAACACAGTATATATTATTGCCATAACTGAACTAGGGAACAGATAACAACCCAATCTGCATTTGATTCTGTAAATTCTAGCAAAGCAAAATAAGCATTAGGTATATACGGTCCTCTTAGACAAAAAGACATTTTCTTCAATCCCTTCACAAAAATATTGTTAATTTACACGTAACAACAACAATAGCAACAACAACATCCAGTATGAATCTCGCTGATACGCAAGATCTAAAGATCTAATAGTACGTAGCCTTATTCCTAACTAGTAAAGAGGTTGTTTCTAAATGAAACCACTCTAAATAACTTAATACTATAAAATCATCAATTTTGAACCATACAGTAAGCTCCATAGGCAAATATGTATTAAGAAATCAGATCAGGGAATAATTTAATCTCTACGTAGCCCCACAAACAACACACTTCCTTTGAATGTCTCTTGTTGTGCCATATGGATGTTTCGTCAGCTTTCTCAGATATAAAAATATGTCATGCGCAAACTCCTACCTCTCTGTAAGATTAATATACACCCGTACATAAAGGAGCAGGTCAGGCATCTCCTGAAGTTCTTTCACAACTTATGGAAGAAGACTTCACACCAAAATAATCATTATGATATACACGATTTGTATCTAATTTCTAATATCAACGACGAAAATCCACAAAGAAAAGCCTCCCCGCTAAAACCAACTTGAAGGAGTTCTTAATGTCCAAGGGATTCAGTTAATATTGCAACAGCCATATCCATCATCGCCCAGCCATCCGCAAAATTGCAAAATCTTGCAGTCGCTTCATCCAAGGTTGTTACAGTTTTGTAGGCAAGTTGTAAGTCTTCTTAAGGAACTTTGCTGCTGTTTCATCATCCCGATAACACAGAACTCTCAAGAGTGTGTTTGGTTCAATAGGGTTCCAGTGACCTGAAGTTGGAGGCAAGGGAAATCTAGATTTAGCAGAAGACCCACAGGTATCTAAGGTTATACTTTTAAATTGCTCAACCAGGCTCTCACTTGCCGTATGATACAAAGGAAGGATACCTTTAACTGTTGTTGAGTACTTATCAATTAAATCAACTGGTAATCCATCACCATTGGACCAGAATAGTTCCGTAAGAAACTTAAAATCCTCCTCAATCATTTGAAAATCTTCAAGAGTAAAAGCACGAGAAGGGCCTCCAGCAAGCAAAATCAAAAGGAATCCCTCTAATGAAGCCTTCATCACATCAGTAATCACACGTGTTCTGACTCTATCATGCACTGTGGAAGCAATAATTTCCAAATACTGCTCAAGCTCCTGCAAGAAGGGCTCAATCCTGGAAGATGAAACTTCTCCAACATATAGACCATCCCAAAGAACATGACTCAAATCATGAAAGACAACCTTGTATGCTGCTGCCTCACAGAGCAGTTGGATCCCTTCAATACAAGCAGCTGCCGAGAGCTCAAATCTTCTAAATGTTCCGTTTGATAAATCATCCACATGAGTGGATTTTGAACTCCTCAACTGGACAACTACTCTTTTCTCCAACACTTCCAGCTGTGTTCGAAGGTGCTGCAAAGTATTAATACGTACACATAGCTGAGGTATCCCCCAGGAGCCATCACCATTCACAGTGCCAACCTGAGACTTCCTCCTCTGGGGTGCTTGTGACTTCTCCTTCTTTTTAAAAACATTAAATTTTGATCCCATACTACATCTAGTCAATGCAGGCAATGAGGGAATGAAAGTGCTTCGGGTCCCTGCACATCAGAGGAAAATTTTCAGGCATGACAACACTGACCATAGTTGCTTTATCAAGTATGGTTTTAAGGACCATGAATCACATACCACATCCAGATTTTGCCTTTAATATGTAACTTTGCAGGCAATCATCAAGGCCAGAGATCAAATCAGGAAGGACCACTGCATGCACAGGTATGGGCAACAAGAAGAATGCTTCCAATGTTTCATCTACCAATCGAAGAACTTCAACAGCAGAAGGAGCAATTCGCTCTTTATTTGCCTGTGGATTCCATACCTATATTAAAAATGGGAACGTCAGATTGTTGAAGATTGATCAGAAACAATACAAATAATCAACTTATACTGACTCAGTATTTAACCAGCCTTCAACAGAAGATCTGGGTCTAGTTGCTATGCCTACCACCAAAAATTTCTTTCTATCTCATGCAGATGGACTAAATTACTCAAGTGCACAATCTTTTCAGTAATTTTGAACGAATGGAGCAAAACACATGAACTAAAGGAAAGCTAACAGCAATTATTCCATCAAACACTTGTTAAGTACGCAGATGAAGTGTCACATATACCTCCTGTAACAAATTTCTCTCGGCCCATTCCTTAAGTCTGTCAATTCTTGACTTTATCCATGACTTCAACAAATTGCCAATTAAAACCTTAGCTTCATAAGGAGGCATTTCACGGATTATTGACTTTCCTCCATCTTCACTATCTACCGAATCTTCAACTGCAATCTGCACAAGATCTTTCTCCAATTTGTCTGCAGCAGTCAGCACTTGTATAGCATCAGGCGTCAACTCAGTAATAGCTGAAATGAATTGTTTCAGCTCATTCCCATAACAAGAATGGAGGGTAGCCACAGCCACACCAGCTGCATGAGGATGCCATTTCTTCAGGATTGGAGAAAATATCGCCTTCTCATTAAAGGCCAGTTCACTGGCAGATTCCGCAAGAATGGACAGGATGGGACTATGATTTTGCTGGTGTTTAGATAAGTGTCTCCTAGACTTGATCTGCTCCATTTTCTGTCTTAAGAAGATTAAATAAAACCTCAAGTCATCAGCTGACAAGCTAGGTCCATGATTATGCAAATATAGGACAGATGAGCTGTAGACTGGTCTAGAAACAGATGATTTCCTGAATTGCGATAGACTTTGCAGAACTGAATGCCAAGGTACTTCCATTTAAAGTTGCATACTTGTCCTAAGCTTATTTAAACAAAATTTAAATAATCACAATGGTCTAAGGTCCAAATCCTCAGGTAAGGATAGCAGAACAGTCAACTCAAATGTCTACATGAGGTATCAAGGACCTATAACAAACTTAGTTAAAACTGAACTTCCATATGAATGTTAATGGATAACAATTTGAAACATTGATTATTTCTGGCAAGTACATTTTACAGAATTTGGGAAACTTGCCTGTGAGAAAGCAGTTCGAAGGGATGACCTAATATATGTATCAATCCTATCACGAGCAACATCAACTTGTTTCCTTCTCCCACGATATTCTTGAGATATATCTTCAATTAAGATCTTTGCTGCTACAGCTCCCAAAGAAACAATGCTTTGCATTGACTCAGTATTATCACTGTTAAAGCAATCACGGTATGCAAGAAGTTTTTTTTCTGCCCAACCCAAAATTGAACTTAATGTGGAACTTAAAACCTTGACATAATCTGGATCCTTAGCTGCCTTCGCATCCTTTTCAACATCCATTAACAGATTGTTGGCAGCAAACAACAGGTCTTCCTCAACTTCGCCGGTTACAACATAATGATGAAATAAAACCCACAAA
Organism: Erythroxylum citrifolium; assembly: GCA_026284465.1. Lineage (NCBI taxonomy): Eukaryota > Viridiplantae > Streptophyta > Magnoliopsida > Malpighiales > Erythroxylaceae > Erythroxylum > Erythroxylum citrifolium. The sequence continues at coordinate 15,758,142 of JANKOE010000205.1, read as the reverse complement.
AAGCAGAGATTATGCAACATCTGGTTCATTCCTAGTATTCCCCAAGTTTTCTTTATGAGTTCCAAGACCTCATCAATCTCTTCTATGACAGTTGTTTCATCATGAACATCAAAACATGCATCTAAGAGCATATTGTAGAGTCTAAGATTCAACGAGAACCCGTCAGCCCAGTGACATGTGACAGAAACAGACCCATCAAATGATTTACAGGAAAGAGACATAACAACACTGCGGAGAGCTTGCATTGATTCACTATTCTTCCCAGTATCAATTGGTTTTTCTAGCGCCCCACGTATAATCTGCTGGAGGCGCCATGGAGCAGTGTCTGTCTTCTCAAGTGGCAGGTAAGGATGTAGAAGTAGTCCAGCTTCTAGGAGCTTCAAAATTCTCCCCTGCCAAGTTTCATATTCTCGCTGATTAGGAAAATCTAATGGCTTGATCTGCTGCAGTAGCTCCAGAGGGAGGACCATAGATTCCATCCGCCTTCCAAGCTGATAAAGTGCAAAAACCCCAAACGCCGTAACTGACCACCCTTGATTCGGAATAAATATAGCATAATAGTTTGAAAAGCAAATACATTTAGACGAAATCATATAGCAGCTGATAAACTCATCGTGCAAGAGGAACATCGTCAATCATTGAGAAAAGGAAAACTGGGATCGCCTTACTCGCTTATGCTACCCCACTAATTTCAATTTCTACCCCTTTCACTCGTTTAATTTCAGCAAGTAAAAGGTTAATATTTAAACTTTATAAGTTAATTGTTCTCTCCATTTCACCATTGAAAATGCAAAAGGAAAAGGAATTTAGGAACCCATAAAAGTAAGAGAATGTACAGACAAATAATAAAGCATCCAAAGGAACCAAACAAACTCCCAATTATAATATCAGAATATAGAAAACGCCAAATGACCATACTTCAAAGAAACCAAACTTCAATTTTCCAAAAATATATTTTCATTAAACAATTATATGCTAAAAAAGACTGAAGAAGCTACGAATTCGATCCAAAGCAAATACACAAACCTGGCCAGCAGCAATTCTTAACAGAGCTCGCCGAATTCTGGAATCAGTTTGCTCCGAAACTCGCATCTGAACCCTAAGCAACTCACCAATCGTGACCGCTTTTTGCGCTCTCCCTAGACTCGTCGGTTTACCGCCATCGTCAACTCTCTTCTTCCCAGAATTCGACTTCATTCCCAGCGCCTTCTTCACCTTACTAGCAGCAGAAGACGTCAGCGAGCGCTGGAGCGACGGAGCCGAAGATGCCGGAGCCCTGTCAGCAGCCCTCTCAGACTGGGGGATGTAGGTCAAGGGGCGGGTGCCGGAGCTCCGGCAAGCGGCGATTAGGATCTCATAGGCGGACTCGCGGAGGTCGGAGTCGGACAAGGTAGTGGCGGGGTCACCAAAGGGTGACCTGAAGTCAGAAGAAACACGTGGGTTGTGAGAAGGAGGAGGAGGCATAGGAGCGTGAACGTAGGAGTGACGCTTGGAACCACCCAAGGACTTGTCCCTGAAGATGTGCGACATGTCGGAGGAGATTAGTAAGTAGTAGGGAAGTTGGGAGGGGGTCCATCAATGCATCTTTTTGCTTTTTTTTATGTGATTCTTGCTTGAATTGTAGGGAAGCCGAAGCACACTTTAGACGACTTGCTTTGTACTTTGATTGACAGAGTGTGGTGGGGACCTGAGGAGAGAGACAGGGAGAGAGTTTTTATCGAAGAAGCTAGCTAGTGGTGTGAAACAGAAAATTGTCAGTTTAGCCTTCACATTAGGCAACAGTAAACATTTACGTCCTTATTAATTTAATATATTCAAATACTTTAAATTTCAATTATGAAAAGATTTCATATGTTCTTTTTGGTTTCAATTTATTCTTCGTTTGCCTGATTGAATACAAATAAATACTCCGTTTACTTTTAAATTCTCGCCACCAACCGTTGAGCTAAATAATTATTGGGGACATCTCTAACCAAAAGTTAGGGGTTCGATCCTTAATTTTAGGTATGGAGCAGCCTTAAATTCTTGGGTCAGCTATCTCACCCTGTGAGGTGCATACAAACTAGCGATGGGATTAGTCACTGAATCCGCCGGTGAATATCCTGATTTAAGACCAAAAACAAAAATTATTGGGGACATTGTTTATTTGATCCATATGGCATCCCGTTAGTGACTTATGAAGGTCAAAACACAGACTGGGCTGCTAATAATATGGTTTATAATGAGTAGCTACATGAAATCAGTGGTGTGGCGCAGTCAACATCTTCTATTTCTTTTAATCCAAAAACAAACTTGCATTGTTAACTCTCTATTGGATGTAGTCTACGTTACATTACTTTTTATCACACAACTTGCATCCTAAGTGATGCCATTTTCTAACGAAACAAAACAAAATATATCATTTTCTTCTGTAATTGACCTAAAGCCTACCGTTTCTTGTTCACACTTGGCTCGTCCCTCCCACCATCCATTCATCAAACCGGCAGGACTTATTCTTAACGGAATCATTCAGAAAAATCAAGCTTTCCTACGTTCCTAATTCCAATATATTAAAATGATCTAAGAAAACACGTATTCCACCAACCCAATAAGTACCTTTTTTAAGCAATCGCCTAAATTTAGTAGAGTTTCATAGAAGTAACATTCATCCAATCTTCTATTTGTTTCTCGAATCTTTACTTTAATGTGATATTACCTACTCGATTAAAAAGTTTTTTTAATCTAATCCAAAGATGTGCTACTTAATTAGGCTTTTTTCCAAATGGGTTATGTTCGTTATTAAGCTAGCTTTCTAGCAAACCCAATATTCTTATAGCATTACTCGTGTAATGTTTTATCCCTCATGTTAACTTTCAGGTGGAGAACTCGCTAATAAGAAAGCTTTCCCGGTTTCTATCCAACGTCTAGCCCATATCACACTAGGCCGAACTATTTTGGTCTCTTTCCCTCGCACAACACACATAAATAAACCTTCAACAGTTGATGTCATTTACTGCCGTATTTATTTCTCTGCAGGCACATATTTATTTCCCTGCGGTTCTTCGTTATATACACGATTACAAACAAATTTTTTTATTTAGTGAAATTTTAAATCTATCTTAGGATGACGCCAACTAAATTAGACATTACCACATCTTCTTCACTTAAACTAGTAAACCCAACATGGAGAGGTTCTCTTTATCTCTACTAGCGTGGGTGGGTATTCGAAGATCTGAGCATCGGAAGCCGGAATCTCTGTAGATTTTCAAAAGATAAGATTCAGCTTCAGACCTACACAATCATGAAGTGAAGTGATGGAAACCTTGGGGGTGTTTGGTGAAGAGCTTATCAGCTCTTTTTTAAGTGACTGACTTAATTTAGCTTATTGACTTTATATAAAGGTTCACAAGCTTGTTTGGTAAAGAGCTTGTTGGGTTATTCAACCCAACAAGCTGTTTTTTAATAAGCTCCTTGGAGCAGCGTTTCGTCTCCCATCAGCTGTTTGTTTTTTTTAAATCTATTTTACCCTGCTACTCTGGATCAATGGGCAGTCCTGTTATTGTTTCACACTCCGACAGAGCAGAGGTATGGATGCAAGGCATGAGGCTAAAGTTCCATTTCCATTTACATAAAACAATAGTTTTCGTAAGGGAATTATACATTGTATCGCATAAAATAAATAACTATATATATATATATATATTAAAAAGCTATTTGTATGTCATAAATAGTGAGTTAGTTTTTGCGGGTGAATTAGACACTTTCTAAGATGATATCAAAGATACGAAACATTAATAAAATAAGAGAGATTTTTTATTTTTCTCTCTTATTTTTAAAAGTTAATAAACAATAAAATAATTATATAAAAAAATTAGAATCTGAGATAAAAATATTAATGTGACGTACCTCATCAGGTCAGATACATTAGCAAGAATTTAGTGCCGAGATATTTTTGCAACAAAAGTATGTAACGTCACTTTTTAAAATTTAGATTATGATTAGTAAAATTTGATATTTTCTTACAATTCACCCTAAATATTGATATATTTTAATATAATAATGATAAATTAATAAGTTGATATATCTAACAAAAATTAATTATACAATTTGCTAATTTTAAATAATATAATTGTGTTAATGTGAGATAAAATATATCAATAAAAATATTTAGTTTTGATTTTTAACATATAAGGATGTCATAATGTCAAAATTTTTAAAGCATATAAATTTTAGCATAATTGATGAAATTAGAGTCTTTTATCCTATATTATCTTATTTGTTTAGTGTGAAAATCTTAAAAGATAATCCTAAGTCCTTGAAATAAAGAAAGGTGGGCGAATGGCCTGAAAGCAACCAACGGCTATAATTGAAGAAGGCTGAGTTCATGTGGCCGGTGCGAAAGGGACCTCGTTATAATCTTCTTAATAAATTAAGAAAATGAGAAATATTATTTTATTATTGGTTGCTATCAGCTGCTAGCGTTGACTAATAAAATGTTGTTACACCCTTAAACTGCATAATTCCATTTTTGAATTTAAGGTCATAAATCTTTTTTTGGTAATATAATGTATTATTAGTTCATTTTTTGAGCCGATTTAAGATAAAGAGCTAATATGAAATTTATAAAATTAAATGAAATCAATTTATATTCTCGATTTAAACTCGTAAATTGATGAGATAATCAAAATTGTAGCTCCTGTATCAAACATCTTAAAAAGAATAGAAGGTTGTGCACCTAATTGAATTATCCCACACTAACCTAACCTAACCTAGTAATACAATAAAAATTCTTACTTACCTAACCTAACCTAGTAATACAATAAAAATTCTTACTTACCTAACCTAACCTAGTAATACAATAAAATTCTTACTTACAGTTATTTTGCACTTTTTTGTTAATTTTTAAAAATTGGATTTTGTATGGTTATGCGCAGGGATAGATCAAGAAATTTTTTTGAGTGGGGCAAAATTTTATTTTTAATGGGAACAAAATTTTAATGGAGATAATTTTTTTGAGTGTGGGCAAAATTTTATTTTATTTTATGAAAAATTTAAAATAATAATATTTTTATATAAATTTTTTTAAAAAAGTGCCCCCACTTACTTTCAATGTACATCCGTCCTTGGTCACGTGTGTCGCTCATAACAGGCTAATGCAGAACCTTTAGACAGGAAATCTTAGATACATTTTTGGGATAAAGATTTAACTCCTGCATCTTCAATTAAAAAATTAATATGATAAAAGATTCAATAATAATAATAATAATAATAGTAATAATAATAATAATAATATGCATAAACTCAGCTATCTTAAATTCTGATTATGAAGAATACAAAATCAACTAATATAGATTAATTAAATATTTTTATAATAACAAACTTTTAAGAAATATTAAGTTTTGTATAAATTTTCATATTTTTTTAAAAATAAACACCAACAACAAACTATATGTTTTATTTTTTAACCCAATTTATACAATACTCAATTGTCCGTACATAAATTTATTTTCAAACTTAGTTTTGATGGAAATTTTTAAGATTGAAAAATTAATTTTTCATTAATTGGTATATATGAGAAATAAACATGCATGCGTGCAATTCTACATGGTATGCTATGTTTTCAGTCCAGATCAACGATTCCGTATTCTCTCCTGGTTTGAGTTGATGCTTCCCGGTGGCTACATTAGTTTCAGCTACAAATAGATACATATTCAGGTTTAACATTCTTTTGATTTTTTTTCCTTAAAAAGCAAACACTGCTGTATTTCAATCCAATTTGACACAAAATTGCACCCATGTACTTTGTTTAGTCACGTAGTTTTTAATTAAGGTATTTTTATTTCACTTCTATTTTATGTGATTTTTATTTTTTATTTTTATTTTAGTTTATATTTTAAAATTTTAAAATATTTATTTAATAATATCAGTATTTTTTAGTATCAAGTAAATTATAAAATAATTAAATTATATAACTCGCATGTCTTATTAAAATTAACATTAAATATTCAAATAGTATATTTAATTAATGATAAATCAAATTATAACAAAAAAACTAGTTTTATGATTCTTATAAGTTATGAAAACTGAAAAAAATCAAAATTTAATATAGAAATGAGAAACTTTATTAAACATATTCTTAATTGAATTTGGAAACAAAAAAAGAAAACGAAAACATGAGAAACTTTATTAAACATATTCTTAACTGAATTTGAAAACAAAAAAGAAAACAAAAACACAATATAAGCAAAAATGTTTTAAAACTAAATGAATGTTGATATTAAGGATATTTCAAGAAGTAACAAAGGATAATAAAACAAAGTTGGTGAGTATCGACAAATATAAAAATTTGAACATCCAGATTATTTGGGCCTATGTCAAAAGCTGAAAGATTTGATGTTGGGATTATTATCTTACTCTTTGAAGATTCTTTTTAAAGACTTAAAAGTTACGTGTTAACATATTTTTCAATCTCTGGCATTCGATGATCATGTTAGTGAAAATTAGAGAAAAAAGTAATATTATGGAGATAAAAAATGGGTAGGCAAAAGGTGACCTTATTCTTGAAAATATTGATTGCTTAATAAATTGTGAGTGTGTAAGATTGTGATACTTATCTCTATCAACCCTTGAAGATTCTGGATTAGGGGACTTCCTGATGGGCTCTAGACGTTGGACATATTTTTACACACACATATTATCATTTGTCTCGTGAGTTTTAATCATATGTTTGTCATAGGCTCAAAAATATTATTGTCTCAAGTATGGAATTTTGGCCACATGTCTATTCTGACCTTGGAATAGTTTGAGTTTAATTTTAGGTTATGTTCAATTTCTCATTTTCATGATTGGAAGGTTTGATATTATGTGAAGACATGTCTTTAAGATGATGTTTCATATGATAAATATTTGTTGTTATATGGTAGTGTATAAACAAGTATATTACCTTAATGAAGATATGTCATATTTCTAACCATGAAATTAATGTCTTTAACTTTGAAAAATGAGTATTGTTTGATATAAGTTGGTCATATTAAGCTTTGAGAATTCTTCTTGATAAGACAAGTTTGCCTAAACTTGTTATTTGATTTATTTTATAGTTATGATAATAGATCAACTTTATCCCATATTATTAAGAGATATTATGGTGTGTGGTTATATTCCTTACAAATAATCTCGTATATTATGTGTGCATATTTGTCTCTTTATCTACTTTAGACTTGAGATTTTGGGCAAACTAGTTGTCATTTAGTATATGGTTATTGTTATAAAACCAAACTTAAAATTTCAGAGTATTTGGGAGAGAAGAATTATTCTTATAAATTCATTCTATCTCTCTCTTACATCAAACCTTCTATTTATAGTACATTTCAAACACCTAATACACATGTGACTATCTACCCCATATGTATAGGTAAAACCAAACCATCCCAATACATATGTGACCATCTACTCCATATGTGTAGGTAAAACCAAACCATCCTAATACACATGTGACCATCTACTCCATATGTGT
>JANKOE010000205.1:15572334-15584479 GCA_026284465.1 Erythroxylum citrifolium | reverse complement strand
ACACATCTGTCCTGGAGACGGAGACAAGATTCTCTGTTCTGTCCACCATCAACCAAACAGCTCTCTGTCCCCAGTTTTTGTTCCGTCCTGTCCTATTCCGTCTCGTCCCGTTCCGTCTCCAGCTACCAAAAACGCTAACCAAACGCAGCGTAAGGGTCCAAGGTCATTTTGTAATCCTTGCATGGAACTTAACAAAAGTTTTGAGGAACCCTAGTGCACTGATATACTAATGGGAGGTTGCTTCTATACATAGATCAACAAGAAATCTAGTTTAAATTTGATAAAGAATACATCAGATAGAAGTGTGGAAAATTCAAGATTGATAAATTTATTTCCCAACTTCTTTTCAAAGTTTGATACTAATCACTTATCAGATCATACCCCCATTCTCAACAAGAAATCTAGTTTAAATTTGATAAAGAATACATCAGATAGAAGTGTGGAAAATTCAAGATTGATGAATTTATTTCCCAACTTCTTTTCAAAGTTTGATACTAATCACTTATCAGATCATACCCCCATTCTCACCTTTTTGATTGCAGAGAGAATTGTTCATCCTTTCAGGTTCAATGATTTTCTGATGCAAGTAGTTGCCTTTGAGGAAGGATTATGGACTGCATTAAGGTCTGACATTCAAGGATCTAAGTAGTTTATTTATTTAAAGAAATTGTAACTAATCAAATAGGAAATGAAGATGCTTTATAATGTTAATATTGTCAACACAGCTAGAAAGGAGTTGGAAGCTATATAATAACTTCAATACATTAATCTTAGAAATTAGAGAATTGAAGCAAGGAAAAGGGAAGCATTACATAACTATTCCCAAGCACTATTATATGATTATTTCTTATCCAAACAGAGAGCAAGAGTGGAATGGAAGAAACATAGAGACAGAATCACTTTAGTATTTCACAAGGCCTTAATTTCAAGGAAGGCTAAAAATATAACTATCTCACTCAATCATAACAACATTGTCCTTGATTCTCAAACTCAGCTTATTCAAGGAGCTTATAAGCAAACCATTAGATGCGTACTCATTTAAGCAATTTCTCAAGCAAATCCTAAAAGACTCTATTTCATCAAAAGATGCAACTCAATTAGCCAAATCTATTTCACTATAGATGATTAAAGATACAATTACATTTCTCCATCCCCTCAAAGCCCCTTGACTAAATCCCTTCAATATCAAGGTTTTTAAGGAAACTTGTTCCCTAAATGGTAATATGGTTTTAGAAGCTGTGATGGAATTCTTTAATAAATGTACACTTACGAATCCTTTTATAAAATCATTTCCAAACTTATACCTCAAAAGCTCAAAGAAGGTCTTCATAATAATATTAGCCACACTCAAGGTGCATATATACCTGGTAGAATAATTGGTGATAATATTCTAATACTTCAAGAACTTAGTACTAATTGCTCAAAGAGAAAAAGCAAACCTAATTTTTGTGTCAAAATTGACCTCAGGAAAGCATATGACAATGTTTATTGGATTTTCATCACAAATATTTTACAGACTATGGGTATTTTCATACAGTGGTTTGAGCAATGTTTGATGAATTATTCACATAGCATCTTGGTGAATGGAAAACCAAACAAGTTTTTTCAAAGTAGTGAAGGGATCAGACAAGGAAATCCTTTATATCTATACATCTTTGCCTTGGTGATGCAAATCTCTCTATAAGATCATTGAGAATGTAGTGTCAAGACAAAGGACTTCAGATATCACTCAAAGTGTGAAAAATTTAAAAAGTTGATATCATCTCTAGTTCTACTTTGATTAAAGCTCTAAAGATGTTCCAAAGAGTCTTATGATTGTAAGTAAATTGTTCCAAAAGCAATATATTTCTATCTAAGAGTCCCTCGGATCTCCAACATTTGATTTCAACCTTAATTGGTTTTCAGTTACAAGAAATACTTAGGCATCCCTATTTCTCCTTAAAGATTGAAAGCAAGGGTTTACACTGAACTGCTTGATAAAATACAAACCAAAATTTCAACTTAGAGCTCCAAACACCTTTCAAGAGGAAGAAGAATACATCTTATTAACTCGATCCTCAACTCAATCAACAACTATTGGGCTGCTCACTTAGCTTTTTCAGGTTCAATCTTGAAAGCATTGATAGTATGTTCAGTAACTTCTTATGAACTGTTAGTAAGAATAAAAACTATAAAGTTACGGTGAAATATAGAGAAATCTGCACACCTAGGAATCATGGTGATTTGGGGATTTTTTCCATTAAAACAATGAACTCATTCTTGCTCACAAAAAAGATTTGGAGACTAATAGATGACAAGAAATCTCTATAGTGCAAATGGATCCATAGCTACTTTATCAAAAATAGGAGTATCTGGGTAATAGATTGTTCACACTTTCCCTCTACTACCCTCAAGGCCATTCTAAAGCTGAGAGATAAGTATAGGATTGACTTCATTGCTTTGACAGGTAATGGGAAATCCATTAATTTTTGGTAAGATAATTGGCTTTCTATGGGACCATTGATCAATTCCAATGTGGCTGACTCCCTAAATAGGTTAATTCCTTTAAATGCTTTGGTAGCTATAGCATTACATTATAAAGAAAAATTTTAGAACACAACACTATCTAACTCATTTTCTAAGGAAACCTTTAGGACTTACTGCAATAAAAAAACTAAAAAATACATTTGGGGACACTCACTTGATGGCAAATTCTCAAAATCTTCTTACAAGAAGTTACTTTTCAAACAATTTCCTAAGCTTCCATGGACAAAAGTTATTTGATCAAGTTATCTTCAACCTCGAGCAGTGTTCACTCTACAGATTTCTATGAAAGGCAGGTTAAGAACAGTCAACAGAGTTGCCAAATACTCATAGCTCAGCAACTGGTATTGTTTATGCAAGATGCAGAGTAAACTGATGAACAATTATTCTTCAAATGTCACTACATTAGAGATAGGGAACTACTCAACAAATGCACATTAACTTGTAAAATAGATAAAATGGACAACATCCAAACCTAGTGGTTAAACTACAGAAACAACATTGCTAGTCAATGCTTTTGGCTAGCCTTATCTTTGATAATCACAGCTGTATAAGATGAGAGAAATTTCAGAACCTTTCAAGATAAAATAACTCATCAGGAGAAGTTCTATAAACAATTAGTACAATAAATTAGGCTCCAAATCAATAAAGATGCCTAAATATGGGACAACTGTAATATCCCGTTACCTATGTTGAGGCCAGAATACTGTATATTAGAGTTTATTGAGAAGTTAGAAAGTGCATTTCATGGTCATGCATAATATAGCATACACATACACGTGAATATTGATTTTTGCATATTAAAATAATTGTACAAGCATTCATTGACATTTTCGGGTATAATTGATTTTATAAATGTGATTATATTGAGAATTGTAGTTTTCATGTATTGAAAATTGATTTGGAGAGTATATGTATGCATTTAGAATTTTCAGTCAAATTCAAGAAATTTTTGAAATTTTTCGGTATTTTTGGACTAAAAAAATGTCAAGTGGCAATATAATTGATAAATAGTAGTAGAATTAAATGTCAAATGGCAGTGGAAATTTCGATAATTGACTTTAGGATTTATTGACAAATGTCATTGAAAATTGGGAGATAATTGGATTAGGAATTGGACTTGATTGGACTAGTTAAATAAGAGACCTGGTTTAAACCCGTAGAAATTTGACATGTGGCCAAGCCAAGTCTTAAAGTCCACGATTGTTTTCAATTTGAACCATCTTTGTTTTGTCCTTCACGGTTGACTTATGCTTTCTTCTTCTTCTTCTCCTTCATTTTCGTTTTCTTCACTCACTCTCACCTCATCAATATTGAAGATCACTCTCACCTCCATTTTTTACTGTCATTTTTGCTATCTCCTTCATATTTGTCACTAAAGACCTATTCCTACCACCTTTAGAATGATGAAGATCGCATGATGCTTAGTAGCTAGGGTTAAGTGATATTTTGAAGATTTTGAAACCAAATCAAGTAAGTTATGTTTTAATTATCATGGGTAGTGTTGAAATTAATATGATGAGTAATTATAGATTGATGACTTAATCATGAAACTTAGATGTGTGAGTCGTAAGTGATGAAATGAATGCATTGATTTCTTGCTTTTACATGTATGATGATTAATGAATCATAAATTGTTATAGAGATGTTTTTGAGTTCGAAAGATCAATGAATATATGTATAAAATGAGTGCAAAAAAATTTTGGAGATGAAATGATGGTGTTAAAGAAAATGAAGAGAATGACGATGAAGGGTGCTGGAAAATGTGTAGATGCAGTGTTTTCACTGAACATGCATTTGTATTTTGGCCATATCTTTATCTGTAGATATCTAAATGAGATGATTTTTTATTTAGGTTAAAATTTGATGATATCACTATAAACTTAAATAAAGAGTTTATAGTGATATCATCAATTCTAGATGTTTTTATAGAGATTGATGATTAAACTGGTGCTAGGAGTTTGATGGATTAGCTACCCATCAAGTCTTAACACCAAGATGAGATCTTATGTGTTAATTGCCATATAGAGTAAAATGAGAGATCTAGAAGGAAAAACTAACATAAGGGCAAAACGATAATTTTACCCTTTATTGTGCAGATGACTATAATAAGGTTTATAATAGGGTTTGCAATTGGACATATTATTTGAAATATGTGTTCTCATAAAATTTAGTAATTTAAGAGTTCAACTAATTATTTTTAGTGGAATAACATTTAGTTAATAAGCTAGAATTAATTCTAATGATATTAAATTAATTCTGGGCTTATTGGAGCTTGAATTATCTAAGTCCAATAAGATTCCCCACTCGGCTTTAAAGATAGTTATCAAGCAAAGTAAGAAATATAAATGGAGGTTTTAAAGCCCATAATTGAATGTTGGGCTTATACTAATTAATGGTTAATTAGAAGCCCAAATGGACATTTAGAAATGGGTTAGACTTTGTTTTAATTTGATTAATTAAATTAAAACAAATTTTTTTAAATAAAGTAAGGTGCAATTTCGATTTTCATTAGGGTTGAATATTCAGTAGAACAACACCAGTTCATACGATTTAAGAGCACACTTATTGTACCCATCCCACTTTTTTCACTCAATCTTTCTCAATTTATTTCATATGGCTAAGTTTTTTTGTGGAGACGTAGAGCAATGTCTTACGAATCCAATGATTTAAGAATCAAGTCATTTGGGTGTCTAGAGGAGAAGTTATGACCAAAAGAATCCAATCTGCTTTTGTCCTCAATCATAATGAACCTATTTCGGGGAAACAGCCATAACTTTCTCTAGAAATTTTTGATTAAAGTGTTATTTAGATGGTTCGAAAGAGGACTTCAAGAGCTACAACTTTTATTCCTTTCTTACTTTTGCATCATCTTACTTTTGCTTCGTCTTACTTTTGCTTTGTCTTACTTTGCTTCATCTTACTTTTCCTTTTTCTTACTTTTGCTTTGTCTTACTTTGCTTCGTCTTTCTTTTCTTTCGTCTTACTTTTGCTTCGTCTTACTTTGCTTTTTCTTACTTTTCCTTCCGTCTTGGTTTTTCACTCTCCAGAATATCTCCACTTGTAAAAATCATAACTTTCAGCTCAGATGTCCAATACTATATACCGTTGGGAAGATAAAAGAAAGATATATAACTCTATGGAAGGAAACTTTGCCAAAATCTATCTAGAGCAGTCAAGAATTTCCCATGAATCCAAAACACGAATTTTACATTCATCTTCCAATGTACTGCACCCTATTCTCAACTTCATGACAAATTTTGAGATTCTTAGAGACATAATTGAAATTTGATGTCTTCATAAGAAATGTAGCCATATGTTTCTAGTTTAATCCAAATCAAGAATCATGTCTTTTGGATAACAAGAGAAAAAGCTATGGCTAACAGACCGAAGCATACTCAGTGAACATTTTCCAGATCAGCTCTTTATTTCAAAAATCTTTCCTTAACTCAACTCATACCAAGATCACCTTTTCTGCTTCATTTACTCTTCATTCTCAACTTCATTTCAAATCAATGTCCTCCATAAAGAAAATTTAATCCATGATTAAACATGAACAACAATAACAGAACCTACATATATGTACACATTCTTCATCAACTTACTACATAAATTCAACTTCATTTTGTTTTCGTTCTATTTCTAACTTTCACCTTAATTCTTCCCATGTCAAAATCTCTTATCCACTAAAAGTACCCAAGCAAAATATGAACCTATCCACATTTCTCATTCAATAATTCTAATCTTTTAAGAAAAGTTCGAGATCTAACAAATGTTCTTAAATTTCTTTCTTTTCATCCTCGTATATCTTTATAATGTCCTTCTTTAACGTATTTTGAGTGGGGATCTTGAAGGATGGTTCCAGTAATTTAAGCAACATCCTAAATCTTTTTTGTATCAACTATAGATAGTGGATGTTTATCATCAATTAGCATAGAAGGAAACAAAAACCTTGATTTTTTGTTATCATAAGATGTTGTAATCATTTCATTCTTCCCTCTTTTAAAGTTAGGGGTCAAAAATGTTTGATCTTCTGATACGATCTTCTTTCTGTTGCATGAATCCATATTTCTCTTTAAATGAGAGGTTCCACCTTTTGAACTCTCGACTAACATCTTGTAATAATATTTACATTTAGCTTTCTTTACTCCGTTCATTAATCTAGCCTTATTGAAGTGATTTCAAACATCGCTTTTTAATGGACCTAAACATTTATCTTCACTTAATACATTATTAGAAGTTTTCACTTGTAAATCCTCTGATACCAGATTATAAGTCTTCACTGGAATATGTTCATCCGTATGAAACAATCAATATATAACTATATATGTTATTCATAAATTTGAAATCTAACATAATACAACATCGCTACTAATATATATCATTTGAAATCCGACAACAGTCATCAATAGGGACGGCTAGACTTAACTTTAAGGGGGGGCCGAGATTTTTAAAGGTAGGGATTTTTTTAAAGGAGGGCCACTTATAGTTGTAATTTTAAAAATTTTCATTATATAAGTAATTTTTAAAAAAAATATTTGAAAGGGGGGCCATGGCCCCCCCTCCCCTATACATGGCTCCGTCCCTGGTCATCAATAATTTTTTATAAGCATTAAATAAGAATTTTATATTTTTAAAAAATATTCAATAATAAAAAATAATATATGTTGGACTTATTACACAATATAACTTACTTGTAACTTGACCAAAACTTTATATAGTTTAATGTAAGGTATGAACGCAAACATAATGTTAGAGCATCAAGATTTATTTTTAAAAAATATCCTTACAATAAGAGTTTTAAAATAAAGATAACATGTACCTTAAATGATAAAGAACATTTATTTATATATATATACATAAAAAAAGTTCAGCTTACTATCTAACTTATTCTTAATAATCTTTACTAAGATGATGTGTCATTACTTTTTAATTAAAATTTTTAATATGAAAAGAACAAAACTTTATTATTTGGCCCTATTAAAAAATTGCATCTTTAAAAGACAAGTGTCTTGAGTCCTCCAGCTATCTTTGGTGCATTTTACCCTAGTCATTGGTGTATTCATGACTTTTATAATTTTTATGTCCAAAAATTACTATTTAGTAATAGTTATACTATATTATATGGTGCATTACTATGATTCACTTGGATTCTTAAAAAAATGTTGTTGAAAATAATTTTAAAAATTATGGTACTTATATATTTTTAGTTTTAATATAAGTATAGAGTGTTTCACAGATGTATTGAATAAGGTCAACGGAAAATTTATAATGAGATTTTTTATTAATTGAATGCTTCATCTTATCAATGCTTTTTGAGTTTATGCTTTATTTTATTCAAAAGATGTCTCCAAATACAGTACCTCGTGCTTTATGTTTTGCTTAATAAATAGGAAGCTTTTATGATGCAAACTATTACTAGATTTCAGAAAAATTGATCCCATAGTAGCAAATTTAAATCAATCAATAGCACCTAAAAAGATAAAAACATTAAAAGTAGAAGCTTTATTTCTTCTCAAATCTATCTTAAAATTCTCCCTGAAAAAGACCGTATTCTTAAAAATTAGTGGCAGTATGAATAGGGTGATGTTGTAATATCTTTAACAATAAATAAGAGTGAAACAAAGCAAAACTCCAATGTAGTAGTTCCCTTCCCTTTCAACACAGATTAAGCTTATGTAGAAAACAAAGCAGACTTTGATGCTATAAAGAACAAGTTGTTGTATAATACAAAATTAAGTTATGCATATTAACTATATTTCAGATAAAGATTATATGAAGAACCCTAACTTCTTTTTCAACTTCCTCTTATAATTTGCACAAATTGCCAATGTTTACAATAGAAATATATTAATCACTCAAGCTGTAATTAAGGTCATTCCAATACAAAAAAGAAGGCAATGAAAGAAAACTTATTGTAAAAATAATTGAAATCAAACTACCACTTCCTCAGCACTATAGTTGTTGCCTCCACACAAGTTCTTAATTATTCGAGGCTAGTGAATAGCTATAGGCCTGTGGGCTTGTAGACTGCCTGTGGGGTAGCAGGTAGTTAGGTGCAGACTGTAGATTGGAAGAAGAAGATGAAACTAGGAGGTAGATAGGCACAAAGTGGCGAGGCAAGAAGGACGAAAAAGAGACAAAGAGGAAGGAAGGGGAAAAACTAAAAAGGTATATGCTAACCTAGAGTAAAATGGCATCGTTTTACACTAGGTGTAAAATAACATCATTTTACTATAAGATAAAACTTTTTAAAAAAGGGTCAAACGACACCTTCTTGCTCCTATCACAAAACTACGTCGTTTTAGCCTTATTAGATTACAATATACATCTAGAAAATGATTTTATTTTATTGTTGCACTAAAACGATGTCATTTCACTTTTTACATATGCCCCAGAGGCACAACTTTTTTAGAATTTTAGGGCTAAAGACTCAGTCAACCTAGGCCTTATTGACTTCGGGCCAAGCCTGGGCCCAACTCCCATCCCTTGCGAAGTTAAATTATTTATGCTCGTTTATTCACATACTAATTTTTTTCCTTTTTCATAATGAAAAGATTCAAACAGAATTCACATTTAACTCAATGCATGTATAAATTATACATAATTTAAAACCAACTTAATCATTAAAACTCAAAACTATTTGCCTAAATAAATCAAATCACCATCATAACTAAAATCATAATTAATCATTTTGATCAACATCCTTTAAAAAAACTTCCTATTGATTAATTATGTTTTACCACAGCGTTTGGTGTAACTATAACTAATACTAACGAGTATGTGTCAATCCTATGAGGATTACAAATACTTGTACTAATCATCTCTCTATTATCTAGTTTAACAAATTATGATGATGATGATGATGTTGCTTAATCAAATTCAAAATTAAAACTATAAACTAAAACAATTATGCACAATTGATTAATTAGAATGAAGATTAAACTAAGAAACAATTAACGAAGATAGTAGTACTTAGAATTCAAATCCCCCTGGGACTTCTTATACAATTATGACTTTATGCATCAATTTAATCTATAGTTCAATGAACCGTTAAAATTTTTCAATTATGCTAATACCTTTGTTCAAGACTATTAATAATTAATCCTAAATTGATGAATTTAAATCTCTGTCTAATTAAAACCTATAAAAATTCATTAATCAATTTATAATTCAATTATGCTAATACCTTTGTTCAAGACTATTAATAATTAATCCTAAGATGATTAATTTAAATCTCTTTTTAATTAAAATATATAAATTTTCATTAATCAATTTATAAATTTCACTATTAAGTTTTCTATTCTAGAAGATTTATGGTGACCTATCTCTAATTTTGCAAGCAACTTATTTTAATTATGTTGGATCTATTTATACAAAGAATTTCTCAATCTCAATTGCATGAAATCACACATAAATTAATATGCCAGTAATATTATTTCAAGAATAATAAAGAACACATAATTGAATCTTAATGAAACTAAAAAATAAAATAAAATCACTACAAGATCCACCCAAAGGTTCTTCTAATCTAGAAACCATAAAGGGTTTAGCTCATAATCATATCAACATAACATAAAAGCTAAAGATAAAACTAAAAATTAAGGATAACATGATGAAATCCCTTTAATCTTCAAAAACTTTACTCTAGATTAATGAAAATCCACCCCAAAAGGGTCCTTGGTTATTCTTTGAGCTTTTTGTCATCCTAGGGTTTTCTTTTGTGTTTCTCGAGTCTCCTCTTCACTTTTCCTTATAATCTTGTCTTTTATAGTTTGAATATTAGGTTTTTGGAGGGTACATAGCCATCAACACCGGCGTGTTGGTGGCTATGTACTTTAAAAATCATAAAGCCCTTAAATTCAAAGCAAACACAGGCACAAAATGTGATGGTGGTCTAGCTCTTTGAAACTTTAAGACTACTTGTCTTATTAAAGTAGACAAGCATCAACATGGGTATGTTGGTGCTATGTACTTTTCTAGCATTTTCATAACTGGGTCAAAATAGCTCTAAATTGCCTTAAATTTTTTCCAAATTATTTTTTAGTCTAAATAAGTGAATTACAACATAAAAATATAATCAATTGAATTTTTTATTAAAAATTAAAAAAACACCCAAATAAACGAACAAAATGCATTAAATATAAACCTAAAAATATAAATAATTAAACACTTATGATGGATTGCTTAATCAATTCATCATAAGGTGATTTTATATCAAGAAAGAATATTGGAGACAACATTTTGATAGCTTAGGAGTTGTTCAAGTCATATCATTACAAAAAATCAATTAGATGTTGCTATTTGAAGATTGATTTTTACAAAGCATTTGATACGATTAGCTGGAAATTTATTCTGAATGCTCTCTAGGCCTTTGGTTTCCCAATTATATTCAACCAATGGATAGATTAGTGTATCTTTAGTCCAACTTATGTTGTCATTATCAATGGTAAGCCAACTAGTGTTTTTAAGAGAGCTAAAAGGATCAGATAAAGAGAACCTATCTCACACTTATCTTTACCATTTGCATTGAGATATTAACTAGATTTATCTCTTATAACATCAAGCAAATCATGCCTTTAAATACCATTATAAATGCAAGTCTATGAAGTTGTTTAACATATCCATTTTGGATAATTTGATCTTGTTTTATGGAGCAATAAACTAGTAGTTGGTACACTCATGCGATCCTTCAACCAATTGTCAGAGATCTCATGCCTCAAAGTGTAACATCCCACCCCCGATGGGAAGGGTAAAATAGGAAGTTGGAAAGGGCTGAGAGTGGTTAGGAATGTTTTGAAATATTCATGCATACCCTTACATGTAAATAGTGAAATTTGCACATAAAAATGTCTGTACATGCATTCATGACATTTCTTGGTATATATGCCTAAATGTGATTTTGTTGTGAAAAATGTGGTTTTGTGCTTAAAATTTTAATTGGAACGGATTGTTGTATGTTTTATATTTTTTGGAAAATTTAGGAATTTTTCTGGAATTTTCGGGGAAAATTTTCAAACCGAAAAAATTATTAGTTTTCGGGACTGAAAATTTCTGTCCAATGGCACTGGAAATTGAGGTAAATGATTTTGGGATTGTAATTAGAGCCATTGGAATTGGATGAACCAAAGATTTTATTTTATTAGGGTTCTTTTATCAAAAGTTATTAATTGATTCTTGTCTTTTTCTCTCATTAAGTGGCAAGTGTCATGACACTCTTAAATCATTTAATGCTTATACACTCATCCACGACTCTTCTTTGTTGAAAGAGTGAGATGTGCTTTTGAAAGAGTGAAGGTTGCTTATTTTCTTCTCGTCCGAAACCTCCTCCAAATTGCTTCTTCGTTGGTTTTCTCCAACTACTCTAGCTTATTTGCTACTCTTCTCCTACCTTAAGTGCTTCCCTTTCATGTGTTCAAGTTTAAACCTCCTACCTCTTTTACCATGATGATGATCGTGTGTGTAAAGTGAAGTGGAGGAGTTGGTGTGTTAGTTGAAGAATTGAAAAGTTAAAAGCTTAAATAGGTAAGATTGTGTTTTAAGTCTTGATTGTTCATTAAAGGCATGAATTGTGATGTTTGTGCATCTAATTGCATGAGAATTTTGTTGGTTGAAATGGGTA